>JAKSZP010017089.1:0-361066 GCA_022478985.1 Massospora cicadina
ACCACCCCCTTTTATAAACTTGAGGGGAGTTCCAGGAGTTAAAATAATTTAGAAGACAATAAGTCCTAGGACTTCTGGTAATCAGCGAGGTGAGAATATATTCAAGATGACTGGAGGAATTGTGTTTAGATACTACCTCATGGATAGGTCATTCCCCTTTTAAACCCAATATATAAAACTAATCTATATCGCAACAGAAATTTTTTTGAGTGTTCTGATAGGCCCAATTGTTTTTTAGAACTAGAAGTCCCATCCTAAAGGGGGATACACCTATCTCTGATAGGCAATTGTCATTTAACAATTTGAGCTCCCTCCATCTATCATGAAATCCTTTCCTCCCACTATTAGCCCCCAAGTATCATAAATAATGTAAGGATTATCTAATGAAATTATCTCTTGTTTCACTTAGCCCCAAGCTACTATCATTCCCATTTTTATTATTATAATATATATGTATCTGTGGCTTTCAACTTACCCCAAAATTGCAAAATAGCAGTCGAGAGATTAAATACTTTGGCAACTGAATTATACTTTCAATACTAAACCTATTAAAGCACCAATTAGCCTCAAACTTGCCAGAATTCCCACAAGTGGTGCTTACTACAGGGGCATCATGTAAACGACAGTCTTTTGAATAAAATAGAGAATGTTCATTAAAGTAAACTTTCTAGCCTCCCTGTTGAAGTTGTACCAATATCAGCTGCTATGAAACAGCATTTATTTAACGCTATGTCACAACTTAAAAAGCTCAAACCTAATCCCTCTCCAGCAGCCTTTGAAGATTCTACTGCTGATTCAGTTTTCACAGGAGTAACCTAGTGCCCTTTAACTCCCATTAAAAAATAAATTTACCCATGTGAAGGCAGAATTGCTTCGTTTTTGTATGCTTATAAATCTGCCATGGATGGTGTCAGGACCAAGTGCGTGTACTACGTATACCTTAATTATTTTAGGCCAGGGAACTCAAAGCTCTATAATGTTGGATTATACCTTTTTTGCTTTTCTTGGTTGAGAAGTCTTATTCCAGACCCTTCATCCAGAGAGGTAATTCATAATATATATACCAATTTTTACTTAAAATTGAGAAAAGAAGAGCGTAATTTTTATTAGCTTAGAAGCCACCTTGTAAGGGAAATTGGGAAGTTGTTTTGGCAAAAGCAAAGCAGTCCAAGCTAAGATCTATATTTATAATGAATCAGGGATTCTGCAGCAGGCTAATTATTTTAGTTGAATAGGCTTTGCTCACTGCATGGATTGGGTTTGAACCATGAGATTAGATAGCTCTGAGGGAGCAATAGTTAACCGCATAAGTCAGGGTTGATCCTTGACTTTGAGAGCCATTGAATTTTGTCTGGGATTATCCCAACAGAAGTTTGGGCTATTTGGTCATATTGGGATTGATTCCTAACAGCTGACACATCTGATTCTAAAATTTAAGTAGAAATCCCAACAACGCCCCCCTCTAGATCTTATTGTAGTGGGGAAATGGATGGAGAAAGTGACTATGTATGCAGTTTACTACTATACCCTGACAACCTCTACAATTGATTTTTTGTTGCCCAGTCTATATATGACTTTGTAAGACGCCAACCAATTTGTGACCAATTTGTTGTCACAACCTCCAGGCTGATTATAGTAGAAAAGGACTAGTATACCCGGTTGAAAAATGTTTAGGGAGTCATAATTATCATTAAATTGAGCAGTTTCTCTACTGGTTGTAGCAGATGGTTTTTGGAAGCCAGGGCCTGAATTTGAATATTTCATTTGCAATATTTGATATAGTGACTTCAGGGGATTTGGGGGATTCTTGGTCAATCATACCCTGTACTTTAGAAGGCAGATGTGGATTTCTATCATACAACTCTGGGAAGGGCGACATCTTAGTTATTCGATGATAGCTGATCCTATAGGCCAGAATTGCACTAGACAAATATTGGGGCAAAGAAGGGGGTCAGTCAAAGCCATTTTCTGGAGGGTTTCAGTTTGAGTACCATTTGCCCGCTCTACCACTCCCATTGCTTGCAGGATGGTAGGGGTGGAAAATACCTGCGTGGTTCCCATCAGTTGGCTAAATCTTTCACAAGAGTTAATCAGAAATATTGCCCATTATTGGAAAGAATGATGTTAGGGCACCCATGTTGGGTGATAATTCAATTATACAAAAATGTGGTGGTAGCCTTTGTCAAAGTTGAGGGTAAAGATACTGCTTCAATTCACTTAGTTAAATGGTCCACGGCTAGGAGGAGGAACCAATGACCATTAGAGGCTTGAGGGAGAGGTAACACAACATCAATGCTAATAGTATGAAATGGTTCACAGGGTGGAACCCTAGGATATTGAGATTGGGGGATTAGGTCCATCTTTAATTTTTCACCCAATCAGGATTCTAATCCATCCTGGATTGAAACAAGCATTCCTCCCCAATAACATTGAGTTTTATGCCATTGGTAGGTTTTCCAAATTCCCTCATGACTGATTTTCTAATGTCCCTCCATTATGACATCGGTTTGAGCCAAATGTCATACATAGTGCACCCACTTTTTAAACACAAGTTTGCACAATTGGCTATCCTTAACTTAAAGATTTGCCATTTTTTTCGCTAATTCCTTTTAAAGAGTCGGGGATTCATCTTTCCATAAATGTAATTGTGTTAGGAGGTCGTAGAGTCAATCCTCTTCAGGGTCAGTTATGTTAATATGGGAAGATGAGATAGGAAATCCACAAATTGGTGTATAGGCCCTGGTCAGTGGATGTTAGAAAAGTCATAGTTTTGAAGTTTTAAAGCCCATCAGGATAATCTCCCATTGGGGTCCTTCATTTGCTATATCCATTGCAAGGAAGCATGGTCAGTAATTATGGCGAAATACTTTCCATATAAATTAGGTCGGAAATTCTTAATAGCCAGTAGGACCGCCAAGCATTCAAATTCCATAACACTATAATTGCGTTCAACTTTGGATAAGGCCTTGCTATAGTAGTCAATAGAATGGTCCACTAAGTTTTGTCATGTTGAGATAGTATAGAGCCAATGTCAATATCGCTCACATAAATAAAGAGGACAAATGGTTTATCAAAATTTCTGTAATCAAATACTGGAGAGTGGGAGAGAGATGCATAGCAGGTCAAAGGCCTGATGTTGCTCTTCCTTCCACTGAAAGGATATTACTTTCTTCAGTAGATACACCAAAGTCTCTGAGGTGCCTTCAAAGTGGGAGATAAATTGGTGATATTATCCCACCATCCTCAAGAAAACTTGGACATCTTGTAGAGGTTTATAAGGGGTTATCTTAGCAAAGACCAAGACCTTGTCATCCATTGGGGATACTCCAGATTTACTTACCTAATGACAGAAAAATCCATCTCACTCTGAAAGAAAGAGAATTTTGATGGCTTTAGTTTTAATGATTATTGCCATAACCGCTGAAAGCCTTACCTGAGGTGATCTAGATGTTCAGTAAAGGGTCACTAAAAAACGGTAATATTGTCAAAATAAACTAGCACAAAGGAGCGTTTTAAATCTCCTAGAAAATCGTCCAAAGAGCATTGGAAGGTAGCAGGGGCGTTACATACCCCTGCAGCATTCAAATGAGCTCAAATAGACTTTAAAAAGATGAGAGCGCACTTAGCATGATCTTCCGGTGACAAATTGACTTGCCAGTACCCACTGGCGAGATCCATAGCTGAGAAATAGTGGGACCCCCAACATCAAGCGTAAGGAATCATCTATATATGGCAATAGATAGCTGTCTTTTCAAGTGATAGAATTGAGGTGGCAAAAATTCATGACAACATGGTGGCAACCACCCTCTTCTTAATTAATAAGAGTGGGGAAGTCCATGGGTTTTTAGAAGGCGCTAATAAACCAGCCTTCAAAAGTTGCTATAACTCTAAGGTCACTTGAGCTTCCTCCACTTTGGATTTTCTGTATTGTCAGGTTTGAATGGAGGGTGAGCCTCAGTCTTGATTTGATGAATTACCCCATACATTTTTCCATAGTTACTTGGTATCAAAGAAAAATATCACCTTACTCCTTGTGGAGGTCTTTGACATTCTGACATTAGTGAGGGTTAGGATTATATTTAATCCTAATTTTGACCAGAGCTATGGTGGGCAGGATATCAAATCCTAAATCCTGTAATGAGCCAAAAACAGCTCACTTTGGCAATAATCTCAATGGGACATAGTTTTACATAAGTGACCGGGGCATACTGAGGGACTTGGAGGGTTTTAGTTTTTAAGTTCCCTAATAGAATAGAGATAGATTTCCTGTAGGCAGGATCAATATTTTTGGGCAGGTCAACGCTTCATTGATGGAAGGGTTTGGGTGCTCACTTAGCTCCAAAATTTGGCTAGGTGGAGTGAGAATCTGGATCTCCATATCCACAATAACTTGTGAGCCAGAGGGTATAGTGATAGGATGAGGTGCATACAGAGGGATCCATCTTTGATATCCACAGCCTCTTAGGGTAACTTAGTTTTCCCCCTAAGACCTGGTATTCAACTTTGCAAATGGAGGATGGGTATTTGAGGAGGAATGTCCATTTTTGGGGCTTCTTTACTTTTGACAAGGAGTTCAAATATTAACAGAATCCAATACCTTAGAAGGGATAGGTACTTTTCCTTATGGTTGATGATGCAATTGAATTCCCACGTCAAATGGACCCCAATAAGAAACTCATAAGTATTATTTTCTAATTCAAAGGCAAGGGCAGTAATTAATAATTTCCCAAATCAAAGGGGTTAGGCAGAATACGCTCCAATCGCCTGAGTAGACTGACTACTGCTGTCCCATATTCAGCATCATGGATTTTGTCCAGAGCCATTTTTATCTTTTGGATAATTCAGGAGGTTATAACGTTAACCAGGGAACCAGTGTCAATTATTGCCAGGATTTTAACCTTATGTACGCCTACCTTGACTTAAACAACAAAAATCCAAACTGGGAATTAACAGCAATTAGATTGTCATTAGGTATTTGCAGCAAGGTAAGAGGAGGATTCTGCTGCAGCCAAGCTTGAGGCTGTTTAATGTATTTGAAAGTTTTTAACCAGCGCTTAGATTCCCATAGAAAAGTTGATTGCAAAAATTTGTTTGTATAACTGACCAACATAAAAATAAGAACGCTGGAGATTTTTATTTCCCTAAATAGAAAGAGGTACTTCAGCTTCTGCAGGGGCAGCTAACACAAAACAGCCTGAAGTGCTAGGAATAGATCTAGAGCTAGAATAAGGGTCTTGAGGTACTTAATTTCCGTCAGTATAGGGAGACTCCTTCCCTATACTGACTGATCTTTTGCTAACTTTTGTTGAAGTACACGACAAAGGTTTACATTGTGGTTGGTTCTCTTGCAATGGGTGTAGTATAACTCAGGTGTAGGCGAATTGGGAGGAGTAATGGCTAACACTTGGAACTGGGGCTTATTATTGTTAAAATGATGTGGCCTGGCAGGTTTTTGTAGTTCAGCCGGAATTCCCAAAATAGTTGTTTTAATATTGGAGGGACGTCAAGTTGGATTTTACCGCTTTTATATAAAGTAGTTTATTTAGGAATATTTTAAATGTTAAAAAACGAGGCGGTGAAAGCATCATCAAATGTAAGCTAATTCCCTGCGACCAGCGTTTGAGCCTCAAGGTAAAAACAATGAGCGAATTCATTGATAGTTTCCCCCCAATCAAGGATGATTCCCATGAAGGTCTGTTTTGATTGGATAGGGTTAGGTCGCTCCCAAATTCCTGGAGCAAGGCAGTCTTTGCATCAATCTAAGTATGACAATGCATCAGATGGGGACCATAATATCTTGAGCCATGCGACCAAGCCAGTTTGTCAAGTGTTTAAGACATTAAGGATTGGTCACTTCCTCCATAGAGCTTTTATAGCAATATAGGAAGGAGAAGATGCTTCCCTCCCCAGGGATGTTAAACTCTTTGAACGAAGGTTTAAACGTACCACTTGGGGGGTTGAAGGCAAATGACATGAACTGATACTGGGACCTTGCTTTCACCTAGCAAAGAAGCGATATCTCTGGAATACAATTATAGATTAAGCGAATCAACTTGACTCCACAGATGATTAGTATCTTCAATTATTAAATATACTCATTCATGAGTGGCATTGAGAGCCAATTTCATGGTGACAAATTGATTCAATTGCCACATTTCATTTTTAAAGTGGTATTGGCAGCTTGGAGTTTGAGTTGATGTTGTTTGGTGGCGAGCACACTTTGCTCCAACCCACGTACCACAGCAGGTAGGGCTGCCAGGGTCCCAAGGCGTTCATGATGAGAGGTTAACTTTGGGGGAGATGGGAACTCCATCTCGAGTGAGTTGGGCTCCTTGGGTGACACGTACCAAATGGACATCAAGTTTTTTACTTGCTGAATTAACGCCTGGAGGCGTTTGTCAGGATTCCTGGGTCAAACTTGGTCCTGAAGGTCCTCTTGGCCCAGGGGGTCCCCATCCACCAACCTTTCTCTCACAACCAGGGGGTCCTTTTTCACCATCCTGTCTGTCACAACCAGGGAGTCCCCTTTCACAATCACATATTCATAACTGGGGGGTCCGCGATCACCAGACACTCCTTGTGGTCCTGAATAATGGAGGCTATTCTTGCCATCACGTAATTCATATATCATTTCCTCCAATGACTGGAGAAGTTCGTCCACAGAGGTAATAAAGTTAATAAATTCAGATTGTATTTTGCAGGTACAATCTACAACCTGATTATGGATAAAGACCTCTAGTTGACTAAAACGATTAGTGAGTTCCATCTGAACGAAACTCATGATCCCTTGATCTATAGGGTTAACACATCTTGTATCTCAATAATAAGCTGCATATTCTACATATATCATTTTGGTTTTCACTGCCAAACTGGGAGGCAGATTAGTAGAATTGAAGGATCTGCGAGTGTATTGTCTCTGATAACTGAAAGTGGCGGAGTAATTCCTGATGATGGAACCCCGCTACTTGAAGTAGATGGTACAAGGTGGGATGTACAAAGAGACGCAGATAGCGTTTCATACGTTCAGCTTCAACCTGATCTATATTGAGAGAAAAACTTTGAGTCAATATCATCATAGGGGCTGGCACTTCAAGAGCCCATCTTCTATTAGCTTGGCCTCCAGGAACAAAGTCCCCAGATAGGAGGAGCTTGAGAGCTTCAGCGAAGCTGGATAAGTGTAAGTTGTATTGTTCAGCGGATGGAGCGTGGAGAGTCACCTCCATTTATGGTGGAAATAGAATCTCATGGTTGGCTGTTGTATCTTCTATGTGCATATTAATCATTCAGTTGCTGAGATGGGTTGTTTCACAATCTGAGCGTTTTCCAAAGCCAAATCGTTATTGTCCATTGTTAATTTTTTAATATTATATTTTCACCATGAACTTGGGGTGTACCTGGCAGGGAGCACCAGTTTTGTTGGGACCACAGGTGTGATACCACATATCACTTAATAAATTAGGTCAAGGGGCCCAAAGTTCTAGGGTGTTGGATTATACCTTTTTTGCTTCTCTTGGTTAATAGATCTTATTCAAGATGCTTCATCTGGAGAGGTAATTCCTAATAAATATATACCAATTTTAATTAAATTTTGAGAAAAGAAGAGCGTCAGTTTTATCAGCCTAGAAGCCATAATATAAAGGAAATTGTTGATGTTTTTCAGTAAAATTAAAGCAGTACAAAGTAAGATCTATATTTATAATGAATCAGGTATTCTGCGGCAGGCTAATTATTTCAGTTGAATAGGCTTTGATTGCCGCATGGATTTGGTTTGAAACCCAAGATTAGATCGCTTTGAGGGAGCAATAGTCGACCACATAAGTTGGGGTTGATCCCCAAATTTGAGAGCCATTTAATTTTGGTAAGTTTCATCCCTGTCAGTAGTTTGGGCTATTTGGTTCGATTAGGATAAATTTCTTATTAGTTGACACATCTGAATCTACAATTTGGGTAGTTATCCCAGCAGATGGCATAACTGATAATTAAAAAATCAAGCACGTCCTCCCTTGCTTGAGTCACGTGCTCAAGAGGTAATGGTTTCTCATATGGAAACCCTTAGTACCTGGGCGGAGATTAAAGAAGTGCTTACTGATGATTTTAGCTCTAAGCAGAGTTTACAAAGGAGAAAACAGGCTTTTTTGTGCCTTGGCATGAAAAAGGGGAACCTGTTGATGACTTCACTGAAAGGCTTTACCTAGAAGACCAAAAGGTGCTAATCTCAAAAATGTTAACTCTTGATGACGCCATTAGTGCCATCTGACTGGCCTAGCTCCTCACCCTTCCCTGGCGAGGTATATTATCTCTGTCAAAAGCTATTTCCATATTTCCGCAATATCAAGGAGGCTCTTCTAGAGGTTGCAGATATCCATAACGTTGAGACAACTCAAGGAGTTGTGTTGAAACCACAAGTCTTAACCATTAAGGAAATATTATCTTCAGCTCCACCAAAAGAGTCTACGATGATCCTCATGGCCCCTTCTGTGCTGATTACCATTCTGACACCAGCCCCTGCAGTGCAGCTCAAATTAGACATCCCACTTCCGCGTGAGTCTAAGATCTCTCAGATAGTTAGTCAGAGTGCACCAAAATGACAGGGCAGCGCTCCTTATCTCCGCCTGAATCTAAAGTTTGCCTTATGCCATCAGTTGAGACTCTGTAATGATCCACGTCCTCCACTCAGAGACCTCTCACCGTGAAACCAATGTCACGCTCCTCTGTGACACCTATTAATTCCTTGACATCTCCTCTGGCTGTTCCCAGTTTTGAACTATTTATAAGGTGAAATTCCATCCAGCAAAAATGGGCTTAAGTCAATGACCGTTATAACTAAAATTCCTGCTCCCATAACTAAAGTAATAGTGGATCGCCCCAAGAGCAACTCTTACCATTAGAAAGGCATGCTTACAATGTGGATCTCACCATAAATGACGGCGAAGTTGATGTGCCTACCACCGATCTCTCTCCAATCCCCCACCTGATTTGCATAGACAACTCCTCCAATGATGAATCTGAAGGGGTTTATGATGACGTTGGCTATTATGTCCTAGGAGCTCCCTTTGAAATAAAATATCATATCATCTGGATCTTGTGGAGGAATATAAGGCAAGAATACCTGAAGAAACCTATCTCAAACAAGTACTGGGGTGTATTGAGGTTATTGATACCGCTAGTGATGCTGACTAGGTTATTTACTTATTGATCTGGCCAATTCACCATGTTAATATACTACAATTCTCTAAAAATAAATATCCCTGAGACTGCCAAAAAAAACTTGCTTTCACTTTCCATCCAAAAGATGTTCTAGCTCTCCCCCTAAATTTGATGAAACTGTATCCTGGTTAAAGGTTTTAATCAGTAAGGTACGAGTTCTGGCATCATTGATACTGGTGCATTAATAAATGTGATCTACTCAAAGCTTATCAGGGATATTAAGTTGGCGCCTGACTCGGAATACTCTAAAGAGTCTAAAAATGAGGGTCCAAACAGCACTGGCACTATTGAAGATTACTCCTCTATACCTATTCGGTATGGGAAGCTCATCCTGTCAGCCCCCGCTGTGGCCTTGGACAATAACGCTTATGACATGCATTGGCACCAATTTATTATTAAGTATGAAGGAACTATCAACATGATTTAAGGTTTTCTCTATACTCAATCATGAAGTTCCTCTGTTCTTTGACAATAAAAAACCCAATAAAGAAGAATATTCATGCCTAAATGAGTACCCTTCCTCTGCATTATCTCTACTTTACACAATGTCTAGGTGAAACACAAAAAATTTTCTTAATTCTGTGGACGCTTTGGAGAGCATTCTGTTTCTATGATTCAAAGGAGATAGTAATCAAGTCTAGTGAACAAAGGGTGTTTGCCACTAACATTACTCTACAAATCATATGAAACTGATTGTTACGCATAACTAGTTTTTTAATGGAGTGAGTACTGTAGAACCTCGGATATCACCTGGTATACTAGAACCAGCACATCAGTGACCCATCAATAGTCTATTGGGAAATCTTTCTAATAAAGATATCATTGTAAAAAACATCAGTAGAATGGAAAAGGCCTGCTGATCCCGATTGAGAAGTTTGACATGATTCCCTTTATCAGTTTGATGTTGGATGTGGGCCTACCCACTGACCAACTGGTGTGTGCTTTACCTAACGTTCTTATCTCAGATGACTAACCCTGGATAAGCTAAAAAATTCATTCTTTATTAGATACCTATAGCGTTTTTTCTTCAAATTTGACTCTGATAAGAGCCACATGAAGGATTGGAGCTGCACCATTGACATTGATGATGCCAGTCTGATACGATTTAAATCTCTTATAAGTCCGAAGTCAAAGAGCAACAAATGAGGACAGAACTCAAACAGCTACTGGACGCTGGGTTACTCATACCATCCCAAAGCCTTTGGTTGTTACCTCTATCGCTTATCTAAAAGAATAATGGAGGCCATCAGGTAGTTATAGAACACCAGAAGCTGAATAACCTCATTAAGAAAGACAGATAACTTATTCCATGAATCAATGATGCTCTTGCACAAATCTCTGGCTCAAAATTCTTATCTGCCAAGGACTTGGCCTGCGGATACTGGAAATTGACCTTTCTGCTTATGATCAGGAGAAATGTGCTCTCATTTGCAGTGAAGGATTTTTTAGCCCACTTAATTAACTCAAGGGTTTTGCAATGCATCTGCATCATTTTAATGAGCAATGGATCATATCTTATGAGATCTTAAGTTAAGTTGTGTGATTGTCTATCTTGATGACATCACGGTTTTTTCAAAACTTTCAACAAACATCTTACTCATTTAAAGAAAGATTTTTCAACGCCTCCGTGCATCTAACATTAAATTGAAATCTTTAAAGTGCACTTTTTTCCCAAAAATGATAAATTTGCTTGGAAATGCCATCTCACAAGAAGGAATTCAGCCCTTAAAGGTTAAAGGTGATGCTAATGAAAAATTGCCTGCGCCTAAAAACCTCAGGGATATACAGGTGTTTCTAGGCATGATGGGTTATTACCATCAATTCATCCCCAAGTTTTCCCAGCTTAAGAGCTTCAAGTTCGACTGTTGGCTAAAACACTCCCTTTTATTGGGGTGCTGAACAAATAACCGCGTTAGAAACATCAAAAAAATTGCTTCAAAAATGACTATCTTACATCATCCTGAATAAGTAAACCCTTCATCATATTTACCAACGTCTCAGATTACAATGTTATAGAAATCCTTGCTCAATTGGATGATAACGATATAGATCATCCCATCTCATACTTCAGCAAGATGTTGTCAAAAGCTGAACCTAACAACAGCGTTACAGAGAAAGGTGCCTTGATGTTCTAAAAACTGTTAAATATTACCGCCCTTTTTTATATAGAGCTTCATCTACTGTGGCTACCAACCACGCATCCTTAGAATGGCTACAAAACATGAAGGATCCCACTGACCATTGTCTCGTTGGGCCTTAAAAAACCTACATTATAATATGACCATTATACACCGAGCTGGACCATGTCATATAAATATTGATAAGATGACTTGCCTATACTTCACTTAGACAATACTGAAGCAGAAAGATTATTTGATCTCCTTATGACCCCAGATTCCTGGGACGATGAGGATGAGCCCATACAGGATATGGTAGCAAGACACTCCTGCAACACAAAGGTGGAGAGCGGTAAGTTTTATAAAAAAAGCGGGGGTTAAATTTGCTGCCCTATTTTTGACCTTCAGAATGAGTACCGGCAATCATGGATACCACTTTACACTTTGGCATGGTGGAGCGAGGAAAATATATGTATGGATTAAGGATCATTACTATCGAAAGGGATCATGGAATCCATTATTGAAGTCCTGGATGCATAAAACATAAAAAATGAATTTCCGCTTCAAGACCAAATATCACTACCAACATACTATGCCTCGACAACCCTTCCAACTGATAAGTTTAGATGTGGTCAGTCCCCTACCCCAAACTATTGTAAAGTCGCTACATACTAGTTGGATTTTATCACTTTACTAAATGGATAGAAGATGTGGCTCTCCCAGCCCAAACTGCCAAAGCCACCGCCAATTTCCTACATCAGAATATCTTTACACACCATGTTTGCCTCAAGGTTCCTTTCTGTGATAACGGAAAAATTTCACCTCTAAAGTGGTCAGGACCTTGGCTACATCCCGTGGATCACAACAACTTTCCTTGTCCCCATATTACAGTTCTACAAATGGTACCACAAAAAGAAAATGGAACTTTGGTATCTATATTGCGAAAAATGGCTACTTCAGACCCACTTCACTAGGATCAGTTCTTTCCTAGTGCCCTTATGGTTATTTTATCACCTATCATAAGATCCTTTTCAATATCTCTTTTCCACTTTTTATATGGATGATAACCTGGGGTACCTGCTCTCTTAGCCCATGATGACTCTTCTTCTAAAACTGATGATCCTGAAAAGGCAATTAAGAGGTTATCCAACACATCATCCAACTAAAGGCTGATGCTATGACTGATCTAGTCAAAACATCACCAAAGAGGGTCAAGCAGCTAATGAGCCCATACCAGCTGTCAAGAAATACATATAAATTGGACAATAAGTTAATATATCCAACAACGGATCATTGGTTAACTGTTGGTATTATGATTATATGAGTATTATTGACTATCCTAGTTGATAAGCAAAGTTGACCTCAGTGTATATGAGGAATTCCGCCGAAGATATAATGATAAGGCAATTATGAAATGTCAATGCATGATGAATAATTGGTAAATCGCCTCAAACTAAGCAATCGTGGATTTAATAAAGATAGACTCTTCCAGACCAATGAGAATATGACAGAATGAAGAGTCTAAGCAAAAGGGTTGGTATTGACTGAAGTCACTAACATATAAGCGAGATGAGAAGGTTTAGAAAGGGGGAGGTTTTTGTGAAGAGGAAGAAGAGAGTTTGCAGGAGAAGCTGCATAATATATAATATAAAAATAAAGGGATATAGTGGAAGCAATTGTTACAGATTTTATTATATTTATTAGGTTATCTTAAGACTGACAATCTCCATAACGTCCATCCATTGCACAGTGGGATTAACCCTGTGTAACCCCTTCAGTATATCTCCAATATATCACCAAAGTTATAACACCATCTCTACACTCTTTTCAAAACTCTGACTTGTTTTATATTGTCATAACCCCATCACACCACAGAAGTGAGAAGCTAGGGTCCATTTAAGAAGGACCTTTTGTTGTCATCTATAAGAGAGATGAATATTCCATATAATCCTCTCTTCTGGGGTTACTATCACCTGGGTACAAGGATGATTTATATGCCCTTATTCTTCCCCCAACATTCTTGAAGGGGGGAATGTAAGACAAATGGACATTCTACTAGTTAATAAGAATGTCTCAGTGAAGAATAGGTCTGATTTTTTAATACTAATCTTTCACTTAACTATCAGAGGAATGTAACAGATTAGAGTAATCATTCTATTCTTAAATTCTTAGCCAAACAGCTGTCATTTTGTTAGTTTGGCTCAGCTTAACCCCTTCTGAATAAGACAGCTCCCTTATGTCCACCCAAGGCCTAATTTAAATTGCTACTGCTTCCTAAAGAAATACCACACATTTTATAGACTCTATGGTATTTTCGATTTATTTGAGGTAAGCCAACCAGAGGATGGACATTACCAAAACTAAGATTAAAACTAAAAACTAACATAACTAATTGGTTCAGACAAAACGCCCAAATGAGAGTATTGAGTAAAGCACTTCGAACAAAACAACCAGGTGGGCAGCAGAAACTGCTTATCCCTCCATGGTGGAGGGGAGGGGGGATTGGGGGGCTCATCTTTGGCAGCAACTTCCTCTTCCCAGAATAGGGTACATGTCAAGGCAGACAGTAATGGCGTCAGGGCATCAGCATGTGGTTCAATATTGCTAATGATTGGTATTTCATGGAAATTGCCAGCTATGAAAATGGCAAAGATATATTCAGCTAAAGCTTTTTCATCTTTAATGCAGGCATCTGGGAGTTTAAGGAATGTCAGAAAATTGGCGATACTTGAGAGATACGCCGACGGATTTTTGCACAGGGTTTAACCCACTGGGCAATTAGGACCAACAATATGATGATCATGGTCCTCGACATGACAGAATAAACTTATTAATAAATAAATAAATAATTAAATATAGAGCACTCGCTCCCTCAACTCTCTTTTATTTCTTCTATTACTCCAGCGGATTCTTGCTGTATACTCACTTTAAACTACTTAACAACCTCCCTCCTCAATCATCTCATCCCACTTGTATGGTAATGACATCAGATGGTACCACTTTCATGGCTTAGTAATTCACTTTTCAGTATCTCATTGGTTCCACCAATTATTCATTTTTCAACCCACATTCACCCAATTCGGCCAATTCCCAACAATCCCAATATCACCTCATTATGAGGCGCTCAATTAATTGTATGTATAACAACCTGGCAGATTCCATCCATTCCTCCATATCAACTTAGTGCTTATTGTCCAGTCATATTGGAATCGTGACATTACCCCCTCCTTGATTGGATGATAAGGCTCCTATTGTTTATATGCCTGGAGGAACTTCACATGCACTCAGTTGATGTTTTGACCACTAGTGGGGTCCTTGATAGTATATGCATTGACCCCAGTTTTCTCAATGACTTTGAATGGACCAATCCATATACTGGCCAACTTGTGTTACCACCCAAACCCATGCTGGTCATGGAAGAGAACCATGTCGCCTTCCTTGAATTGTGAAAACCCACTTCAATGTACCTGATCCGTGGCCTGATTCCTGATCTTCTTGGCTAAGCTGAAAGATAGGCTTCAGTTTGCAATTTGATCAGTATTTTTGCAAGGTTAGTCAAATAGCGGTGGGGTTTCACTCCGCCAGTGTCTTCCATTCATGAATAAAGTAATGCTGGAAGAGCTGGATGTCGACCATATAGTAGTTGGAAGGGACTTTTCCCCGTGGCGGAATAGTAACTGATGTTATAGGCAAACATGGAAGTGGAAAGAAGGGAGGTCCAATCAGATAGTCGATCTGTTACTAATTTTTGCAGGATATTCACCAGAGTCCCATTCACTTGTTCAACCATTCCATTAGATTCAGGGTGGTATGGGGTCATTATAACCCCGCAGATACTCATAAGCTCATTCAGTTTGGGGAGATGTGTGAGGTGAAATTGGTTCCATTATCAGTAAAGATAAACCAAGGGCATCCATGTCGCTGAATAATGCACTCCATTACAAACTTGGCCACTGTAACTGCCCCCAAATCTTGTATTGCCCTTTCTTCACCCACCAGGTCAGGTGGTCAATATCCACAAGAATGTACTTACACGGGTTAGCTCCTGTTGGCAAAGGACCAACGACATCCAGGGAAACAGTATGCCAAGCAAAATGGGGTTTCACTACCTGATAAGAAGCCTTATGGCGGAATTGCTTCTCCACTTGGCACTGATGTCAACAAGAAATGGTTTCAAGCACATCAAAGCTCATACTTTCCCAATAGTAATGAAGGCACTACAACTCCATTGTCTTGTGCACTCCTCCATGTCCAAATGTCTTGTGGGCGCTCATAATAATCTCCGGCTGGGATGAAGGTCGCTGAAAATTCACTGTAGAATCACCAATCCACTTATACAGCTCCCCATTCCATTGGAAAGTATTTGTTCGCATCTCATTTTATGCTTTGATTACTTGAGATGGTTTGTCATCATACTTTCCGCTGAGAATCTTGTCATACATCACATTGCTGAGGTCCGCTGTCACCGCAACAGTTGGCAACTGAGATAAACAGTTGGCGTTCTGATGCTTTGCTCCTGGCTGATGAAGGATCTTGAAATCATAAGACTGCAGCTTAAGAGCTATCGAGCCAAATGGCCTTCAGGTTCTGAAACCAGAGTAATGATGCGTGATCTGTTACAACTTTGAACTTTACCCCATGCAGGTAGACTCTGAATTGTTTATATGCGTAGATCATTGCTAAGCACTCTCTCTTGGTCACAGTATATTTACATTCATGACTATTCAGACTTTGGCTGCAGTACGCCACTGGTGCTCCTCTCTTTCATCATCTTTTTGGGACAAAACTGCCCCCACAGCGGAAAGAGATGAATCCATCTGTACAATAAATTCCTTTTTGAAATTTGGGTAGCGTAACATGGGCGCACTAATTAGTGCCATTCGAAGTCTATCAAAGGTGCATTGGCGCCATTCCATCCATTTAAACATGACATCCTTCTTTAGCAGCTCAAACAGCGGCCCTCCAATGCAACTGAAATTGGGTATGAAGCGTCAGTAATAACCCACCATCCCCAAAACACCTGAATGCCCCATTTACTAGCTGGCCTAGTCATCTTATGAATAGCTTCCACCCTGGCTGGTTGGGGTCTCAGTCTGGTCGCATCCACCACAAAACCGAGGTACTCTAACTGATCCTTTAAGAAGTGACATTTCCTGGGCTTAATATTGATATTGGCCTCAGATAGTCGGTGAAATACCTCTTCTAGATGGTTAAGGTGCTTAGTGAATTTGTGTGAAAAGACATTAATATTGTTAAGGTACACAAGAACACATGACAGCTTCAGATCCTCCTGAATGGTGTCCATTGCTCGTTGGAATGTAGCTGGGGCATTACATAACCCTTGCGGCATATGAGTTAGTTGGAAAAGCCCTTTGGATGTGATAAAGGCACATTTTTCTTGTTCCGCTGGGGGCAACTCAATTTTCCAATAACCAGATATCAAATCCATTGCCGAGAAATAGTGAGCTCCACTTAACTGATCCGGCGCATCATCAATCTGCAGAAGAGGGTATGAGTCCTTCTTGGTGATACTATTAAGCTTCTGGTAGTCAATTACTACACGGTTAGTACCATCCTTCTTTTTAACAATTAAAACAGATGAAGCCCACGGACTCTTAGATGGTTTGAGCATTCCCTGCATTAACAGCTGGTCAATCTCCGCATTGACAACTTCTTCTGCTACCCTTGATTGGTGGATTGGCCAAGACCTAATGGGGGGATGATCCCCAGTGTCCAGCTGATGGGCAACCCTCTGAGCGCACCCTAGTTTGATCGTCAGCAAAGATCTCTTCAAATTTTTGAAATAAGGATACTACTTAATCTCTTTGGTCTTCCATTAGCCCCATTAAATTTTCGCGCGGTACAACTGCCATTACGCCAGGCTGTGGTTCAGTAGGAAGGCCAAATTCATCCAGTGAACCAAAACCATGAACCTGGAGGACCTCTTCAACTGGAATAATATGTAAGTACGCCACTATTTGGTGTCAGTGGATTTGTATTGGTTTATTATGAAGATTTGCTACTAAGACCTTGATCTCCCCATGTCCTGGAAGTATAATGCCTAGGGCCACATGGGGCTTTAACCGTGATTGCTGATAAGGCCCAATGATTTCCCCATAAAGACCAACAGGCACTTCCACTTCTAACTCAGTGCTTATGATTACTTGGTGTCCAGAGGGAATAGATATAGGGCCCGAAGCTCTAAGTGGTAGCCCTTGATATTCATAAATTTGATTGTTAAGGGCACATGTCTTACGCTTAAGCCAATAATAGCGAACATAAACCACCCCATCACCATATGTAAGGTTAATATGACTCATGTGTACCAGATCTTTTGACATTCCGCTGGAGGTAAAGTAGATCGGATCCGCTGCCCCAGAATTTCAAATGTCTTGGCAGTCATATCAACAACAACCACATAGTGGCGCATAAAAACAGTTCCAATTAAAAGGTCATAGTTATTGTTTGGTAACACTATGGCTGGGGCTAGAATGACAGTTGACCCAAATTGCAAAGGTAGTGCGCAGTAAGCTCCTTCAGAGACTGTGTTTTCCATACCTGAAGTCCCATACACTATACGATGTTCCACGTTAGGCTTTAACGTCAGCCTTGCTACCAACTTTGTGGACACTATGTTGATTGAGGCACCCATATTGATTATTGCACAAACTTGGTTTTTTGCTACAACAGTGTCACAGTAAGTACACTCAGCATAAGATGCATTCTGATTGTTAATAATATGGACATTTAATTGATCTCCTTTTCCAAGGAAGCTCATAATACCCTTCCATAAGTTAGAGTATTCTTTAACAATAGCATCTATGGGGAAGAACACGCTTACTTAATCCAAAAGAAGCGCATCAGCTAATGGATCTGGTTCATTGGTAGAAAGGTGATCGAACATTTGACAAGCATAAGGCTTTGGTTATTCCTGAGAACTTGCTTCCTCCATGTTCTTTAATTGCGTTTGTGTCAGAACATTCACCAATCCAACAGGTCGCTGATATAAGAAGACGTCATCATACTGAGGAACTTCCACTGAAGATACAGGAATAGGTTCCATTGGGACGTTTTAGGTCAGTATAGCGGAGGTAGAGAATCCCATCTCTACTCCACTCTGACTTTTCCCTGGTGGTAATGCTCCTGCAGTAGGTGCTGAACCCGACGTTTGTGACAACTTCTAGTCAGGTGCCCAGAGCGACCACATGAAAAGCAATTGACCCCAGAAGACCTGCGACCTGGGTTGTTGTAAAAGGAGCCACCCCAAGGGTTGGGCTGGAAGCGAGGCTTGTATTGATGATAAGGCTAGGGGATGCTAACTGATTGCTGAACAAGGAGGGATGATTCCTCCATATAAAAAAGGCTAGCAGCGGAAGTGCTAGGTTTTCACTCCATATTGGGTGGAGGGAAATTAACGGATAGACAGCGTAAATTTTGAGAAAATTTGAGCAAAGATATGTCAGCCTCTAAATATGGAGTTAATGTATTGAAAAGCTCTTGGTATGGTTTCACAGCAGAGGTCAATGTTATGCTAATGTCACATTCAGTTAAAAGCCCTGCCCCAATTAACACATGGGATTCTGCTGAGAATCGATCAGAAAAGGCAGTGAGGGTCTCTTAAGGCTGAAACCCAATGGTAATAAAATCAGCCTTTTGTAGCGCCATTTTTGAAGTTCCTCCAAACAACCACAGCACAGTATCCTTCACTTTTTTACAAGTAACGGACTTCTTGAAAGATACCAAGTAACTTGGTCAGCACTTACAACATCAAAAGTGGACATTAGTAATTTAGCTTTACGCCAATCTGATTCCCCTTCTACTGCAAACTCAAATCGTTTAAAAAACCCATGGATGTTCCCATTATGGTCAAATGGAGGCAGCTTGTCAATACAACATTCTTGCAGTTATTGCTTTTCCACTTAAGCACATCATCTAAGGCAAGCTTGAGTTCTGTGTATTCAACAGTTGCAGTGTGTTGAGATAATTCCTTAGTGAAGCAAGCTGGATACAACATGACTAACAACTGAGGAACGCTTGCTAATTTATGATTGATCAATGGGCCCCCTGTAGTGAGCACCACTGTTGGAAAATTGGCGATACCTGAGAGATACGCTGACGGATTTTTGCACAGGGTTCAACCCACTGGGCAACTAGGACCAACAATATGATGATTGTGGTCCTTGACATTACAGTTTAAACTTAAAAATAAATAAATAAATATGGAACACTCGCTCCCTCAACTCTCTTTTATTTCTTCTATTACTCAGCGGATTCTCGCTGTATACTCACTTTAAACTACTTAAAAACCTCCCTCCTCAATCATCTCATCCTGCTTGTATGGTAACAACGTCAGATGGTACCACTTTCATGGATTAGTAATTCACTTCGCCATATCTCATTGGTTCTACCAATTATTCGTTTATCAATTCACAATCACTCAATTTGGCCGATTTCCAAATAATCCCAATATTGCCTCATTTTGAGGCACTCAATTAATCATATTTGTAACAACTTGGAAGATTTCATCCGTTCCTCCATATTGACTTAGTGCTTATTGTCCAGTCATATTGGAATCATGACAAGAGATGTGGCGATATTGGTTCAGGTAATCTTAGCTTTCGGATTCTGTGCTCAGTTAACACGTTCTGGAAAGCATTGTTAACATTTTTATGTAATTGTTTCACTGTGATTTTACTCTTTTTAGTAAGTCTTTTGTGGATAATAGGAGGGTTGAATTCCTCCTGTGAGCATCTCCACTGAATTGGTGACAGCTTTACAAAGGGGATGACAACATGGTGTTGCAGCTGCTTTGACTGCAAGCTGGTGATCACGGCAAAATGATTTAGTATTTGGCTGTGAGGTATATAGTTGAGGGGGGTATTTGGTGTCCCATTCTGCATTAATGAACCGCTCAATTTGCAGGGATGGTTCTTTAATGAGCTTACCTGATTCATCAATTTCAGCCAATAACTCCCATGGGTTCTGGTTAAATTTAATTATGGAATTGGCGTACAGTAGAGGTTTACTTAATTCGTTGGAGGAAGCATGTGATCAAACTGGGATCCCATCTGATGCTTGATTAGAGGAAGAATGTGTGGCATTGGGGCGAGGAGAAGGCTGATTGGTGGCTTCAGGTGCAGCAGCAGCAACAGGCTTTGGGGAGGGGGAGGTAGGATCATACCCCATGCTGGAACTTGTATGGGATGGGTGGCAGATTGGAGGTTGGTGGATGAGTAGTCCGATCTGTTGGAAGTGGCTGAGGGGCACTTGCATTTTAAGCGGTCCAACTCAAGACATGATGGACAGATAATCCGCCCACCATCGACATGAGCCCAATATGGATGGTCAGGCACTGAAGGAATAATGGCAGAAGGGGGAATCAAAACAGCAATTTTTCTAAATTTAGGGCTAATCATGGCATACGCCTGATGCCCAGTGAGTCGTGTGGCCCCATTTGGGACCACAAATTGTAAAGTGGGGTTGGAGCCATAGGCTTCCAAGACATCTATCAGCTCCTGGTGGAGCACTGCAGGGGGGAGGTGGGTGGGCAAACCGGCAAACTGGACCGCCAAAGTGGTGTCCGCTGGGATCTGGGTCTGAGTTGTGGGAAGAGGGGTGCCCTGGAATACTAGGGCACATCTGCTGCAGTGGCAGCATCAGCTTCACTTGTGAAGCTGAGGTCAAAATACCCCTTGTAGGGCAGAAATCTATAAATCTGGCGGGTGTTATCGCAGCATGTGCCATTTCAATAATGGCTTGGTCGTGGTATGGGAATAGTTTCCCATATTCGACCCTTAGGCTGTAGTGCATGTTGCTCCAGGGGAGCACTAGGGGGCAGCGAGGTACCGCTTAGGTACAAGCAAGGTAGGCTTCAAGATCCTTGGGAGAAACAAATCGTCCCATGGGTTTGGAATGACTGGTTGATCCAGTCTGAGTGCATTTTCCTGCTGGATGGAAAATGGTAAGGGATTTTGCTGCTGCCCCACAATGGAGCAGCTGGCGGAGAATCTGAGAACATCAGAGCAAAACTAAAATGGGCAATCAAGGTTTACTTTTTATTAATTTGTGTAACTTGCTCAGAAAGTTAAACCAAGCAGAAAAGAAGAGTGATTTGATGGTATTTTAGGGGATGACATATGATGGGATTTTTGCCCATATTCCCAGCCTGCTAGATTACCTAGTGTCGCTGAGGGGAAAATATCCTAAAGTAAAGTGAATTGGAAATCAGTTGGCCTGAATTTTGGAGAAACTACGTTTGGGGGATTTGGGATATTTGTCTAGTCATATCCATCAGTGATCAATCTCGATGAATTTCTAATATCTCATTGGGCGGAGTGGCTGACAAAATAGGGGCATCTGATAGTGATTAACTATCAGGTGTATCGATTAGGATTGGTCAGGTTTCATCACTGACTGATTGGGAATGAGTAGTGAGTTATGAGGCGAGTGATGCTGCCTGTAACTAGTGAATTGATCAGTTGGTGAAGTGACCTGTCATAATGAGTAAAAAAGTCCCATTACCTAAGCAGGTCGCTAGCCAATTATGGTTGGTTCACTTGGATTGAGAGGAAAACGTTAGGGACACATCTTTGACTCTTTCTGTTTGAAGTCTCGAGGATGTCCAATGAAGGAATCCTAGCCAGTATGGGGAAGACCATCGCTGCTGAGACGAGGAAGGGTGATTCAATGGCAACAGCTGCTGTTTCATCGAAGAGGTGTCAAATGAGGGTTGGGCGCTGATTTCCCCACTATAAATTCCCTAGGACTCACTATAATAAAAAAGAATTATTACTACCAGAAACATTAGTATTAGTTTCATTGTAGATTTGGTTATAGTTAGACTATCAGCATCTAGTGTGAAGTTCCATCTCAAGGATATTATTGCAGAAGGCAACAATTGGTAGACTCTCAGAGAGAAGAGTAAAGATCTGAGAAGAGATCTAGAGACAAAGGGAATCACAACTAGGGGATTGCTGCTGACTGTGTGTTGGGCTGAAAGAGACTGTCATCAAGAGATCTTGAAGAAGATTGGGTGGACAGTAATAGAAGGAACGAATCCCTACAAATATGACTTATTAAGTATTTAATTGGAAATACTGGCCAAATCGTTGGGCCTTATAATAGTTCTAACTCAACTACTGATAATAGTCTTCATACTATTATTGGATCATATATTCTTTACAATGCAAGGTGAACAAGGAAACTGAACCTGTTTAGTAAAAAGGTTATTGGGTTGACGACCAATAATCAACTCCTTAAGTAAATTTTTACAACATATTTACCAATCAGTCACTAGTACTCTGTTAATAGGCCAAGGGGAAAAAATTCTCAAGATGGCTTATTTAAGAATTTTATTTTTAAATTGTTACCTCATGGATATGTCATTTCCCCTTTGGATCCTAATATCTAAATTAAGTCAATCATGAAGAAAAAAGTTTTTATCATTATGATAGACCCAATTAAATTAAAATTTATTCAAGGTGAACTGACCTTGGGACAAATATACCGCACTGATAGAAGGGATAGGGAGTAGAGAGCGAAAATATAGGAGTAAAGGACAAAACCTAAGCACTTGGGGTAAATTCTTTCAGAGAATTTTCTGATAGGCTGTGATTACACGATCTAACTTCACTAATTCGCTTGGTCAGACCAAGGCATGGTGCGCAAATCCAAATGTATTGATATTCTCTTGGCACAGAAATATAATTTCTGCCACAATGGGATTTGAACCTGCGTCATGAGGGCGATATTGGGACGCCCATCCTGACTATGCCACACCACTTGATAGACCCAATTGTCATTTAAATAAAATTGTATTCCCTCCACCTATAATATAATCCCTTGCATCCCATTATTAGCCCCCAAGTATCCTAAATAATGGGAGACATTACCTAATATAAGTTCCCTTATTTTAATAAGCCCCAGTGCTATTATCATTCCCATGTTTATGATTATAATGCATTTATATCTGTGGTTTTTAATTTACCCCAAAAATTGCAAACTAGAAGTCAAGAGTTTTAATACTCTGGAAACTGAGTTATCGTTGAAATCCTGAGCCCAAAAAGCACCAGTGAGCCCAAACTTGCCTGGATTCTGACATGGAGGAAGGAAGTTCACTAGGTTACACTTATGAGTCTCCACCAATTTAGTGCATTCAAAGTAAGAGAAAAGAGAAAGAAGCCCTTGTAAGTGGTGCACCCTGGTTGTGCTCAGTTCAGTGAGCATTAAAGTTGGGTGTAACATGAGAAATGAGAGGTTAGTATGCATCTTTTATCATGGTTTCTGATGTCCCTTGCAACAGGGAAGTTTGAATTGAGCTAATCAACTTTAATTGCAAACTGTCTAACCTCAAACCATCAAGGCCTGAAAATACAACGTAACTAGAAAGTTGTGTGGTTGGGTTATTTTGTTAGGTTAAGTACGTGCTAATAGAATACTGTCCTGTAACTGTGGGTGCTTTAGCAGCTACAACAACAGGCACAGACTCCTGAGCTGCGCCCTACCAGGGTTAGACGGGAAAATTGGGTAAGGGTATTTGACATTGTGAGGTTGAGGGTTCCAATAGTTGAGGCCAAATTAGCGCCTAAGGGTTCATTCATCCTTGAGACCATCAAACTAGACCTTTGGGGTGTTATCTAGTTTAAACACAAAATCCAAGAATTCAAATTTAATTTTTACAAGATAAATAGGAAACTAGAACTTTTTAAATATGGGTTTTAATAGGAAATATAAAACAATAAACCAACATCCTACCATAGGTAGGGTGCTGGTTTTAAGCTTAGTGGGGAGGGGAATGCTGCTAAGCTGTAATGAAATAATGGGAAATATATTTTTGTATTTTGAATTTATAAATTGTTAACTTTGATCCTCGATTTATTCTCAACATTATTGGCCAAGGGTTCCAAGCCATTTTTAGCCTTTTTTTTCCAAATTCCAAATGGCCAAATTTACTTTCTTGAGTTCAAGAGTGTTGGGTCCAATCCTCATTTTTTACCCTTTTTTTCAACTTTCTACTTGATTTTGCTTGGTAGGTAAGTTGCACCCACTCAGTTAAGATTCTAGTTGAGTCCCTTTCTGGGTACAGGAGCTGGGAACACTGGTGGAGAGCTGCATGTGATTAGTAAAATCCACAAAATGTTGCTTGCTTTCTTAATAAATATCTGCATATTCTAAAACCTAATTGGTTTGGTATGGGGGTGGGGAAAAGGTATTGGCAAACAAGGAGGGGCGCCCGCCACCTTTCTCTCATTCATCATGTGCCCTAGGTCAGAGATCTGGGTGAGGGGTTGAGCCTTGGGGTCTAACCCTTTTTGCCCTAAAGGGGTGCATGCTCCTATCAAGCTTAATAACTAAAGTTAAGGGCCTTACAAAGCCTCTAGTCATCTGGGCAACATCAGTAACATACTTTTGCTGGAATCTCAGTAATTCTGGCTCAGGATTAGGTGTGGGTGTGTGCTAGCCTATACCATCTTTGAATCAATTTATGGTGGCCTTATGATGCACATGCTTTTTGGCAGATAACAAGGAAAGTGGCATCAGTGCCAAGGGTTTCCAGGGTTGATGTAAGCATTAAAATATATTTAAGCTTGATGAGAACTGATAAATACTATTCAATTGTATTATAAAGATGGTCATTTTGGGATGGGCTGGCGCAAGATAATATTCCATAGAAGTATAACCATGATTAGTCACAAACTTTTGATTAAAACACATAAATGAATAGATGGAAAATTTATGTGTGAAGGCAATCTACTCCCTGTACTGCTTAGGCAAGCCAAGAGTTCAAAATATTAAAATTTTGAAATTTAAATAATTTTTATGAATATTTATTAATGTGTGTTGCCTAGTTGAATAGCGTCATGCTAACACCTTAATAACACATGTTCATTTCTATTTTGAAAAGAAAAAATATAACTCTGTATTTAGGGGAATATTAATGTATGAGAGTCATGAACCATGCCTCTGTCTAGCCAAGAAAGTTAGTGAAGTTAAACCATGTAAACTCAGTTTGTCAGATCATGCACATGAAGGTTTAACCTCATTACTTGGGTTCTGTCCCACTTTCTATAATTTCTCCTTTTATCTCAAACTGGTGTTGTATTTTTCCTTATATCATTTCTCTTTGAATAAATTTACACTTACTTACCTCAATTTAGTAATTTAAAAAAAGATTCACTCGCACAAGGACAACCAACAGTCAAGATACTGGCCTTTGCAGATGACTGCATAGCAGGTATAGCAAACAATGAAGATGCACGACAGCTGGAACACACTCTAGAGGAATACTCCAAGGTGAGTAATGCATCGCTCAACAAAAGGAAGACAGAAATCATCCTCTTAGGCAAATACACAAACAATTGGGCCACAACATCAGAACCTCACACCAACACTCGAAGAAAAAACCCAATCATTTTACCCTTTGCAACACCTCCCACCACCAATCCTGTCTGACACCTTGGAATCTGGCTAGAATCAGGGGGATATGCTAATGAAACAATGAAAAGTAACCTGTTACAAAGGGTATCCAAACGCGTCGCCTCCCTCAAGGGAAGAACCCCAGGACTAACAGGACGAGTTACAGTTGCTAACTCGCTCATCCTCCCAATACTGTGGTACCAGGCCATGCGATAGCCTTCTCACCTACCTTTATAACCTCAATTTGCGCGCTTATCCAGGGCTGGCTGTGGCCTGGCTCTCACCCTCCTATACGGATGGAAACACTATTTGGCCCACGCTCAAGCGGAGGCATGGGACTAATAAATTTTGAGAGCCATGCCAATCACATCCTAGGTACCTGGATAAAGGAAATCCTTGATCCAGACCTCCCGCAACAACATTGGTCCAGAGCAGCAAGGACTAACTTTGCACAGGCGCTCAAATTAACCAACCCACATAGTCCACCCAGACTACTTTCATACCTTGCCAAGCACCCTACTGCAACGGGTCCACATGGAACCTCCCCTCATTTCAAACATATCCTCCAAACTATCCGCCATATGGGATGGACCATAGAGAACATGGGTACTATACAGGGAAGGGACGACCCAGCCCCCAATTCAAATTAAGAAACCCAGAAAACCACCCCTCAGAGGGTTATGCTCGCAACAACCCCAAGCATAGCTAGGATAGAATACCTAGATATGCTGGACATTCCCTATGATTTAACCACACAGAAAGCAATGTGGAAAATGACACACCACCCACTCCTACAACCAAGGATAAGAGCAAACGCCTGGCGCTGTTTGAGAAGGACCTATAGGACGGTGGACCGCTCCAACTCCCTCCACAAAACATGTGCATTATGTGGAGGGGAGGGATCCCTACATCACCGCCTAGAAACATGCCCCCAACTAAAGCTATATGGCAGGAAGTCGCACGCCTGCTCAAGATTCAAAACGAACAGGAATTCTCGATATCAAAGAGTATCTTCGCGCTCCAGATTGAGTCACTAATCCCATCTACCATCCGCTCCCTAATAATGCCCATTGCAATGTGGACAATACACACAATTGCGTTAGATGCGTTCAAGGGCATGGTCTCAACCATTCATGGGATTATTAACAAATTCCATGTCCACTTACTAGAGCACTTCCAAGCCTGGCTCTATGGATATATGAGGCCAAGGCAACAGGCGCTCATAGAATCGTGGTTCCCACTCTGGTTCCTCCACGCAGACCCTTTCCTTCACACCTGCCCCATAGAAGGGAAACCCCCTCGGAGTAGTGCACTAACCCCCATACCTGGCAGTCCCGCTGGCAACAGGGGTAACTTGAGTACCCTGGGGTGCCCAATTTTTATATTTCTTAGTTATTCTCTTAGTTTCAAATATATTCGGTAATGTCTGTCCCCTGGTCAGCTTACCTCGGTTAAATAAAAAAAAGATTCACTCAAAATGAATTTAGATTGCAAATACAGAAATTCAAAAAGTTCCTAATTATACCAATTTTTGGGAATCTATGTATAAACTATTATCTTTGTAATGTCACCACTCACTAATGAAATGTACACATTCCCTGAGTCTCAAGATTTCAATATTGACCAATCTTAAGGGATCAACCCAGCGTTTTTATATTATCTTATTAAAAAGATTACTAAAGAAGGTAAAGTATAGCTTCTATTTACAAACTGGTAATAGCTCAGAAGATTAATATAGCTATGGATTAGCATCTAGACAGTAAGCCAGCGGTAAACCATCATAAGAATTATATTTAATGATTATATTTTATTGTCATCCATAGTCATACTTATCTGATTTGATACTTGTTGACTTTTAGACTCCAATATAAATTATGCTTAAGATTTTCAAATTTTTAGGGTACTGAATGAAACTAGGATCTAAGTTATGGTTGTCAAAATGACAAAAAAGAATTACCCACTAGCCTCAAAAAGTAGGCTGACCCAGAATCTTAATCTCAGATCCACTTTGTGAGGACCATTAAAATCTCTGTGCGAACTTTAAAGTATATAATAGACTTACCAATATAGAGAACTGGGAATGGACTAGAACGTGAACTAAGGCATAGAACTGGATAAACTCTAAAGCTATTTGGAGCATGATCAATATTGAGGTATGATGAGGGAGGAAGAAGAGTTCTATATTATATATAACAGTGTAATTAAAACCCTTAAAAATCAGTAGATTGTTTAGTTTTGGGTTATAATGGAAATAATCAAGATTACAGAAGAAAACTATGAACTATTTCTGAACCAGTGAGTTTCATCACCATTGGAAGTATAAATGATATTATATTGTGTTTCAAAACATATTATCTTAATAGAGATTACATTCCATTTTTAGGTTGGTTATATTCTCAGAATCAACAAAAATAATGATTCTATACCACTTGAAGTACACCTGAAATAAAAATATGATAAGGGACTATTTTACAATTGCGTAAATTAATTTCATTCCATTTTTACTACTTTATTGTACTATGTCCTCATATAATGATACCAAGAAAAATTATTATAGAATGTGACATTAAAAACTGCATACGCTCTTGTGCTAGTTGTAACATTATGGTGCTCACTAAGGTGGCACAACAAATTAACTGTCACATACAACATAATAATCAGTTTGGGATAGAGAAGATATATCAGAAGGCTTTTAAACATTCTCAAGCATATAATGACATTAAGAAGTCCATTGTAGAATTGTTTAATACTCTAGTCAGAAGAATGAAGCGCCATGTGAGGAAGGAGATATGTAAAATGAAATGAACATGCATTCTGCACATCAAGAAAAGGGCAACTCAATTTGATTTCAGCTGTGCAGAAAACGCTACATATTATCTATCCTTACAGATGATAGCAAGGAAAATGAATTAAGCTATACTCAACATATGTTGCTATAGACAAAATTGAGAATAATAATACCAGACACTGACGCAGCTTAGAAAATGTAATACCACGACCCCATAAACGTTGATGCTAGGGATTTAAAACTAATGCATCTTATCTGGTTTTATAGCTACTATCTAACACCAATGACACTATTAAATGGAGCAAAGATGGCTATACTGATGCCACCTGCTGTCCCAACGAAAGCATCAGAGCATATAAGGTCAATGCCCCCTCCAAAGTATAGCTGGACTTATATTCTATCATCAGCATGCCATTTAAGCTTAATGATAGTGAACCCGCTGATGCCTAAATTTACCCAGACAGCCTAAAGCCCAGTAATGAGGATTGAAGGTCAGACGAAGACCATAATTTTGTTGATGAAATGGGCATCAATGAGAGTACTTGAAATGAAATTTTCTTAAATTAACCACCATTCAAAAAACTTTTGGGATCAACTATAAGATCTGTAAGTATTGACCAGGACTTAACAGCCATTGCGCTAATAAGCTTAAACGCTGTTGACTAAATCCATTTGCTATGGATAATCAAAATTATCTAGTTTAGATAAATTTATTTGCTGGACCACCTAAATTATATTGCATAATAAATCATTAAACCATTTACTAAAAGTATCAAGCCAAAATAGTTGGAAGAGCTGGAAGATAGTAATGTGCACATAGTTGATTCATGTCCCACCAAACCCCTGAGATCAATTAACAGGAGTATTGAATCAGATATTCAGAATTGCTGTAAGATGAGCTTGCATGGGCTTAATAAAATTATACCATGTTCCAATTTATTTGAGGTACGCCAACCAGGGGACGGACAGTACTGAATCACAACACCAAAAACGAACAAAATTAAAATTACTAACCAAGTGGGAAGTGGAAACCGCTAACCCACCATGGTAGAAGGTGAGGAGGGGTTGGGGGGTTAGTCCTCAGAAAGACCCGCCCTGATCATAGGATGTTGGTTACAGTATCAGACCAGAGCAGAGAGCAAGGGCGTTGGGGCATCCGCATAGTGGGGGTGGAGGTCAGCGTAATAAGAGTTTTCCACTTCTCATCAAGATGATGATGGGAAAGTGATTCAACAAAAGCTGCAAGGAGATTTTCAGCTTCTTTGTGGGCTTTGGGAAGCTGGGCGAAAAGGGAGACACTGTGGCGGGTGATTTTGGCTAAGGGGTTGAATGAAGCAAGCGTTGTGACATTCATAACAGCAACTTCAGCATCATCAAAATAGTTTCGAGATGTTACTGCAGACAGATTCAGGGAAGTCAGGGGGAAGAAGAGGGTGGGCAAGCCATGCTGGAACTGAGCCACTGGCTGGGCCACCGCGGTGCATAGTTTTGGGCACTGAGGAGAGGCCTTTGCAGCTAAGGCGAGCTGGTGGTCACTTTGGAAGGGGGCTGTATTGGGCAGAGGAGCGAAATGGCGAGGGGTAGGGGTTTCATCAAAGTCAGGAAGGAAAAATTCCTCCCAACCATAATTGAATTAGCTGAGAGGTTGACCTGTATGCTTACTAATGAGGACTTTACCTGATTTGTCAACCTCAGCCAATAGATCCCATGGATTTTGGTTCACAGGAATAGTGGCATTCAAATTCTGGTGGGTGGGATTGGGCGAATGGCGGCTGCTTGGGTGCCAATGGTGGTCCAAGCATTGCTCGGATTGGCTGGGGTGGATTTAGGTGGGAGAATGAGGCCTGAGGTTTTAGGGGGGCTGATTTTCCACGCAGGCCCACTGAACGAGTTTGGAGGGTGGGAGGGGGCAGCAAAGCGCCCCATACTGAACCCCCAGAGGGGGCTCAGAAGCCACAGCAGCAGAAGTGGCCTGAGGGCATGCTTTTTTTGCATGGTTGAGGCCAAAGCAGAGGGACAAATCTGCTGACCATTATTGACCTGAGCCCAAAAGAAATGATCAGGCGCCACAGCCACATTAGCGCGGGGTGGGATCTGTTGGGCTATGGCAGGGTGGTGTGGGATGATGGTGGCTGTTGCACGAGGAGCAGCAAGGCGCTCTGCACCAGATGGAATGGCAAAGATGAGGTTGGGCTGAGTGCCATAAGCCATAAGTCCTGTGACCAACTGGTCATACAAAACCTAGGGTGGGAGGTGGGATGGGAGATTTTGGAAGGATACCACCAGGGTGGTGTCTGAAGGGAGGTGAGTATGGGTTGTGGGAATGGGGGTATTTTTATAAATTAGAGGGGTTTGCACTGCCACTTCAGCATCCTCCTCAGATTGAAACCTGATGTCAAAGTAGCCCTTAAAAGGGTGGAAGTCTATAAAGCCAGCTGGTGCAAAGGCTGCAGTGGCTAGGTCAATAATTGCCTTATTGGCATATGGGAACAAACACCCATAGTCCACTCTGAAGCAATAGTGAATGGTGGAACAAGGGAGGGCGAGGTGATGGGGGTGAGAAGGGTGGATGCGTGCCAGGTGAAGCGAAGTCCCGTGGGGAGACAAAACAGCTGAATGCAGTGGGTGGGCTGTTTGAGCCCATTTTAAAGCACTTGCCCGTGGGGCAGAGAATGCTAGGTGGGGGTGCACCGCTGCCCCACACTGGGGTGGAAGGCGGCAGAGCTGAGGACATCAAAGAATAGGCTTGGGCATATGGCTGTGGATAAATAATAAACAAAAATTTAAAATCACTCAAAAGTGACTTTGAACGGTAAAAGAAAGGAAAATCATGCCATGTTAAAAATCATTAAATAACTACCTAAAGTAGGGGAATTTATTTTGTGTAATAACAGAAGCCTCAACTAAGCGCCGATGATTTATCCAGCCATTGATATTATAAAGTCATCATTATATGTAGAAACATAGCTGTCAGTATATGTAATTAAACATAGAATGTAAATACATACAACAAGCTAGATTACCTAGCTCAGAAAATGAATCTTAGGGCTAACAAGTTTATCTTGTTAGAAACATAAAATTGCAATCACTAAGTGACAACGATTATTTTATGGTGGAAACAAAATTTCCCAATTAAGCGCTGGTGCATCCCAAGGCTGCCAATGTCAAACAAAATTAATCACTTGATAAATTGGACTTGATAGCTCCCTGAAGCAAAAATTTGATTGTTGATGAATGCAACAAATGAAAGCTCCTAACTTAAAAAAAGCCTTAACAGCGCATAAACTATGAATTACCAAAGAAGAAACAGAGATAAAATTCTAGTTTGAAAAAGAACAAAAACCTTCAATAATGTACTAAGAAATTTAAATAAGGCTGAAAATTAAGCTAAAAAATATCAACTCAGCTTCACTTAATAATACTGTCAAACTGTCAGAGGTCCACCTGGTCAAAGTTAACAGTATAAAGTTTGGGTTTATGGCCATAAAATTATACTCACTTTTTAAATCTCTTAGTCAATTCTAACAACATACCAGCTTTTGAAATACTCAACCTATTAACACACTAAGATACTTGTTGACACGCAAACTTTTCAAACTAATGAGGTGGATAATATCATGCTACAAAAGGATTGATAGGCCTTACATACCATCGATAATCCAAATGAATTTTATAGACACCACTTAAACTGAAAAAAATGATAAATTGTTAGCTTATTAGAACAACTCTGTCTTAAGCCAATATCCCTTAATTGCCAACCATATAATCCACCAGACTTAGAAAAATTAATGCTAAGATAGAATAATTTTATCTGCAAGTAAAATTTTAAGATTTTTTGCCAGAAAAGAATTATTAACATGTCAGTGAGAAATCAAATCCATAAATTTGAATAGAGAGGATTAAAATATGATACTCAGTTTTTAATAAGGAACCTGATATTACAATATATAAATCACAGTCTAAGAAGAACTTTAATAGTGGAAAAATTGTAGAAACCCTTCAGGATCAAAACATTAATATATTTTGAATACCTGGATGATCCTTTGGACATTCACATTTAGAGAAATGGTTGGATGACCATCAACTACTAATAACCTCAAATTATTTAGTTGCTTTAAAACCATGTATCCTTTATGTTTGATCATGTAGGGAAAATGTTACAATTTTAGTATTGACCAATCATAAAGAATCAAACATAAATTACCATGTATTATTAAATCTAACAATATATAATATAAGTTATCTAATAACATCTGTCACCATACCAGTATGACTTAGTAAGTTAATATAGTTATGTATTAATATTTATTTTACACACCAGCAACAACCCATCATAGGAAGCATCTATGATTATTAATAAAAAATAATCGTCATCCATAGTCATTTTGTCTGACATGAAACTAGTTGATCATAAGACACTAAAAACAAATATACTGGGACTTCTCATAAAATTCCAAGGATATTCTGGCTAAAACTAGGATCCAAATAGAAGGTTGGCAGATCAGCACTCAAGAAGTATCCATTAAGCTCTGTTGCAAAGGGCTAACCCATAATAACCCAGAGGAATCTGAGTTACCTTAAATGACTGTAGGCACCTCCATGAAACCTGTAGAGTATTTAGTGAGATGACCAACAGATCAAACTGGTTTTGAATTAAATATTTTTATAGACTTAGAACTAAATGAATTAATTTCCACTGGGAGCACAAATAAGATAGCAATACATTGCAAGAGAAAGAAGAAGATTAATAGTACATTTTACATTGAAACTAAAGCCCCAGTAAATCTTATATAATTTGTAATTTTTATTTTAAAGTACTATTATGTTACAGGAGAAACTAGGATTATTAATAAAGCAACTGTCAAGAAATTAGTATGGCTGGACAATAAGCCCTATATCTGGCGGATTGTATTTATTGATTGAGGTGAGCTTTGAGATTTAGGTGGAGGATTTTGTCAACCGGCAGAAAATCTATTGAAGTGATAATAGTTTGGCAAATTAAGGTAATTACACCAAAGCCTCAATTATGGGACAAAACCCCTTAAATTGTAGTGAATAGAGAGTACTAAGATGACAAGTCAAGTTTTTCCCAATAATATCGAAGATTAATAGTCAAACGAGAGAATGGAAGGAGGAGGTCTTTTGGAAGAAGAGAGAAAGAGAAGGGTTAAAGTAAGTTGTCCTCTTGTTTAAATATATTAAATAACTGGTATTCATTGGGGAAATAGCTCCTTATTTATTAATTTATTGTCTATTACCAAGGATTGGCGAGCTTAATATCATCCATCCATTGATCAGTGGTGCTAAACCTGTGCAACCAGACTAGCAGATTTAACCAATACTGCCAAAGGTTAACAGTGGCGCTCACTACATGGGGCCACTAGCAAATGTAGTATAATGGCAATAGAGCATCATGATGTGCCCCACTACTTGTGTCAGAATTCAATAGAGCTCCACGACTGATACTCCAGCAACCAGATGGAGTATACTAAATGAGGAACTAGAACTATTTACAGTAACGGAACCAGGAGACAAGGAAACCAGGATGGACTTTCAATTAGCAGATTGCCCCGCGTTAGAGTCATACCAGTATGGAAGATCCACAAACTTAACCCCTCAGCAATTGTGGGTATCATGGAATGGCTCTTGTGGGGTTACCACCTTTATAATGGAGATGTGGGTGAACATGCCATGAGCCTGTTTTATAATCAACTTGACCAAAAATCCCATTATGAAATGTATATGTCTTACCTTGATGATACCACTATGGGTTTGCCTTGCCATCTCAGCTCCCATGGGGTCAAGAAGCACCTGGTCGCTTATGTGGAAATCCGGCTGTTTTTTGCTCTCTGGTGCTGTTGGTGGCTGGATCCACAAAAGGTTTTTTAGATATTAAAGTTATAAAAACACTAGTAATCAAAAAGTTAGTTTTATAAGGATTATTAGTCGCACAGGATAAAATAATCCACCCTCTCAATATCTGACCAGTCAGTATGTAAACTGTATCAAGGGTTGAAGGGAATTTAATGATAAGTTTGGAACAGCTTGTTACCATATGAATAAGAAAATATGTAATTCCACCCTATCAAAGCTCGGAATACTCTTTTCATTTTGGCTGAACAACCAATGGGGAGTCATATTTAGGTAAGATGTACTCATGGGGTAATGGATTAAAATATTTTAGCCAATCACCATTAGAGAAAATTATTGCACCTTGGAGGACCCCCAACCAGCTTATAAAAGGTGGTGATCCCCACTTAGGTGTTGGCTTTGGACTTGATGTGGCCTATGGAGGAACCTCTAATGGACTCCCCTGGTTTTCTTGCATAGCTGGGGCAATCTGACTGCCCAACTTAGTGGTATTTGTCCGTTTAATATTCATAAAAGTTTTACCCCCAATTTTCAGGGTTCCACTGAGAATCAGCTAGGGTCTTTTGGCCAATATTGTCATTATTTTCGTTCAAAGCCTTATTATTAGGAGATCAGACATGTAATTGGCCGATCATATTTGAGGAGTCAGAACTATTCTTACCTACAACATTCTTTTGCTGAAGTCAATATGGCAATTGTCTGACAGCTAATGTTCAGCATTCAATCTACAAACTTCTAAATGTGTTGGTCCAGCATAATATTGAATATTGCAATGTCATGCGTTTTGATAAAGCCCAACAAAATGACACTTGCCTCTTGCTCAAACGCCTTTACCACTCTTTCTCAGAAATAAAGGGGCGCTAGTGCAAGTAAATAGTTGTGTCATGGATGTCCACAACCGCATGGACCAATTAGTCTCACAATTGAACCATTAGTTGCCCAGAGTAATAGGAGATTTATTAGACCGGCGTGGTCTTTTGGGGAATGGATATGGGATGTCAAAAATTGTGTAGTACCAAGCTCTTTATGATGGACATGTATAAATGGGTAGAATGCATTGATATGGCAGTGTCTCATTTGAGGGATCAGGTTACCCCATTAGAGTGGTGGGTGACTGATCATGCTGATGCAGTGGCAATCAAAATAGTCAACTTTGAGCTGAGTGGAGTAATCATTGGGCTGCAGACCATTTGAACAGCTCCTTCTTGGCAACCTCATTATATGGGAAATTCTTAGGTTAGAGAAATTAGCTAGAGAGCTTCAGCCAAGTGTCTCAAGGCCGAGCCATTAATCTTATCTGTTTAGACATTGGAGTACACTGATATGTGAGTGCGATTGGAAAACCTTTGACAGTCTATGGAGCTAGTGTGGAAAATGATCCACTTTAATCAATCAAGTGGATGGGCAAACTGACAAGTTTGTGACACTGGATGACAGAACACAAGAATGCAGCGCTTTTTGAGGATGTCCTTGTATGGCTTCAGGAAATGGAGCTTAAAATAGATACAGAACGAGACTTCTGCTGCAAATTACAGAAAGGAGTAGTGGCTTCAGCAGGGAGTGAGATATGGGCGGTTTCACTGCAATTCAGTCAAAGCGGAGCAGATAATAGACTAACTTTTCACCGCATTAACGGGCAAAGGAAATAGGTGCGTGGTAAGCAGCGATTCTAGAGAGGAATACTATGGTTCAGCCAGCGTGTAGCCCAGGTTGTCGCAGAAGTCTCTCCCAGAAATCCAACCTATCCCAGTCACCTATGACAGATTCACAGCCAGCCTTATGACCCTATTCTTGCCCACAGGGGTATGAACCATGGTTGATCTAAACCTAACTTTTCTTCTCCATGAGCCCAAAGCATGCTGCAGGGAAATTTTTACAGATTAAGAAGCTGCCGCCTTTCAGATAAAATGGGAACATGCATGGATATTTCAAACGGTTTGAACTTTTCATGGAAGGAGCATCAGACCAGTGTAAGGCTAAACTATTAATATCCGCTATAAATTCCAAGATCACTGATCAGGTCACATGTTACCTTATTAGTACCATAACGTATCAAGAGGTGAAGGAGACTTTTCTCTTGCTGTGTGAGGGTGTGGTGCAGATGGCACAGCACAAGGCATAATTTTGACAATAAAATTAAAAAAAACGAGTCCCTGGTGGAGTTCATGGAGTGGTTCACAGCTGAGGACACACGTGTTAGTAGGAGCAGATATCTTAACCAACACGGATGTGGGTATAGCAATGATGGTGACTGTTAATCCATATCAAGAGCTCTATAATGCTATGGCCCACATTATTCAAGAAGATGTTAATCTATTACAAATCATTATTAATTTACGCCATCTCTCTGTCACTTTTGGTGCTCCTAACATGAAATGGAAAGCCCCTGCGACCACTGCCAAATCCCCATTGGGAATTGGACCACAATAACTTGTTTATAATTGTTGGGTAATACTTGTCCACTAAATACGTTAGCAGGTCCTTTTCGTCCTCTTTATGCTCAACTGGCTTGTTCTTGGCTGAATTACAATTCCTAGTTCAACTACCGACCCTGGACCTTTGGGTGTGCTACAGAGACAAGAGCTGTTTACAAATGCTTGTTTATCGTGCAACCAAAGAGGCCACTATGAGGCTAACTGCCCTGGCAAACTGCATGTTCATGCAGTACAAGCCGCCCTGATTGAACAGGGAAAAGTTTGAGCGGAGTATAAATCGGACGCTCTAGCTCCAATAATCCAATTTTTTTGTCCCTGATAATTCCTACAATTCACTTGGCGTTAGTCCTGGTACTCACTATGTTGACTTATTATATCAACAAATTTCCTACAATTTCGGCCTCAAACCCAAGAGATTGACCATAACAATACAGACTTGGAGTTTCGCCAAGATGTGCAAAAGCTGTACGCTTGCAAATCCTTGAGAAAAACAGCACATGCGAAGTCAGACCCTCAAAGGACGTCGCCACCCTAGTGGGGTGACCGTTGCAATTCCAGTAGAAAAGATTGCCCAGAAGTATTCTCATGTCAGTTCTGGTATTGTCACTTTTTTTAGTAACAAAAAGCCCTTAGATGTTCATGTAATAAAAACCAATGATTCTTCTTGCTTGGAGTGTACATACTGTAATATTTTCATTCAAAGTACAAAAATCTGAGCTACTAAAAAAACTTGTGCTCCAGTCAATATAATATCCACCAAGCTAGTGGATAAGCTTCCGCTGAAGCCTGATGTGAAACATTGAGTAGTGTATGGGACTGCGAGGGCACAAAGCACTGTGTTGGAGGTTGTTTACAGCGCGTCACCTCTGAGTTTTGGTTCAGTCAGTGCTTCCACCCCAGAAGTGGTTCTGCCCAATAATAATTACAACATGTTGATTGGGGCCTCATCCATGCAGCAATTCAGGGCAGCGGTTGATATGGTGGAAGAAATGATTAATACTGGGACAACATACCTCCATCTCTTTTGCCCCCGGCAAAGTCCTAAAGGACCCAAACTGCTCCAGTCAAATTAATCTTGCGTATAGTGATGGGTTAATTTCTGTTTGATATTGACTGATGAAGTGGAGGACCAGAGCTCTGCCTAACCAGATTTACGAATACAACGGTATTCTGCTAAAAGCTGCAAACGTCATATGTATACCTTTGGGGCATCAGGTCATATTAGGGACAGAGCTTGTAATAGACATCCTAGAAGGGCTATACGGGGAAATTATGAGGCTCTACCAGCAATTGCAGCTCAAAACCCATGTGGCTCCTGGATCACTGTTATTAGGGTATGGGAAGTGAAAGTATTGGTAGAAAACCTTCAGAAGGAGTCAATGACGGTCCAAAGACACCAAGTGGTGGCTTATTTACACTTGACTCCTATTGATGAGGATCACCGTACTCACAATATCTGGCCTTGGGAGGATCTTGACCAACCTGCAAAAACCTTATTTGGCGTAATGACAGTGGTTCCGCGTGAGGCTGTGACTGGGTTGTTGGAGGAACAGAAGGATAGGGTGATGGCCCTGTTTAAAATTTACTGAGGAATATTCGCATCCACTGATCACAAATTGGGAGTTGCGCATGGAGTCATACAACATGTAGACACAGGCAATCACTTCCATTCAGTAATGGCCTATTTGATGCTTGAAAGCTGCAGTGAAGTTGTCTCTAATGAGGTAGACAAATTAATCAAACAGGGGATGCTAGAGCCGTCCAAGAGTCCATGGGCATCGTTGGTGCTAATTGTTAAGAAAAAGATGGCACAAAATGGATGGTCATCAATTATGGAAGCTTTGATAGCATCACGAAAAAAGGATTCATATCCTCTACCACGGATTGATGATGCTTTAGATCATCTGGGAGGTGCTAACTATTTTTCTGCCATGGACTTGATACTGGGGTACTGGCAGATCAAGTTGCCAGTGGCAGAACGAGAGAAATGTGCCATAATAACCTATAAAGGGTTATATTAGTTTTTTCGCATATGCCACAAGGGTTATGTAACGCCCCAGCTACGTTCCAACGGGCTATGGACACTATCTTGGGTGACTTGAAGCTGTCTCACGTTATATTCTACCTTGATAGTATAAATCTGTTATTGTGGACGTTCACAGAGCATCTTGACCACTTGGAACAAATTTTCACCAACATACTAAAGCCAACATCAAAAATCAAGCCTCAAAAGTACAATTTTTAAGGAGCAATTGGAATACCTTGGGTTCGTGGTTGACTCAAACGGGCTTAAACCTCAGTTGGAGAAGGTGAAAGTTATATGTAAGATGACTTGGCCAGGTAATAAGCGGGACATCCTTGTGTTTTGGGATGTTCAGTTATTACTGATGGTTCATTTCTAACTTCAGCTGTATTGGGGCACCGCTCTTTAATTTATTAAATAAAAACGCCATCTTTGACTGAACTGAACGATGTCAAAATGCTTTCAATGTCTTACAGACTGCGTTAGCTAGTGCACCAGGTTTTCAATACCCTAATTTAAAAGAATTTATTGTAAAAACGGAATCTTCACTTTCCTCTGTAGGGCAGTATCATCCCAGAAGGATGATGATGGTGTGGAGCACCCTTTCACGTTTTGTAGCCAAAGCTTAAATTTCAAATGAACGTAATTACACCGTGACTGAGAGGGAGTGCTTATCAGTGATATATACATATAAACAGTTCCACGTATACCTCCATGGGGTAAAGTTCAAAGTGGTAATGGATCATGAATACTTGCATTGGCTGCAGAATATTCAGGAACCTTAGGGATGGCTCGCGCAATAGGCATTAAAGCTCAAAATGTATGTCTTCAAGATATTAAACCGCCAGGGGCAAAACGTTAAAATGAGGACTGTGTCTTGTATTTACCAACTGTTGACAATATGGCGGATTTAGAAGAAAACGTATGAAAAGATGATTGTGGGAAAATATCACGATGAGCTGTAACATGTGATCAAGGCGCTAAATGAGCTTAGATGGGATACCTTCTTGCACAATGGGGAACTATATAAGTAAATTGGAGAATTGACAATGAGTTTTTTGAAACCTTCCGCTAGGTCAGCAAATATTGTGGATGCCTTAAGGCGGTAGGTCATGGAAAGTCGCAGAAAACGTTGGAATTTTTGAGACCCCACTACTATTGGGATAGCATGTATTACGATGTGCTTGAGATGGTTGATTTTTGTCACCAGTTTCAAGTGGAGAAACCTTTCCATAAGAAAACCACCTACCAGCTGATTAAGCCTCGTTTTGTGTGGCACACTGTTTCCCTTAACATGATTGGGCCTCCGCTGACTGGTTTAAACCGCTATAAGTATATACTAGTAGCACTTGACCACTTGAAAAGATGGGTGGAAGAAAGAGCAATCAACGATTTAGGGGCTGTCACCGCCGCCAAGTTCATTATGGAGTGTGTTATAAAGTAACATGGCTGTCCGCAGTTTAATCTCACTAAAAAAGGAACTAATTATATGTCACATGTCCTGCCCAAGCTGAATGGAACTAATGGCAATCCATGGGGTCTTAACTACACCATACCACCCTGAATAGAATAAGATGGTTGAACGGGTTAATGGCACATTGGTGAACATTCTCCGCAAGCTTGTAAAAGATCAACTTTCAGAATGGAGTTCCTCTTATCCACTGCTGTCTTTGCATTAATATCAGCTACTACTTGTCAACAGAGAAGAGTCCTTTACGATTAATTATTGGTAGACATCCATCTATCCTGCATTTATTTACTCCTGTTTGGAGGACACCAGCTGAAAGAACCACAGCGTTATATGACCAACTTAACAGACACGCTGATAAAACTTCAAACTGAAGCCTATTCTACCAGTTTAACTATGAAGATTAATGATCAGGCGGCTGACCAATGAAGAAGAAGGAAACTCCCACAGTTTTCTGTAGGAGATTATATCTTGTTCCATGACCAACATGGATTTGGAAGGAAGAACAGGTTTGCTAACATATGGACTGGACCATTTGAGATAATCAAGAAGACTGGTATCAATGCCTAACCATTAAGGAATCTTCAGGTGGTTAGAGTATCAACTGAATACATGTGAAGTTCCTTCAAGCATATAAGAAATAGGAGACTTATTGTCCTGTCAAGTGTGGGTAATGTCAAGAAATTGGTATGACTGGACATTAAGCCATTTATTTGGCGGATTAAATTTTATTATTTGAGGTGAGCCTTGAGATTTGGTGGTAGATTATGTTGACTGGAAGCAAATTGATTAGAGTGATAATAGTTTGGAAAATAGTGGGAATTTCGCCAAAGCCTCAATAATGTGGCGAAACCCCTTAAAATGTAGTGAATAGAGAGTTACTAAGCTGATAAGTCATATTTGACCAAGAATATTGAAGATTGAAAGCCAAATGAGAGAATGAAAAGATGAGGTCTTTTATAAGAGAAGAAAGAAGGAAAAGGGTTAGCGGATGTTATCCGTTTAATTTTATATTATAAATATACTATATTCATTGAGGAAATAGCTCCTTAATTTATTACTTCATTGTCTTGGTCAAGGATCAGTTATCTTTATATCATCCATCTTTTTCTCCTTGGTGCTAAACTTGTGCAACCAGCTTAGCAGATTAATCAATGCTGCCATAAGTTAGCAGCAAATATTTCAACATCTCAAGAAGTATAATCAAGAATTTAATTTGGCATGATTTTATTTAAATATAATTACTCCATTTTGATAATATATGGCCATACTTGAAGAATTGGTGAGACTAAACCAACTGGTAGTACAATTAAGATCCTCCAGTGTGATGTGGGACTATCAAATCAAATTTTTAAAAACTCCTGTTTGATTTATCATATTATTAAATGTTTCTTACCCTTGTACAGTGGTAATGAGAAAGGTGCAAATGAACCTGAAAGATATAAAATATGTGCACTCTATTTGAACAAATAATTTCTTAACTGAAGCTTTTGATATTAATTTTCTATTTGAATGTAGTTTTTTAAACTATTTAATTTCTCTCATGGATATTACAAAAATAGTATACTAAAATCTAATATTTTAATCTATAAGATCATAATACAGCTCAGCTGAGATTTCAGGGTGATTATTGTAGGATTTCATTGTCCTCTCTGAAAGTCAGGACCTTTGGAGGCTGTTCAATTATTAGTTGAATGTGGGTTCAGTGGAATCTCTTAGGGATTAGGTTCCTAAGGCGATCTCTCAACGGAAATTAGTTGTTGAGGCTACTCTGTTTGCTTTGAACAGGCAATGTCTTCTGAAAACGCAGGCAAAATAAAAACTAGTGAAAATAACTAGGAATTTAAAGTTATTTTATTAATCAAAATTCAGAGATATTTATAGTCTTCTGAGATATTCTGGTTCGCCTAAGAGAAACTTTGTGTGATAATTGGGAATGAGTAGGATAAGGTGATCTCTTTACTGATGTGGCAGGTGGCATAGGTTTTCTTTGAATTCAACTTTCTTTAGCTAGGGTAACTGATTCCAGGGACCTCCAAATGGCAAGATTTCCATTAGCTGACTCAGTGCCTCTGTTATTAAGATTGGTGGGTCCTTCTGAAAGTAGAGTTTCCTTTCGCTTTATCTAGGATTTTATTATCCTTCATGGTACAGTGGTTAGTTTCTCTATTCTCGCTTTTTTCTCTCACAAATCTCACTTTTAAATTCAAAAGTTACCAGTACTAGTATGGAGAAAACATCCGCCTGATTGTGAGATACTGCACCTATAGAGCAGTACCCCACAGCTAACCACTTAGCTAAGTATGTCATTCCGCCTGTCTGTGCTAAGCACAAAGAAATGAATGGATTGCTTATACTTATATAAATGTTATCAAGAAGTCTGCCAAGATGAACACTCAATCTGGATGATTTCACACTTACAAAGGACACCAATTGATTAATAATATTAACTGCTTGACAAATAACAAATTGGCAATGAAACAAATGACAAAAAAAGATTAAACAAAACCACAAACCCAGTGATAAGCGTGGTATATGTAACTGAATCCATAGGATCAGTTTCTGCTGCAAACCAGATGATTGATGACAACCTCAGGGTGCACAAAGTGATTCTGGGAACATCAGCATAGTGATATTCCCCACCGAACCTCAATCATGGGAGGGGATTGGGACCCCCAGGGAATTTTTTTTCAAAAAACCAAAAATCCTGACAAAGTATTGGTTTGATCAGAGTCCAATTATGAATCCACCAGTGAAAACCAGGGGCTCAAATCATCTCAGTAAGAACAAAAAAGTTTTTGACTGGGATGGAGAAAATCTACAATGACTTTTTGACTTAATAGCTTGAACAAAATGTCAGGGATCAATCCTGACAATGACCAGGTATGAGGGATGATGATTTCCAACCATAATTGAACCAGAAAACTGAGCAAATTGTTGGGGACAATTCATAATGAATTGTTAGGGACAATCCCCAACAAATACCAGTCAAAAGCAGGGGCAAAATTATCCCAAAATCAATCAGTGAGCCTAAGCAAATCATTGGGGATCATCCCCAATGGGGATGGAGGAGTAATGGGAACCAAATCTGAAGGATCGGACACCCATGAAAAAACATCCAAAAATCAAAAGTACAACCAGAAGGGGGCGAAACCCTGACAGTGGTCAAGTTGGCAACTAGGGGCCACAGTAAAGTACACTCCCACCCAGAAGGACATGTTAGCACACTGCGGCGTGCCCTCTTGCAAAATCAAGCAATGGAAGATCCTGAAGTTCCCATATTCAATGGAATGCAGTGTGTCTCAAAGAACATTATGCCTGCCATTGTGGCCATCTGGCAAGATCATAAGTTTTTCACTGGGGACGCCAAACGCTGGCTCAACACTAAAATATTGCTTGACTTGGCGGTAGTCTTCAAGTCATCATGGATCTGAACCAAAGACGCCTTGGAATGGATGAAACTCCCTCTTGAGCATAAAGTAATCAAAACGGCCATTTTGGAAGACTTGAAGCTAATGGACGCAAAGTATTGGATGGCGGACAGAATTGACCTCCTAAACGCAATGGAGTACAATAAGGCTGGCATACCAGAAAAATTCTCCCAGGCCGTCAGGAGCTCACGTCTTACCCCAAAAAATATCTGATTACGCAAAATGGTTCCTGAACATTTCAACTGCCCTCAAATGGGCTCAACATACCATTCAAATTGACACTATGCTATAATAGTACAACACCGCGCTCTCCCAGAGGAGGCACTGTCATGGATTGCAGCCAGTTTTAAGGCCACTGAGGCCTTACACTGAGCATACACCTATATCCCACCAGCCACCACATCTGACCTGATGAAGGCAGGCTGGACAAAAAGAAGGCAGTGGAGTGGGGGCCCTTCTGGGATTGATTGCTGGAAAAGGCCATCAACTGGTCCACCAACGGATTCACCCCATTGGTAATTAAATACTGGTTCCACATGGGGCCAGTATCACACAAGTAAGAGAATGGGCGGATCTTTGAATTACAAAACTGATCCACAAAACCTTTGGTGTCAGCCTTTCCCTATTGAGAAATGGAAACTCTGGCGCAATGTCACCATACTAGCCAAAGCCATAGACTCAGATGCCGCAAGGTTCACCCCCATGTTGGCCAAACCATGAATGGAACAAGAGATTTCAAAACAGGTTGAAAAAGCAACGAAAGGGGTAATGACCCTGGATCTGGGCTGAGAATGGCTCAAAACGGGAATTTGAATAGAAGCAATCCGGGACTGGAAGCAATCCTTCCCAGAACCATTAGTAGCTTCCCCATATGCCACCAAAGGATTCACCCCATCTGAAGCCTTTCAATGGTGCAAAGTAGGAGCTCTGGCTTCCATGGCACGGATCTTCACGGATAATGGATGAAACAGAATTGCAGTAAGGGATTAGTTCCAGTGTAGTTCAATTATGCTGGAGGCCCTCCAGAAATAACTGCACCCAACGTGCGGGCTGGAATCCACACTCCAATGGTACCAACTGGGATTTTCACTGATGGTTGCCCTTGAGTGGCAAAACCTTGAGATAGTGCACAAATGGCCAGGAGCATTAATTGCCAAGGAATCAGCATATGACAGATTGAGGCATTCCTCAAGAGGGGGATTTATCCTTGATGAATTGATAAGCTAGATAATGAAGGGGAAGACCCCTGCCAAGGTACCCAATATTAGCCCAAAATCCAAGTCATACAGCGCAGCAGCAGCCCATACTGACAATAACATATGTAATGGCATGGGAAGCCAGATCAAATACATCCAACAACTGATCAGCGGAGGCTTCACAGACCACTAGGTGCTGAAATTGTATCTGAAGGATGCAATATGTATTTACCTGCAGCTAGTGGAGGAGGAGTGGCCCAACTTAATAGTATCAATTTAACAAGAACTTGACATGGTGCTGACGGGGGGACTTTGACCACCACGGGGTACCTGAATTGGGCTATGTCAATATTGCTATCCCAGGCAAATTATATCAAAAAAAATTCCCTGAGATCAGCATCAAGTATAAGGAAGTTATTTGTAAATGGAGCTTACTAGGTATGCTAACCAAACTGAACATTTGTTGACATTCCAAAATCTCCCGACTGATCAAGAGAGGGAATGGGTGCATGAAGTAATCCAAACTGGTCTATTATACTATGGGGAAGTACAAGAATTTTGGCAAGCCTGTGGCGATTATATCAAAGTGACTTCACCCTCAAACTGTCAAAGCACTCTATGAATTGGCGCCATGGATGAAACTGAATAATAGTTCCTTACCTCGATTCATCCACCTGCCCAGCCTAAGCAGAGTTGTATATATCAAACAAGAGGATGCAAAACAAGTGTGCTGGTTCTGCTACTAGACCGGCCACACAATGGACCAATGTCACCATCAAAAAGGGAAAACTCCTTACAAGTACAAATATGACCCTTTTAGTGGGTCACAAAAGTTGGGACCAAAACCTTCCTTTGACCAAAGGCTAAAGAATAGATTCTGCATAACCTAACAGAGGTCGCGGATATGAAGCATCAACAATAGGAGTTGGACCTCGCCCATAGGGAAGAATAAGAGATAGAAGCAGCCAGGAGACCTGAAGCAGATGATGAGCCCTTCATTAACCCAAATCCCAAAACCTACAAAATGGACAAAGGAATAAGCCCTGAGCTTATTGCGCCACAACCATCCCAGGCGGAATAAACGATCTGGAAAGAAGAATGATGGCAGAAGGCGAACCAAAAAATCCCCCAAGGAGGGAAGGTCAGCGCAAGATGCCAATAAGTTGAAATCAAAGCCCAATAAGTTAAAGCAAACAAGAAGTCAAATCGGAAATTATCAGCAAACAAACCCAAGGAGCTTATCAAACAAACAACAATCTGACAAAATTGGCAAAATCAGCCAATCAAAACATGATGAAAAAGTCCAGTTCCACCAAAAAATCTAACAAAGGGGTGAGAAACTGATTGATTGATGAGGGGGAATTCTCTGCACCGCCAGTAGGGACCAAGGCACTTGGAGCTGGTAATAAAACTATCCACATTATCCATCAATAAGGAGATGGGGATTGCAACTGAATTCCCGGTGCACAAAATGCCCATTAATATTATCTTAGTTCTGAACAACTGACCCCAAAGTATGAACAATACCCTCTGCCCACCCTCAGCAACACCATCCACCAGTAAGAAAACTTATATCAACGATTCCATGCACAACCCAGAAAATAACACTAAACCTCATACCTATGGGTTAGGCAGTTGGAAATGAAGATTGTGACTACAAATGCTTAAGTGATGGAAATCATACAAATGAGAAGGTGGAAAATTCATCACTTTAAAACAAATATTTATAGACATTATCTTAATATTAGAACTACTCTCTTTCCACTCAGAATAACTTTCCAAGCAAAATTACACAAATTTATAAAACAAATCAAATTCGCCCATTGTAGTTTCACTGTGATGTCCTCAGATTCTCTGCCAGCTGCTCCAGCATGGGAAGTGGCAAAGCTCCCCCTGCCATTTTCCATCCGGCAGGAAAACGTGCTAGGACTGGTTCACCCAGTCATTTCAAACCTATGGGACGATTTATTTCACCCAAGGACCTAGACGCTCACCTTGCTCATACCCAAGCGGTACCTCGCTGTCCCCTAGTGCTCCCCTAGAGCAACATGTACTCAAGCCTAAGGGTCGAATATGGGAAACTATTCCCATACCACGACCAAGCCATTATTGAAATGGCACATGCTGCGATAACACCCGCCAGGTTTATAGATTTATGCCCTACAAGGGGTATTTCAACCTCAGCTTCACCTGCAAAGCTGAAGCTGCCACTGCAGTAACTGTGCCCCTGGTATTCCAGGGCACCCCTCTACCCACAACTCAGACTCAGCTCCCAGAGGACACCACCTTGGTGGTTCAGTTTTCTGGCTTGCCCACCCACCTCCCCCTGAAGTGCTCCACCAGGAGCTGATGGACAGTTTGGCAGCCTATGGCTCCAACCCCATTTTACAATTTGTGGTCCCAAATGGGGCCACACGACTCGCTGGGCCACAGGCATATGCCACAATCAGCCATGAATTTAATAAAATCGTGGTGTCAATTCCACCACACACCATTATTCCCTCAGCGCCTGACCATCCATTTTGGGCCTGCGTTGAGGGCGGGCGGACAATCTGTCCATCATGTCTTGAGTTAGACCACTTGAAATGCAAGTGCCCCTCCTCATCCACTTCTGGTGGATTGGACAACTCATCTGCCAACCTCCAATCCACTGCCCACCCTGTACAAGTTCCAGTATGGGGCACAATCCTACCTCCATCACCCCCAAAGCCTGCTTCTGCAGCTGCACCTTGCAGCCACCAATCAGCCTCCTCCTCGCCCCAATGCCACAAATAATTTCTCCAATCAAGCATCAGATTGGATCCCAGTTTGATTCCATTCTTCCTCAAATGAATTAACCAAACCTAGACCGTACACTGATTCCCCAATCCAATTCAACCAAAGCCCATGGGAATTATTGGCTGAAATTGACGAATCAGGTAAGTTCATTGAAGAACCATTATGCAAATTGAGCGGTTCATTAATGCAGAATGGGACGCCAGATACCCCCCTCAACTTTATACCCCACAGCCAAATGCCAAATCGTTTCACAGTGATCACCAGCTTGCAGTTGAAGCAGCTGCAACACCAGATTGTTGTCCCCTGCATAAATCTGTCGCTAAATTAGTAGCGATTCTCACAGGAGGAATTTCACCTCCTGTTATCTCTGCAACCCTAACCCCAAAATTAAAATTACAGTGAACCAGCTACACAAAAACGTTAATGATGATATCCAGAACGTGGCAACTATAGCACGGAATCCAAAAAAAACAACCTGAACTAACATTGCCATATTTTTAAACTCCCAGACACCCGCATCAAAGCTGAAAAAGCTTTAACCAAATATCTCAGTGCCATTTACCTAGTGGGAAATTTCCATAAAATCCCAATTATTAGAGATATTGAACCCCATGCCACAGATGCCCCAACACCATTACTGTCTGCCGTGACATGCACTATAATATGGGAGGAAGAAGCTGCTGCCAAAGTGGCTGCTGAAGATGAGCCCTGGCCCTCCCTCCCCTTCCGCCATGGAGGGATAGGTGGTTTCTTATGCCCACCTGGTTGGTTCTTTTTCGAAGCATTTCACTCAATCCGCTCATTTGGGCGTTTTATTTGAACCAAGTAGTTACATTGATTTTTAGTCTAGTTTTAGCTTTGGTATTGTCCATCCCCTGGCTGCTTTCCTCAAATAAATACTAGAACAATTTTAATATCAGAAACACAAGCAGGTAATCAAAATGTGATGGTGCTGAGCTCAAACCATGATGTGAAGAACCACCTGTGGTCCTGCCAAATATGATGTAAAGCCCTCTGGACGGATCATGTGGCGATTGTTGCACTGAACAAGAAAATAGACCTGGTATTTGTGGAGAAAACTTAAAATGGAAGGATCCTAATAGCAACTGCTACAAATGGAAAACTGGCAAGAGCCTTCATGTGGTGGCTGTCTATGCTCTGCCAAAGCCCCACGAAAACCACTTCTTTGAATCTATTTATTAAAAGTACTAACTGAAGCGACAATGGTTATAGCAGGAGACCTGAACTGTTAGACGAATGCGGGTTGAGATACATTTCTGACAAGTGAAAATCTTAACTGGAAGACCAATGAGATGATAACTATCTAGTCAAATTGGGGTTGTGCCTCACAATAGATGAGGAGGATGACGATCCACCAACCTAACGTGATGGTCATATGACTCCGCTGGATCCCCACAGTCTGGATCGCAATTAGATTGCACACTGGTGTCATCCAATATCAAGATGCTGATGTCCAACAGTGAGATCAGTATAAATGCCAAGAGCAACCACATGATTGTCCATGTGTATTTATCTGGATGAACCCCCAAGGAACTGCGAATGACAGTTGGCACCAGCCACACTGAGGGATGGGAATGGCACCAAACAATAGAATCTGGACTGGATTGAATGGTTGTATATCTGGATTGTCACCTGGAGATAGATCTTCTAGAGAGATGGGTCTGGATTAAAGCGAAGATTAGGCATGAAGCTTGAAAAAGTGACTACCTACAAGCAAACTGCCGCCGCAAAGCAGCTGAAAACTGCACTGGAGAGGTTAAAACTAACCCAGTGGGACAGCGAAGAATGGTGGAGTGAGTATTGAACAACGCACAGGTGGTTTTAAACTTGATGGCAAAACAAGATTTGGAGTGACGGATCAACACTACCTACTGATATCAGAGCTCAGTGAGGATGATGACCAAAGAGGGCCTGGAGCACATCAAGGAAATCTAAACAAAGGCTAGGATATGTGGGGTAGAGACGGCGACAGGGGAAGTAACAACGGGCCTGGAAACAATCAAGCATAAAATTGAACGTTTATATGGCAAACTATTTATCAATGAGAGATGATCAAATTGTTGACGAATGCCCTAATTGACCTGGCCAAGCCAACACTTGGGGCCTGCATACTGGAAGATGTCACTAACTTTCCACTGAAATTTTGATCAATGAAGTCAAGCGAGCACTAAAAGAATTGCTGAAGATGAAGGCACTGAGCCCCAACAATATGTGCGCAGAAGTCTACAGTGCATTCCATGACTGCATTGCACTGGAGCTCAAATCCCTCTTTAACCACTGCTTGCAAATGGACAACAAATGCTGGGTTGTCAAGAGATATGAATTGTACTTTTGTACAAAAAAGGACTCAACGCCAACTCCCAGAACTGGCGCTCAATTACTCTATCCAACACCAAATTATAAGCTGCTCATGTGCATCTTATCATAACAGCTAATAGCAATGGCACCGCGTATGATGCATAAAGCCCAAAAATGGTTCATCAAGGGCTGAAGCATCTGGGACAGCGTTGGTGCAGTCCAAAATGTGCTCCAGGACATGCGGGGAACTGATCAGGGCTATCTCATGTTCCTTGACATGGAAAGGCCTACAATCAGGTAGAATGGTCTTTCCTACATGTGGCGCTAAAGGCAGTTGGTATCTCCAAATCTTTTAGCTCATGTTAATAATTCTGTACTTGGGCCTTGTCGTCAAAGTAAACATTGTTGATGGTTTAACCAACAATATTCTGGCTGGGCAGGGTCTTTGACAAGACGATCCCATGTCATCAATATTGTTTAACTTTGCAGCTAACTTTTTATATGCTGCAGCGGATGCAAAACTCCAGGGCCTAGTTCACCCTAATCAAATGCTACTGAAAATTCTGGCCTTGCTGATGACACAGTAGTAGTTATTAGTTCACCAACCAACCTTCAGGGCGCCATGGAGCTACTAGACCTATATCAGTTAGCATTGAATGAAAAGATCAACTTGTCAAAAACCTCAGTAATGAGGATCAGCATCCCAAATTTTAGCCCGCTGAATGACACAACGCCAATCATGAACTCTAAGATGATACAATACCTTGGGATACTCTTTAACAACAATGGACCAGCGGTACTGGAAACTGAGCAAGAGGTGTTATTGAGTCTGTCAGTCCAAATGGCATGCTGGAAAAATGCAAGATTATGTCTTGAGGAGAAAGTGTTGGCCATCAACGTATTCATTCTCTCCAAGCAGTGGTATGTTGCCCACGTGCTGCCAATGAGCACAAACCTTGAGTAAAAGATCAGGAAAATGCTCCGCACTTTCTTATGGTTAAAGGCAAAAGTGGCGCCAATATCCTTAGAAACCCTGTCAAAATAAAGAACAAAGGAGGCATGGGCCTTCTGGATTTTGAATCCCACGCTTAGTGGATCTGAGCGAAGTTGTTCCTTAGGCTAACACAAATGCACATGTGCTGCCTGACCCTATCTCGGAATGTGAGCTGGGCTAGAAGACATGGCCACCAGGAGCCAGTCTCCCCACAATCCTTGTGCGAATGAATGGCAAACCACCCATGAATGCCTTCCCAAAGAGGCTCCCACACTACTGGTGATTGTGCAATTGGGCAGTGCGCCAGGGCGGATGGTCATTCAAACTGTAAATCAGGATGCCAACCAAATCCACAGTGATGTCAATGCCATAATTCTTCAATGATTTCTGCAACAAACTGGGAGGAGCGCAATCAAATCGCCCACAATTACACTGTTGTGACAATCAAAATTTGGTACAAATTGACCCCAATTGAGTATGGGGACCTGCTCCCAAAACCTGGGCAAAACCCACCCACTCGACCATGAATTCTGAATGACTGGGCAGCTGAAGGCCATGAAACCAGATACCAAATGAAGGAGTTGATCTCAGGTCTCAACTACTGACTAGTAACAGCAAAGTAATGGTTGGTAACACACACAACCTGGTAGATTTTACACTGCACAATTAAATTCAGTAAGCATGGCAGACCGGACTACCCTCACAAGGAGTGCCCCATATGCGCCAAACCAGAAGCAGATATCAGTCATCAATATTACAAATGCTTGTTTAAAAAATACTGGTCAACGATGTGATGCATTCTATTGGGTGAACAATTGCTGGCAGAAATGCATCCATCGCAAGATTTTTTTCACAAAAATCCTGAGAACAGCCCCAATCCAATTATGAGCCTTTGTCTACCATTATTGTATATGGGTATACACTTGGCTCTCATTGCCAAAGTTTGGACAGCGAGCACCCCGTCACAAAAGTTTGGTACTGAAGACCATTCAGATTATTTCTGATTAGCCCTGATGGATCTTGAAATTCTTGCGCTTAATCCCCAGGTGCTATAAAGCCATGCGTTTGGCTTTTCCCACCAGATTGCCTGTCATACGCAATGAAGCAACGAATCAAAAAGATCAAATGGCCTGTAAGCCTGCCAATGCTATAACATGGCTAGTGATGGTGATCGCTGACCAGCAATGGTTGGAGGTGCTAGGAAACTAGTGGCTCATTTTCACAGTCCTTTATTATCAGCCAAAATTGACTGTATTCCGCCTTCCCCTCTTACTTTTCCGTTTAATTTCTTTTAAAATAAGATATGGAGTCTTTAAAAAAAGTGATTTGGATTCTCTGCTTCCTATGGAGTGTCTGGAGTTTGAATCCCACTCAGGACTGTCCAAATCTCATAATTCCCAACAATAATTTAGTTAATTTTTTATTAGCTGATCAAAGAGCACTTGTGATTTCTTAGTAAAAAGAGCACAAATTTGTAGAAAGGCACACTAATACTTGTTATATAGAGTTTAGCTTAATTATAACATAATAGTACCATTAAACATTAGCACTATCTTTTTATTTTATTTATTGGTAAATTAAGTGTCCTCAAGGTAGAACATGACTTGAACCTCAATACCCATGTATATTACTAAATAGTTACTTTACTCCTTTGCATTTGATGTACATTTGGCTTCTACATTATCTTAATTATCAATAGATATATTCATAAACGATTGACTATATAAAGGTATTGTTGTTTTCTTTAGGAATAAAATATTATGTAGGTCAACCCTAAGTTCTAATAAAAGTTGGTTTTTATAAATAAGCAACACGTTTTTTGATACTAGTGGGGCTAAACTAAAAAGGGGGCGGTCATATGTGTTTATTTTTAAGCGCTAAAATAAGAGTGAGAAAAATTCTCCAATATGGTGCCGCAGTGGCAAGCCTAATCAGCCATATAGGATGGGAAGTATGTTAAAGGATATTCTCCAGTGACCTGAGGTTAAGTGCAAGATAGACAGATTAGTTTTGGGAAGTCACCCTATTAGTCTAAATGTGGAATCTAATGTCAAGCTCTTCAAGGATTCATGTGATGTGAATAGCCTTGACATAATTGGCAATCTGAGACCTAGCATATATTAACAACTATATAAAACATGAAAATTTTGAGCTTTTTTATGTGTTTAGGGGTACTGAGTGTCAAACATCAACAACTAGGCTGCATTGGCACATGAGCAGCCCTTGGCGAATGCAAGCCTCTCAATCTTTTCTCTGTCTTCTTCAGGGAAGACATATGTGAAATTGAAACAGGGAAAGTCATCAGTATTAGACTCCATGACCAAATGTAGGGCTTGTATGAGGAGGAATTTGGTTGGCAGTGGCCACCTTGATGGCGAGTTGATCAAATCACTTGTATCAGGCAATCAGCATGTAAGAATTAGACCAGCTTCCAGCCTAGGTGCCAGAGCACCTAAACGGCAAACCAGAATGCCAGAGGCACTGCTGCTGGTACGTTGGATATGGAACTGGAAAGGAATTTTCCTAAAAACTTCTAGTGAACCAGAATCTCATACAGGCACATAATAAAATACCAGACAAGTATGTCCATTAACCCCGAGGGGAGTGTGAGGGTCAGTGGAAAAGGCGGCTTATTTTTCAACATAAGATCTAATTTTTAGGAAAGGTTTCTAATGGGAAATTTAAGAAAGAAAAATTGACCAACAATTTTCTCAGTGTGATGCGACTGATTAAATAGTGGTCAATTGGAGAGGAACCAAGCTGGGATCAAGTCCCTTAAATTCGACCTAACCAGCAAATTATTTAGAAATGGGGGCAGATAAGTTCACTGGGAACTGACATTGAAGAATTTGGTGGCAGGCTGAGTTGCTGTCAGTTTAACCTCAAAACGCCCAAACCAAGACTTGACTGCATTTCTGGAAGTTGGCACGATGGCGTCTAGCCTGACAAGCAATGGGAATCCCTCAAGGCCACCCCCATAGGGAAATCCCATTTGGTTGAGAACGGGTTTGGGATGCCCAACCCACCTATGCCCAGTCGCTGGGCCATTCATTAAATTAAAACCGTTGTGTCAGCCACAATGCCTGATTGGCTGGGAGGGAACTTTGCACTATCACAGATGATGTTTGATGCTGCTACCTGTGCATCAGGAATTATACCCAACAATTTTGGAATGGTGTTAAATTTAATAATCAGGGTATTGACTGAATCAAAATCATCAGCAATTTCAGCTGATGAGTCAATCTTCACTCCTTTACAACTATGTGGATCCTGATCATCGGGATCGTTTCCACTTGTTTTCAGACTGATTGACATCATTTCAGAAATCACGGTTCAAATTTCCCCAATAAGACATACAAGTTTGGGAGAGGAGAGCGTGGGCACTGGGGGAGGGACCCAAAGAGTGAGGGCTGTTAACCAGCATTTTTCTACCACATGGGCGAGATTGCCCTGGTTAACAAGAGGTACCACCACCCTTTTTGGAGCCTTTTTGTTTGGGAATGGGAAGAGAGCCTGGTTGACACACAAGGGACGTTCCCCTGGACTTACATTACCCTTCCCTTTTTCCAAAGGGAAGGCACCGCTTCCAGGAAACTGCATGAGGGCCACATTCTTGTGCACCTTGGGTAGCTTGATCGCCAACGCTTTAGCAAACTTCTGGGGGGATGGGGGGTGTTAGGGTGGGATTTGTGAAATGCCTCGACCAGCTCCATGCAGTTAGCGCAATCATGAGCCTTAACCCGACTGTTTTCATAAGCTGGATACCCTTTCCAGGCCATGAGATACTGAGCCGACTGTCAGGATTTACGGGATGCTAAGATGATACCCACCTCGGCTTCTTCCATATCCTCAATCACAAAAGGTTCAGGTTTGGCGGGGATGATCCCCTTGAATGAGGACAACAGAGACACATGAAAGATGGGATGCTGTTTCTAATAAGCCAACATTTCAACCAAAATGCACCTTGCCCAAGTCTTCCTCCACCAGGTGGGGACCCAAGCGTTTGCTTGCAAACTTTCAGGAAGGTACCAGCATCCACAGGTGGCGAGTGTCCAACATGATGCAAGAACCCGCTGTGATATCATGACCGTGAAGCTGTTTTCAATCTGCAAACCGCTTATAGTCATTGATAGCTTTTGTGAGGTGCTCCCAGAGTAAAGACTGGGTCGACCAGATATGCTCAACATGATATGCAGCAGCAGGAACCTCCGGGCATATAAAAGGGCTGACTGAAAAGGAGGGGTTATAACCTAACATTGCCTCATAGGAGAAAACCCCGTAGAGGTGTGAGTTCCATTGTTATAAGCGAACTGGGCTAGAGGGAGGTCATCAGCCCAAGTATCCTGGGCGGCCAAAGCGTAATAGCGCAAATATTGTTTCAAAAATTGGTTAACACGCTCAGTTTGCCTGTCAGATTGTGGGCGCCAAGCAGTGGAACAACAGGGGGTGATTTTAGGATGGATAATAGCTCATTCCAAAAACGCGCTGTAAATTGGGGTCCACGGTCACTGATGATCTCCTGTGGGAGACCAAACATTGAGAACACATGGCGTACAAAGAGCTGAGCGTTCTCTTCAGACGTGATCACAGAAGTTTAGGGAATAAAAAGGGAAAATTTTGTGAAGCGATCAACCACCACCATCACTTCTGTGAACCCATTAGAACAGAGGAGTTCAACAATAAAGTCCACAGACACCAATTTCCATAGACCCTCCGCCTGTTGTAATGGCTGTAGGAGTCCCTTCCTTCCTTGAGTGGTCTGATTTTTCCCAAGCATAGGTAACACAATCAGCAATCCAAATTGGAACTTCCTTCATCAAGCCCACCCAGTTATAGGTTCGTTTAATCAGTTCAATGCATTTTTTGTTGCCTGGATGGCCAATTGTGGGAGGGTCATGATGCGCATTTAATACCTCAGTTCAGAAAAGAGAGGGAACCCAAATTCTCAACCTAAAATAGATGAGACCCTCCACCAAGGAGTACAGAGAGTGTTTATGATTTTGTAGGGACAATTGCTTTAATAACATTACCCCTTCAGGGCAGGCCATTTGACCAACTAAGGCCTGAGCCACAAGCGGGGCATCAGGGGCGAGGGTGGCAGAAGAAACGATGGGGGGAACAATCATCAAAATTTGGGCAGTGGGAATAATGGTAACAAGATCCACTTCTTCTGAACCTGCGGGACAATGGGCGTGGTTTTGGCTGAGGAAATCAGGAAGTACATTAAGTGCACCTTTTACAAATTCATATTTAAAATTGAGACTGCACAAGTCCTGATAGGTTATTGCTTGCCAGTGTGCCAATTTCTTGTGTTTATCAAAATACAAGAGAGCTTGGTGATCCGTGCAGACTGTTAACTCATGTTGAGCACCCTGTAACAGGTACCTCCAATGAGTTAATGCCCATGCTATGGTTGCCAACTTCTTATCATAAATGGCCCAAGACTGCCCCGTAGAGGTAAATTTTCAGGAAGATAGGTGACAGATTGTTCCAAGCCATCATGCTTTTGGAGTAACACTGCTTCAACTGCTACCAGGGAGGCATCCCACGCAACAATATACAGCTTGGCAGGATCCGCGTGTTTCAAAATTGGAGGGGATAGAAACACCTCTTTGATTGATTTGAACGCCTGTTGGCATTTGGGCATCCAGCGGAATGGTACGTTTCTCCTGTAAGGGGGTGGAGTGGGGCGGCGAGCTGTGAAAGTGCGGAGAATTTCTTAAGAAAATGATGGTTCCCAAGAAACTCCATAGTTGTTTCTGGGTAGTCAGGGTTGGCCATTCTCGGATAGCATCCAGCTTATTGGGAGGAATCTCATAACTATCTTTAAGGATGAGGTTCCCAAGAAAGGTAACTTCCTCCTTATAAAACACACATTTGGAAGGCTCAACAAACAAGCCTGCCTTATGCAAGGCGACCATGACCGCTTTCAAGTCAATAGCATGTTGTTCAGGAGTTGGGGAGTGAAACAGAATGTCATTGATATATGTGACTGTGCAAGTAAACCGGAGGTCACCCAGTACATTGTCAATCATACGTTGAAACATAGCAGGGGCATTCTTCAACCCAAAGGACATTACGCTGAATTGGAAAATGCCTCGCTTCGTCCAGATAGCTGTTAACCATTTTTGCCCTTTCATTGCCCAAATATGGTTAAAAGCGTTGACAAGATCCAGCTTGGAAAACACCCTAGATTTAGCGATTGCTTGGCTTGTTGTCTACTCTAAAGGCAGGGGTTAGGGATTGGAAAACGTGACTTTATTTTTGTGTCCATAGTCCACGCAGGGGCGGAGGGAACCATCAGCTTTTTTAGCAAAGATGATGGGAGACATGACTAACGATGTCTCCTTAAACAACCAACCTTTTCAACATATCATCTAACTAAGTGTTGAGTGCAGCCTCCTCCTCTGCTGTGTGGGGATACAATGGGAAAGTTGATATTCACCAACTCAACCGTTGTATGTAATCCACAGTCATTTCTAGTGCAGGGAGGCAGATGATCCGCCTTTTCAGATTTGAAAATGCTTTGATAGCGCATTAAAATTTCTGTAAAATTGGACGGTATGCCCGCAGGAGATATGAGGGAAGTGGTAGTACTGTGACCTTGAGCTTTCTTAAGGGTGTCAATAAGGGAATTCACCCTCCAGTTGATTATTAACGAACAACAGCATGTTAGACTCCAGGTGGATCTTGACATGTTGCCAGTGCCACCATCCCACTCCTAAGATCACTGGAAACACCAAGTTTGGCATAGCAGAAAAGCGGTCTCAGAAGATGATCTGGTGTATTGAAAATGTGACTGGTCAGCGAACCAGGTATGAGGTTTGGGAGGCTGATAATGCAACCATCACTGAAGGGCCTGCATCCATGGCAAGTTCCAATTGCTGGGCCAGGTCTACACTCATAAAATTTCCCGCAGCTCCGGTGTCCACCAGGGCCTCAAAGGAGATGTGATGGGACCCAACACTAACCTTCATGGGTAATAAGAAGTAAGCGAAGTTCTCTTTCTTTGTAGTTGTGGATGACTCCAGTGATACTGGAGATGGTAGTGGGGTCAGGGGAAGCCTCTAGGCTCTTATGCGGGGTAAACTCATTGCAAGTCGGGATGTCAGACCCTACTGACATGGGCAAAATAGCCGTGGCAACTATGGGGTAGAGGTTTGGAGTTTTGAGTGGAACTAAACTATTGTGGACTAGGAAATCTTCTTTACAACCTGGTTCAGTTAAAAAGAGGGGCCATTGCTGCGCCAATATCTACAAGAAAGGCGGAAATGATTAAATATAATGGTTGGTCAATTATGTCTGGCAAACAGCATGTAAGAATTAGACCAGCCTGCTAGCCTAGGTGCCAGAGCACCTGAACGGCAAACCAGAATTCCAGAGGCACTTCTGCTGGTATGACGGATATGGAACTTGAAAGGAATTTTCCTAAAAACTTCTAGTGAACCAGAATCTCATACAGGCACATAATAAAATACCAGACAAGTATGGCAGTTAACCTGAGGGGAGTGTGAGGGTCAGTGGAAAAGGCGGCTTATTTTTCAACATAAGAACTAATTTTTAGGAAAGGTTTCTAATGGGAAATTTAAGAAAGAAAAATTGACCAACAATTTTCTCAGTGTGATGCGACTGATTAAATAGTGGTCAATTGGAGAGGAACCAAGCTGGGATCAGGTCCCTTAAATTCGACCTTACTAGCAAATTATTTTGGAATGGGGGCAGATAAGTTCACTGGGAACTGACATTGAAGAATTTGGTGGCAGGCTGAGTTGCTGTCAGTTTAACCTCAAACGCCCAAACCAAGACTTGACTGCATTTCTGGCGGTTGGCGTGACAGTGTCTAGCCTGACGAGCAATGGGAATCCCCCAAGGCCACTTATGTAGGGGCAGTCCCATTTGGTTGGAAACGGGTTTGGGATGCCCAACCCACCTATGCCCAGTCGCTGGGCTGTTCTTTCAGTTAAAGATGGTGTGTCAGCCACAATGCCCAATTGGCTAGGAGGGAGCTTCGCACTATCACCAATGGTGTTCAATTATGCTACCTGCGTGTCAGGGATCATACCTGACGATTTTGGAAGGGGGTTAATTTTAATGATTGAGGTATTGACCAAATCAAAATCTTCAGTGATTACAGCTGATGAGTCAATCTTCACTCCTCTTCAACTTTGTAGATCCCAATCATTGGGCTCATTTCCGCTCGTTTTTAGACTGATTGACTTCATTATAGCAACTTTGGTGCATATTTCCATGATCAGGCATATGAGTTTGGGAGAGGAGAACATGGGCACTGGGGGAGGGACCCGAAGAGGGAGGGCTGTCACCCAGTGTTTGTCTATCACGTGTACGAGATTGCCCTGGGTAATGAGAGGTACTGCCACCCTTTTCAGAGCATTTGTGTTTGGGAACGGGAAGAGAGACTGGTTGACACACAAGGGACGTTCCCCTGACTTACAACTTGACTGCAGGGAAACACTAGCAAGGTCAGAACTGATACTGGGGAGCTGAATGGAAGTTAAATTTAAAATTTTTGGTCTTGCCAAATTGTGGTCAATGACATAAGGTTGCTCAGCAAAATCTATAAATTTGAGAGAATTGAATGGATTAGAGATGAGTAAACTGTGGCCATCAATGAAACTGATTGAGAGCAGGAATATTTAGCTCATGAACCAACCAAGGTAATCACCTGGTGCTGATTCAATAATCTTCTTTTGCACAATTTGAGAAGATTAATGTTACTGGTTGCTGCTATAGGAACTGCGCCTGCAGCAGATGAGGGAGTGGAAGGAAGATTAATACTCTTTCATAAAATTCCACTTACAGCACTTTAAGGGCACTTTAGGGAGGAGGTATGGAGGCGGTGTCTAGTGAAGGGGGCTCAATCTTTTAATTGACTAAACCAGAGATTAGGGGCAGACAGTTTGGACATTCTCAATGTAGTCCCAGTATGGGGTCAGTTGCAGAGAAGATCACAATTTGAGTGAATCACAAGGTGAATATCCTGTTGGAAGGTAGATTGTTGCAAAGGTGAGAGACCTGAAAAATGGTTGGCATCATTGAAAAACAAAAATAAAGTCAAGGTTAGCACTGTAATTGAACAAACCTTCAAGAGCTCTTGAGTGGAGCTGATTGGGGAAGAGATGGTTAGCAAGCTAACAGACTGACCAACAGAGTGGCATCCTCTGGATAATAAGTTTCAGTGGTATGGATTGATGTATACTTGAAAATAGTGAAATTATCATTGCAACCATAGCTTGGGCTTCACTAAAAAAAATTTTAGGTCAAAGTACCCCAGTCAGCACTGTAGATAGCTTGGCTGGTTGAAGAAACAGTCTTTGAAGCTGGTCAGAGTCAAGTGTGATGATCCTTTCTAGACATAAATTCAAGAGGCAAGGACCACCGGGATGACCAAGAATTTCTTAGTGACCTCAATATAATCCTAAGAGGTCAAAAGCATATTTAAAAAACATATAAGCAAAATATGATAAAAGATCTATTTGAAGGTGGGTTGTTTATATAATGATAGAGTTTGTCACGCATGGGATGTTCCCCTTTAGGCCAATAATTGGGGTCTCCTTAAAATTCAGGAAGAGGTGCATGATGAGATGTCTTTTATGTCATGGCAGTTTTCAGGAAATAAAAGATGCCTCTTTGTGACCTTAGTATTGTCTGTAGTCAGATCTTTTCTCCTTTCATTGTATAGTTCAAAGGCTTATGCGTTTGTTAAATTGGGTTGGGAATCAAGCAATAGGGAGGCGGAGAAGATTTGATTTTAATTATATTTAGTTTGTTGATATCCACTAAAAAAAGTTTCAACAATGCCCCCTCAAGATCCTGTCAAAGTGGTACAAAAGTTCTGAGGAATCGCCCATGTACCCAGTTGAAAATTGTACTCTTAAGGCTCTGACAATAGAATATTCTAACCTACGTTATAGAAATACTTTTTATGGAACAGACTAAGTCAGCACAAGATTTCTGGTACTTCCCTGAGGCAATGATGATAGAGCATTATTAAGTCCCCCAGTTGGTACACCAGCAAAGAGATTGTCGTGCTTCTGCCTGATGCGCTCACAGGTGCTATCATTGGTGATCCCAACATAGTGGCTAATTGTAAGAGGCTTAGTTCATCACAGTCAGCTGAGAGAACGGGGGCTTTAAAATATGGAGCAATGGAAGAGATTTTGTTCATTAGAAATAAAATAATAACTTAGATACAAAATAATCAAACTCATATATTCTGCTGAAAAGTACAAAAAAATAAGACAGTATCATATATAGTACTGTTGAAAGTAAAAAGCAAAATCATGATTCACTGGGAATGAAAAAGGGTGATTCATTGATCATTCTTAATTCCCGATTGGTTTGTCCATCATTGGTCCTACCTGGAAGGTCAGCTGAGCTTCTTGATCTCTTGTAGTAGTTTCGTAAATTTAAAAAAAATAAAGATATAAAAATAAAATATTTGAGGTGGGTCGACCTTGGGACAAATATACCACACCAAGAATTTTTCTAGTCAGTACAGGTTTTGAACTCGAAACCTGCACTAGGGTGGAAGCAGTTTTACCTGCCAGGCTAAACACCCTTAGTAAATTTAGTTAAATTGTATTAATAATAATGTAGGGGCTCTTCCAGAAGTCCAGGTTTAGAGGTCCAACTTGCTAAATTCAAAAATGAACAGCTGATGAAGATACTGGGATCTTTGAGCCACTGATGATGGAGTCATGTAAAAGTGGGCTCAGTTTAGGTAAATATTCAAGGATAAAAATATAATACTGGATAACAAAATTTGGAATAACACAAATAATTCCACAAATTTTTAAATACAACCTGATGACATGGTATTGAGACTTAATTTTGGATTTATTAGCTAAATGAATAGCCTGAAGGTCAAGTCCCGCGTAGTAGTAATGTTACTCTTCTCAGCGGGACAAGGATTTCACATTTTATAAGGAGAATCCCATCAGAGCCTTCCCTCAAGCCTTGTACTAGGGGAGCAAGTCTCAAGATTCTTTGTTTGATAATAAGTTAAAGTAGTAGTGGTGTACTTTTAGTGTTAATTTGATGGTTAGTCTTATCAGGTTTCTTTGACTGATGATGGTTGGTAAATGTTCTAGACAGCCCAGTATTATGGTGAGCAGATCCTGGCCCATGTAACGAACCTTAAAAGGGCCCAACAGTAGCAGATTTGAAAAAGAATCAAGCAGTCTTTGAGCTTTCAGACTCCTTAGTGCTCTTGATTGCTTTTTGGAAGGAAGCTGGGGATTCAGCGGTGATTCAGTATTGACAGCAGGGCTAAGCAGGTGCTTGAACAGCACCTCTATTGATAAATGTGATTGTTAAACTAAAAGTCAAACTGATATGGTAGGATGAAGTTTCAAGAGCAGACCGTTGAAGTAGTTGAGTTAGGATAGCACGAATTCTTTTGAGAGTTAGGCAGGAATGGATGACAATGTCATGCTTGAAGCACATATAGCTGAGAAGATCCATGTACCAGGTACGAGATGGCCCACTTTGCACCTGAGGATAAATAAGTTGTACAACGTCAGGTGGCCATCAGATCCACCAGCAAACAGGCGAGCAAACACGATATAGTGGTGTGGCGTTGGGTCAAGAAAGCTAAAGCCCATTACCTTGCAGATGATGATCATCTTCAGTGGGCCTTCGCCTTAATCCTGGTCCTATAAACTGATGCATGGCATGGGAGGATTTGCAGATGGCGTCATAGTCAACCTTGGAATGATTTGTGGAACAAACCAAGTCTGACTCCACAGCGCAGTAGGTCTTTGTAAGCTTTTCTCTAACTCTGATGGTAGGAACTAACTTAAAATCCTCAAAGCTGATGGCGCTTGTGGTGGCATCATAAGAGGCGCAAGATTGAGTTTGAGGTCAACAGAAGATTTGAGCTCACAGGTGAGTGGAACTTTAGCTTGAGGTAGTCAATGGTGTGGTGATCATCTTGCTGTAACCTGCGGGCTAAGCTCGTCTGAGCCAAAAACCTTGCTCCCAAAATTTTTGGGACAAATTCTGGTTCAGGTGAATGCTCATTGAGTGATGACTTGCTGGTTGGGGTAAAAGTTTGACTTTCCAAGTTAAGTTCTCAGCTTTTGATAACAACTATCCCTTGGCCTTAGATTGCAGGCCACTTGGATTAATTGTGGGCTCTGGTTTTTCAAGACTGGCGTGTCCCAAGATTAGAGAGGAACCAGGTAATTTTGATAATTCCTTTTGCCAATATCTGGCCCAATCTTTTGAGAAAAGCTGTTAAATTTGATGGGTGACAGACTTTCCTGCGAAAAAAATCATCATGCATGTCACCACTTGCACAAAGTTTTAAAATATTTTGTCCAGCGCTTTTGTCATTTTGATGCACTGATGGTATTTAGCTTCCATGGGGTATCAAAGTGTGATCCCATCATTGAGTTTGGAATATAGGACTCAACCTGTCCTAATTTTATTGGTTTGATAGTACTGTCAATGCTCATCAGGCAATTTTGATCTGTCATTAAGCACTTTTGAGTCCAAACAGCCAATGATCTATGTTTCTTTTTTATGTACTAGATGGTCCCAACCTGAGGGGAGATTCATCGATGTCCAATGATCTATGTTTCCATTACCTTTTTTTAGCACTAGTGGTGCTCAACCAAAAAGGGGGGAGCCGCCACACATCTTATTTGAAAATGAACCAAATAAGGGAATTGTCATAATAAAAATATTCCTGATATAGACCCTAATTTATCAGCCTAGTAAAGCCAAATCAGATGGTGAGGAAGCTTTGAGGAAAACCTTTGTCCGGAGCCTGCTTTAGCTGTCACACTTTAGCAGATAGCATAGGAGTTGGGGCATCAGCGGTATGTGGCATAAGGAGGTAAGTTTGATGGTTTTCCTCATTAATGAGGCCTGCAGTGTCCATTGCCTCAATATATTGATCAATCTGATGCTCAGCAAAAGTGATGAGAGAAGGCACACAAGTAAATGACTTAATGCGCTGGTGGGTTTAGGGATCTTTTGGGGTCAGAAAAGAGAGGTTTTTGCTGCATTGATGCAGGCATGGATCGCACCAAAAGTGAGCTCCCCAATCTCATAATTTGCGTCCTCCTCAAAACCATGGGGGAAATTGGGGATGATAATACCTTCACCAGGGGCTCCATCGCCCCATGGAGTTGCTGGCGGAGTAGGATGTTGGTAGGAGCAGCAGCGGCTTTGAATGCCATTACATATATAATTTTATATAAAGGATAATTATTTTTAGGGAGAAAATGGTAGGGGCGCGAATCAGGAGGATCATTGAAAACTCCTCCAATAAAATCTGCTTCACCATTATATGGCCAGTTGCTATCATCAATCCAATCATGACACTCAAAAGAATTTTATTTTGGCTAGCGCTAACCCAGCCACCAAAGTTGGTAGGTTGACTGCACTGTTTCCATTTTCTTTTCTGAAACAGAACAGTGGGAAATGACATCAAAATATGAACTTTGTTTCAGCTACCTAAATAAATAATATTCTCTTTATTAAAATCATTTGTTTTTAAAAAAATCTGAGCATTAACATTTGCTTTGATCTTACTTTTACTGAAGGTTAATTTGTAGCTTGAATGTTTCCCTCCTTGTTTTAGTTAAAGCTAAAAGATGTTTAAACATGACTTTTTTATCACAGTAAACATGTCTATCATCCAATATTAATTTCTATATGTGAATTCTTAATAGGCTTCCTTTCTCTTTGTAACCCACATAACCTTATAACGTATTACTTTATCCTTAAAATAAAGTTTAGCCTTCATTAATCTTTTTTATGATAGTGGCATTTTTGCTCAAAAACATCTCTTTCAAGTCCTTCAGGCGTCCTTAACAATTCAAGCTAAGGTTTAAGCTGATTAAGAGTTTGATAATATGCGAAGTTTTCTGAGACACACTCATTGGATTTCTTTGGAAAGTTTTTCCCCAAAGTTACTGTGCCTTGTCCATTACAGAAGAGGCATGTCAAAAGATAAGGATCTGGTGTGCTGACAATAGTTTTCCTTTTCTTAAAAGGCTGAAGGTATCTCCTCAGGGTGCATCTTGAAGCGACCTTGTAGTAAGCACACAATGTTGCGCTTCCAACTGATGCACTCACAGGTGTTATCATTGGGGAGCCCGACATAGTGACTGATTGTAATAGGCTTAGTTCAACAAAGTCAGTGGAGATAAAAGGGGCTTTGTAAGATGCAGTTTTGGACTAGACTTTGTTCATTATAATAAAAAAAGAACTTTGATAAAATAAGCTGTTTAATATATTAGGATGAAAAAATACTTTATAAAAATAAGACGTACTATTTTATAGTAATGTTGGAATTAAAATTAAAATCATGATTCACTAGGAATTGCAAAGAGTGATTCATCAATCATTTTAATTCCCAAGTGGTTTATTCATCATCATGTTCCACCTAAAAAGTCGGCTTAGCTCCCAGATCTCCTGGTAATAGTTTCATAGAATTAGTTAAATTGGTAGTAACCTCTAAGTAGGAGTTCTCCCAGAAGCCCAGGGTAAAGATCTAACTTAAAAGATTACAGAATGAATAGCTAATAAAAATATTGGGTTCTTTGGGTCATTGATGATGGAGTCATGTATATGTGGCCTCAGAATTAGGTGAAATATTCAAGGATAAAATACAAGACTTATTAACCAAATTTGGAATAACATAAGGAATTTCTTGATTTGAAATACAATCTGATGACGTGTGATTTCGCCTTAATTTGGGACTTATTAAAAATATTGAATAGCTTGAAGGTCAAGTCCCGCATAGTAGTATATGTCAATCTTCTCCCCTAGGACAAGGCTTCCATCTTGCATGGGGAAAATCTTGACAGAGCCCCCCAAGCATCGTCCAAGGGGAGTAATTCTCAAGCTTCTTTGATTAAATAAAAGTTGAAGTAGTAGTGGTGTATTTTTGTTGTTAATTGGCTGGTTAATCTTATTGAGTTCCTTTAAATGATGATGAACCAGTTGTTAAGCTGCTGGGTATTAATGGTGAACAGAGAAAACTTTTCTCTCTCATTGCAATCACTTTTGCAACTTATTCAATTCAAGCCTGATTCTAGTTTGATAATCTCACAGAGGAGATTAGTCTGCGTCCATGTCAGAGAGCAATTGGGCAAGTAAGGTAAGAGGAGCAGGTGGTAGGCCCACAGCCTCAAAAGTTTGAAAATGCCCCGGAGAAACTGGTAAAATAGAAAAAAAAACTGGCGGTCACTATTTCCCCAGAAATCCTCACTTGGCAAGCACGATGCAACCAGTACATCAACATGCCGCACTCCAAACCACTCTCATCAGTGGAATACAGAGTCCGTGTGTTTCTGGACATCCAACAAACAGCTTTATGGGAAAAATTTTGTGGGGATGTGCACACTTTTTTCCTGACTGCAGTGTACATTGCACCTCACTCCATGTCACGCAGTTGGATGGACCTCGGTTTCAAAAACAAGGAGGCAGCAGATGAAGCTGCTGCAGTGTGCGTAGTGATTGACCTCCATGAGGGGCAATGGGTCGTCAAAACCAAATGCACCAGATGGACAAAATCCAACCAAATTTTCCTCACATTTGACTTTTTGCCTACTACGGTAAAGCGTGCCATTTTGGAGAAGCACCTGAAAGATGGTCTCACCATATATGGTGAAATACAATCTTTCAAGATGCAATGCTTTATGCTGATGCCACACCTGTGCACCAGCAAAGCCATCGCAGTTCTGACCCCAACTGAGGAGATTGCAAATAACCTAACCCAGATCCCACACTCCACATATATTAATATTGAAGGGCATACCACCCACCCTTTCCGGGTAACTGTGGACATCAAACCCCCCATCTGCACCCAATGTGATGCGTTTAGCCATAAGGCACATGCATGCCCCACCAAGGTGGGCATCACATTCCAAGAGCACCCCTTGGCAGCCATGGCCATTGGAGAGGCGCACTATGAACCAACCGCAAGCACCAAAGAGGCTTTCCCGTGGGGGGCACAAGGCTGCTACCTACTGATAAAACCTATTTCCCCATAAGAGCGGATGAAGGCCAAGCAGGCCTGCAGGGCCGTGGCCAAGGAAGCGGCCAAAGTCACCACCACTATCCCACACTCCCAACTCCAGGAGGACATCAAAACTTTCGTGGCAGAAGCAACTTGGGAATCCCTCAACCAATCAGATTAGGAAGCCCATACTTATTGGGCCACCCAATCTGAGGATCCAATGGTTGACTTGATCTCACCCGATCTTTGCAACCAAGCTCCAGTTGAAACTGACTTGGGGTCCAAACTACCTGAAATTTTTTTTCAACCTGATTGTTGGTGCACCAAACTCATCCTCACTGCAAAAAATTTGTTTGACGTCGGGGAAACAAAAAGTGAAGGCAAAAGACAATGCGAACCTTTCTGCTAAAATTAAAAAAACTACCAATAGCGTTGCTGCAAACACCCATGCTGCCATGAAGGCCTGTGGGGATCTAGAGGAGGCTAGTGGGCCCGGGTGCCCACCCCCTCGCACCTAAGGTGTGATGGGGGAAACCTTCACTTAGGGACGTTGAATATCGCTGGACTCAAGGCCTTGCTGTCCTGGGCTAAGAAAACTGAGTTTTTTTCAAAAATAATTTACCCGTGGATATCCTGGCCATCCAGGAGTCCCACTGTCCATGAGGTTCCAAGGATGCTTGGAAAACAATGCTCCTCCCATCCCTATCCTTTTGGTCAGAGCACTGTGGGGTGCTAGTTCAGAAAAACAATTTTTTCAAATTTTTATTGTCGAATCCTTCCTTAATGGCTAAGTCCTCATTGTCACTTTCTCGTGGGCTGATGTGGCGCATGCTATCATCAACATCTATGCCCCAACCTGTGCACGAGAGCGTTGGGAATTTCTCTCATTGGTCAAATCCCTCCTGTTACCCCCAAACCCTTTTGTAGTCAGTGACATGAACTGTTGGCTAAACACACCTATGGACCATTGGCCTTCCTCCTCCCACGCCCCCCAGGGTCACGTAGAACTTCACGTTCTAAAGGCCACCCTTGGGTTAATGGATGCGCTGCCGCAGAAAGCCCCGCTGCTTAATAACATGACGCGCCCCCACGTCCACAATGGCCAATTAAGGTCCATGACCCACATCGACCTTATCCTTACACTGGCAAATTTTCAACCTCACATTTCCCACTTCCAAACAACAAGAATTAAATTCTCTGATACCCAGCTGGTCTCAATAACCTACCACCTACCTGTCACAGTGGCTAAGGCCCCACATTGGTGCAAACTCCGCCCTCCCAAACTTGCGTAGCCAGGATTTTCCACTTGGGTGGAATCAGTAGCTTTAGCAAAAGAGTTTGTTACACCGTTTTGCGCGGACCCCATCTCCACATGGTCAACCTTCAAAGAGGATACCATCTGCCACTCTTGCCACCTCTCCTCCCGACGTTCATGAGCCACATTGGCCATCATTTTGCGCGCTCTGGCAGAGTTGGCACACCTGGAGTCAAACATCCCAGCTAAAAGCTACAGCCCTGCATGGGGCCAGAAGTGGGTGGAAGCAGCCTCCCACCTCAACGCACTTGAAAGGCAACATAAACATTGGGTTTGTGTTCAGTACAGGGCCAAATGCATTACAGAGGGCAACAAGTGCACCGCATATTTTTTAAAAAAATTTGCACCACGCCAGAGCATGGCCTGCACACAGGTATGATGATCGGATGATTCTGTTGGGGATATGCCAGCCAAAGTGGCAATCAAAATACAAAATTATTACTCCGAGTTATACTAATCTGATCCAATTCAGCCGGCCAAAGTGGCGGAATTTTTTGACTGAACCCACATCTGCACTATTTCCCAATTCTAAGAAATAATGAATTTGATTACTCCAAATGAACTATGGACAGCCATCCGCGGTGCACCAAATCAGAAATGCCCAGGCCCAGATGGCATTCCATATAAATTCTATAAAAAGTACTTCAAATATATATCCCCACTGCTGCTTGCCTCACTTAACCAGAGCCTTCTGGAAACGCGCCTTCTACCCAGGAGGACAAGAGGCCTTCACCGTCACACTCTTCAAGAAAGGGGACAAGCTAGACTTAGCCAACTGGCGCCCCATTTTTTAACTAACACGGATACAAAAATTTTAACTAAAATCATGGCTAACCGTTTAGGGATTGTTGCATCTGCCACCATTTCCCCAAAAAATTCAGTTTCATACCCAGAAGGTCGATTTGGGATAACGTGCACTCTGTGGCTAACACATGCCAGTCCACAGCCTCTGGGGCACTTGTATTATTGGACCAACAGAAGGCCTATGATAGAGTAAACTCGGAATACCTCAGGGCCTGCCTCCATCAATTCCGCTTGCCCCCTCGCTTCATCAACTGGGTAATGCTGCTCACAGAATCTGCAATAATGGCAGTGCGTGGCCCTGGCTTCCTAATGGAAGTAGTCCGCCCTTAAAGGGGCTTACGACAAGGGGACCCCCTTATCCCACTCTTATACAACTTCAGCCTTGACCCACTACTTTGAAACGTGAATGCCCAACTCACAGGGGTCCATGTGCCAGGCCAAGCCCCAGTCAAGATGATGGCATTTGCAGATGACTGTGTGGTAGTGGTGTCTAATAATAAAGATGCACGCGCACTTGAAGCTCTCATCCAGGAGTATTCCCGGGTAAGTAATGCTGCACTGAACGCTTCCAAAACCGAAATCAACCTCCTTGTTTGTATCAAACCTGCTGGGCCCCAGCGACCAGTGCCCAGCCCGGCCCTTCTGCTTGCACACGTGCTCGCCTTCCCTTCTCACCCCACACCGCCCCACTAGTGCTCCCCTTCATGCCACGCCCTACCTTAGGGCCAGTCCGCCATCTGGGCGTGTGGTTGGAGGCAGGTGGGTATGCATCAGTAGTAATGGAAGACCATATTCTAGACAATGTGACGAAGTGCATCGCCTCCCTCAGAGCCCACCCCACTTCCCTTACTGGCAGGGTTGTTTTAGCCAACTCTATGCTCCTCTCCAAAGTCTGGTTTGGAGCCCACGCCACCCCCTTCTCCCCAAGCTTTTTCAGATCCTTGTATGCCCTTCTGCAAGGATGGCTTTGGTCAGGCCGCCCACAACCAGTACGGCTAGAGGTCATGTTTGGCCCTCATCATGGTGGCATGGGCCTGCTTGACTTCAAAGCCCATGCTGCCAAGATCCTGGGCACCTGGATTGCGGCCGTCACTGCCCCTACACTCCCCTCCCAACACTGGTCCTGCGCGGCCCGCTCCAACTTCTACCACGCCTTGGGCCTTAACAATCCATCGAACCCTCACTCCTTGATGAAATACCTGGCTTCATACCCATTGGCCACAGGTCCTCACGGGACTAAAACCCACTACAAACGAATCCTCCTCTCCATGCGGAGTGCTGAGTGGAGAATTTGTATTAGTGGACACACAGCCCAGAGAGGCCGCCCCTCTCCTCAGTTCACACGAGAGGTACAGGGGCTACCCATCCAAGATGGCGTGATCCCCACACGACCCCATGTCCTTCCAGGGTGGACTACCTGGACATGATGGACATCCCTTAAACCATTGAGACTCAGAAGACTATTTGGAAATACACACACCATCCTCTGTTGCAGCCTCAATCCGTTCCCATGTGTGGCGCTGCCAGAGGTGGGTATACCATATGGCTGAGCGCTCTAACGCTTTACACTCATCCTGCGTCGTGTGTGGCCAGTATGGAACGCTGTTCCACCGCCTGGAGAAGTGTTCTACCTCTAAAGTGATATGGCGCGAAGTTCAACGTCTGCTGGGCCAGGATCAAACACATCCCTTCAGTATGTCAAGAGATATGTTTGTTTTATTAATGGCCTCCCCCCTTCCACCCTCCCTCCGTGCTCTGGTGGTTGCAATCGCCATGTGGACTATCCACACGATTGTCTTAGATGCCATCGCAGGCTCCACACCCACCCTCCCAGAAGCTGTCCACAGATTCCGGTCTCATTTGGTGGACCACTTTCAGGCGTGGATATTTGGATACCTCCCAACGCGTCGCTAACAGCTGGTCTCCTCCTGGTTCCCAGTTTGGTTCATCAAATCAGACCCTTTCCTCCACACGTGTTCAATTGTGGCTACGGCCCCTTCACACGTTCCCTCCCCCTCCCCATAGTGGCGTTCCCGCTGGCAACAAGAGATAGCATCGCTTCTCTGGGGTGCCTTCCCTGTTACTTTGTTTTGTTTCTTTTGGGTCAATCTCAGAAGTGCCCATCCCTCAGTCAGCCTTACTCACAATAAATTTAAATTTAATGGTGAACAGAGACTGACCCATGTAACTGCCACTAATAGAATCCAACAGCATCAAGTCCAATGAAAGTAATTTAGCAGCCTCAGAGCTTTCATACTCATTAGTGCTCTTATTTGTGTTGCATCAGGAAGCGTGGGCTTTACCAAGAGGTTCCATATTATGGTGGGGCTAGGCATGGAGTGGCACCTCTATCAATAGAATGCGATTTTCAAACCTTGAATTAATTATAAAAGGTGTATGAAGCTGCGAGAGTAGACCATCAAAGTAGCTGAGTTGTGATAGCGCTATTTCTGTTTTGTAGCTAGCCAGAAATGGATGACAACAACGTGCTTGAGGTACTTATAGCTGAGATAATCCAGGCACAAGGTATGACACGGCCCTGATTATGCCTGAGGACAGATAAATTTTACACCGTCATGTGACCACAATTCCAACGGCAAACAGGCGAGAGAACACAATATGAAGGCATATCTAGGTTGAGTAAGCCAAAGCCCATTCCCTGAGGGTGTTGTTCATCTTCAGCAGTCCTTTGCCTTGATCATGATACTTAAAGGATGAATGGCGCAAGAGAAGTTGACGATGGGTTCATAGTCATCTTTGGAATGATTTGCAGGAAATACAAAATTGACTCCACATCGAAGTAGGTCTTAGTAAGCTTCTCTCCAACTCTGATGGTAGTATTAACTCTGTATCCTCAAAGCTGAAGGCGTTTGTGGTGGCATCATGAAAGGTGTGATATTGAAAGTTGAGATCAACAGAGGACTTGAGCTTTCATATGAGTGGAACTTCGAGCTTAAGGTAGTTGAAAGCGTGGTGGCTCATCTTGGTGTAACCTGTGGGGAACAGCTCATCTGAGCTGACAACCTTGTATTAAGTTTGGGGACAAATACAGTTAAGTGAATGCTCAGTGAGTGGTGCCTTGCTGGTTGAGACAACTGTTTGGCTTTCCAAGTTAAGTTCTCAGCTCTTAATAGCAACTATCCCTTGGTCTTAAATTTCAGGCCACTTGGATTATCTGTGGGCTCTGGTTTTCCAGGACTGGCGTGTCTCAAGATGAGAGAGGGACCAGGTAATCTTGATAATTATTTTTGACAATATGTGGTCCAATATTCAGAGAAGAGCTGTTAAAATTGATGGGTTTTAGACTTTACACTGAAAAATTATCAAGCTCATCCCCACTTATTAAATGGCAAATCCCAAGCATTTTGCTCAGCGCTTTTGACATTTTGTTGTGATGGCGTTATTTTGGGCATCCATATGCATTTTGAGGTTTGATTTTTTAGTTGAGTTTGAAACTAGTTCTTGACTTACCCAATTTTATTAGTTTGATATTTTTGTCAATGCTATTCAGGAAAGGTTCTTTTGTGGTTCAGCACTTTTGGGTCCAAAAAGCCAAAGAGCTTTATTTACATTTTCTTCTCTAAAAAAGCAGAGTGTGAAAAAACATTGAAAAATTAATTTTTTGGTCTAAGTCACCTAAAGATGTTATCGTTAATAATGAAATCAATTTTCTTTTATCAAAATCTGAGCATTCTAATTTTTTTATCTTATTTCTTTGACTATAGGATAAGTTGTATCTTGGATAACTTCCTCTTGGTTTTGGATAAGGCTAGAAAGATGTTTAAACAGGACTTTTTAATCACAGTAACAGGTCTTATCATCCAGTATTCATTTTTAAGTGATATCTTCATAGGCTTCCTTTCTCATAGTATCCTACATATTTCTTAATATGCTTGATCCTTGTAATGAAGCATAGCCTTTATTAATCTTCTTTTTTTATAAGCTGAAATTTTTGCTAAAAACTTCTCTTTTAAGTTATTAAGGCGTTTTAAAAAGGGCAAACAAAGGTATGAGCTTACTAATAGCTTGGAAATATATGAAGTCATCTGGGACACATTCTAATCTCTATGAAAAGTTGTTCCCCAAAGTTAATGTGTCTTGTCCATTAAAGAAGAGGTATATCAAAAGATCAGGATCTGAGTGCTGACTAAAGCTGTTTCCTTTTTGTCCAACGCTGAAGGTATCTCCCAGGGTGCTTCTTGAAAGTGCTCCTGTAGTGGACATTGAATCTTGGCTTTGCGCTCTTTTGGCAACAAGCCAAGGTAAATATAACTGGCTACTCAGAGGTGCTAAGCAGGACAACTTGGATGGAACTTAACCTTCTCTAATAGTTCAGGGGTTCCTAGCAATTGTTTTTGGCTGGATAATATGTATTTAGTCTTAAACAATTGGACTTTAAACTGAAATAAGTATTAGTTGTAAAAAGTATTCTATTAAGAAAAGTTTCTACTATTTAAAGTACTAAGGGAAAATCAGAAATGTGAAGAGTGATAGGCAAATATCATGTGTGAGAGTGGAAGGGGATTCAGAAATGCAGGAGACAATTGTAAAGTACAGGTTCAGAGTTGGAGTAGATCAGTATTCCTTGTTTAGGCTAGCTGGACTGAGATCCAATAATGGTGGCACAGATATGTGGGGTCTATTATCTGTTATTAGGAAGCCAATAGGCGATAAGGTATAATATGTGGCTTGATGTGGTCAATGAGGTGAGTAGAGTAGTTAAACACTGTATACATCTTAAGGCCTAGTAACAATATGAATAGTAACTCGTCTCAGGCATACTTTATAATCTCATCAGCCAGTGGAGCAGTAAAGAAGCAATTTACTCAGAGTTAGTTAGGTTATAAACTGGCGTTATTATTGGAAATTGCTTAGTGCTTGAAAATAAAAGGATATGAGTGATTTTAGGCATTAGGCCAGATATACATAGGTAGATTAAATTATTATAATAAATCATGCTGTAACCATAATTAATACTAAGATAGTAATATATTTTGATGTTTTTACTATTAGTAAACTTGTAATAACTAAAGTAGTTTTTATTATAACCCCAAAGTTGAGGCTTCACCAAAATTAAGGCGAAGTATGACAGAGTTTCATCATGAATTGCTTTATCACATCTCATTGGTCATGGTATGCACTAAAGCATCTTTGGCTGGGGACTGCAGTCAGATGATCTTTTTTTTAGTACTAGATGGTCCAACAGTCAGATGATATTATTGGTTAAAGATTACAGAGTGATTTTAAAAAGTTTCAGGAGTTGTCAATGTCAGCAAGGATTGTAAACTAGTTGGATAGAGGCTCTGGACATAAATAGTCTTAAAGGGTGGCAGCTTTATCAACATGCGGTAGCTGATCAAATAGGCAAGTAGGGCACGTGGTAGGAAAAGATTCCATTGCAGAAGATTGGTAGAAGGCTTCTTTCTCTTTTTAACACAAGTGGTGCCCAACCCAAAAGGGAGAGACAATACACATATTTTTTGCAATTGAGCCAAACAAAGGGATTATCATAATTAAACAAGATTCCCAATATGGCACCTTGGCTAAAAGCCTAGGAAGCCATATCAGAAGGTGAGGAAGCTTTGGGGAAACTTTTATCCGGCGCCTGCTTTAGCTGGTGGACCATGGCGGATAACATAGGGGTTGGGGCATCAGTGACATGTGGCATAAGGAGGTAAGTTTGGGGGTTTTTTCATTAATAAGGCCAGCGGTATCTATCACCTCAACGTATTGAGCAAGTTGATGCTCAGCAAAGGTGGTTAAAGCAGGCACACAAGTGATCGACTTGATGTGCTGGTGGGTTTGGGGATAGTTGGGATTGAACATCAAAGTTTTTGCTGCATTAATGCATGTGCGGCTTGCACCAAAAGCGAGCTGTTTAATTTTATACTTTGCATCTTCATCAAACCCATGAGGGAAAATGAGGATAGAAATACCCTCAACCAGGGGATCCATTGCCCCATGAAGATTTTGATGGAGGTGAGTGTTGGCAGGGGCAGCAGCTGATTCCGCTGCCATTTTATTTATGTTTTATATACAGGATAACAGTTTTTAGGGCGAATATAGCATGGACACAAATCAGGAGGCTTGACAAAAAGTTCCTTAAGGAGAAATTAACTTAACAATATAAGACTTAATCTGCGTCATCAATCCATTCAAGTGCTGGAAGCCTTCTTTCACAGAATGGAGATAAAAATGCCGTTAGCTTGTTTTGCAGCCCCATTGATGGAAGTTTGTAGGGCCCTGCAAAAGCCTGGTGAGTGTCAAATATGGCAGTTAATTCTCAGATCACTTTTGAGGTGAAAGTTATGTTATTATCAGATAGAAGCACCTTTAGACTAACATGTATATGAAGAGTTGCCAGTACAGGAATGAGTGGGTTGATAGAGCAGTGGGCGTAGGGACAGATACATCTTAAATCCATTTGGTAAGGTAATATATGGCCAGAAATTATATAAGGGTGACTGTAGACTCCAGTAGGCAGAGGACCTATGATTTCAGTGCTTACCATGTAAAATGGTGCCAAAAAAGCAACACTTGATGTTGGAACCTTAGGTTGGGCCTATCATGCCTGAAACAAGTGATACAGGCATCCAAAATATCTTGGATCAAGGTGAGCAATCCATCCCAGAAATATTAAGAGTTTAGCCATTGGTGAGTTTTTTGCACCACACCATGTTTTATAATAGTATTCCTTTTAAAATAACCTCAGTCCAATTATAGGGGAGAACATAATAGGAGCCCTTTTTTACTAATACAAGTAGCATTCTGTCAATTATCTGTGTATTAATTGCTCGTCATTTGAGCTCACTTTGGACTTCAGGAGCTTATAGTGACCACAAGTGGTTCAACAAAGGAGGTCATAAAAGCTGTACTCCTCAAAGGATAAAACTGTATGGACAACAATTTTAAGGTCCATCAGCGTTTTGGTGTATGTCACTAGGTCAATGAACAATCAAAAAATATGGGTTTTTGATTGCAAAGCCCACAAACTAAATGGCCATCAGGATCACACATCTATTATAACCAGATAAGGAATGCGTAATTGTTTATTAAATTATAGTGCATTAAATAAAGGAAAGGATGGATTTGCTCAATGGCCAAGCTTGCCACTAAACACTCGTGCTCAGTGACACTATAGTTCTGTTTGGCTTTGGAGAGAGTCATGCTAAAGTATGTGATTGAGTAATCTACCTGATTGTTGTAGTGTTGCGCCAGAATGGCACAAATGGCAACATCTCTGGCATTGGTAAAAAGCAGGAAAGGCTTATCAAAAATTATGATTTATTAGCACAGGAGATTTAGTTAATGTTAGTCATAAGCTATAGAAAAATTATTGATGTGATAATTCGCAGCGGATAAGCACATTTTTTTATAATAGTTAGACAAAGGGCTCCGCAAGTTTGGCAAAATGGGGGATAAATTTGCGTAATCAACAAATCACCAGAAAATCCTGGATATCCCTTATAATACTTGGTGGGGAATCTAGTGTATGGCCATAACTTTATCTGGCAGTAGTCAGATACATTTTTTGGATACCTTATGCCATAAAAACACCAATTCACGCCAGAAAAAGTTGCATTTTGAGTGGTTAATTTTAAGGATGCTGATTTTAATCAGTTAAATACTTGGCACAAAATGTTCGAAATAAAGCCAAAAGTTGGGAAATGACAATAATATTAATTAAATATACCAGGTCACAGGACATTTTCAGGTCCCTAGGACGCCATTCTTGGCTCTCTGAAACGTAGCATGGGCATTTCACAGCTCCTGCGGCATTTGAGTTGTCAAAAACAGGCCCTATTTACAATTAGAGCGCATTTCTCTTGGTCCTCTTAGACAAGGTATATTCTATTACTTGCCGCTAGATCTATAGCAGAGAAGAACTGTAAGTCAGCCAGCATCTAAAGAAAATCATCAATCCTAGGTAAGGGATAGCTTTCCTTTCAGTTGATTAAAGTTGGTTTGTGATAATCCATCACCACGTGATGTGTTCCATCTTTCTTTTTCACTAACAGAAGATGCTAAGCCAAAGGTCTTGATAAAGGTTTAACAGACCAGCCTCCAAAAGTTGTTTTAATTTGATGGTAACTTGAATTTCTTTTAATTTGACCTTTTGATAAGACTTGGTCTGTATTGGCAAGGCATCTCTCTTTATTACCCAATGAGTACTCCAAATATTTCAAAATTGTAAGTTAATAAGAAAAAGTATTGATGGGTTGGGACATCTAGTAAGAAAAAAATAAGAAAAAGTATTGGAATTGGTTAATATCTACTCAGCAGCTCACGTTGGGTTTTGGTGTGGTCCAAGTCAGTATTATTTTCGATGGTGGCTATAGTAAAAATTTTTGAGCCCAACATCATGGAGAGTACCAAATCTATGTCCACTCAGTAGTTTTAACAGGCAACAGGTAATAATAAACTATAGATTCTTTTTTCCCTTTGACACGAGAGGTCAAAGTCTCATTCCCTAGCAAAACCTAGAAGGTCCCTAGATAAACTGGATCTAGGATTCTGGGGCAGGGAAAACCTCCTTGATGGATGGATTTTTAACCCTGCGGAATTCTAGTAAATGACTGGGGGAAAATGTACGTGAATGCTGGTATCTACTCTAACTTGCTCCTGAGTTGAGACTACAACTTGTGATAGAGAAAACAACGGCACTTCTTCCCAAACTTCAGTAGACTGAGGAAAGCATGTTTACATGAGATCCAACTAGATGATACTTGATTTAATATGGAGTTTGGCAATCTCTTATAAGGCAGATTCTTTTATTGGGATTGTCATTATCATTTATGGGTATTTGAAAAACAAGTGTACCCTATGCCAAGTATAGTTAAATAAGAGTCAGATAGGTTAATAATCCTATATGCTCATGCAGAAATTGTGTCCCAAATAAAAAAGACGTAGCTCTGATTTGAAAGATTCACAACAGGGGCCTCTATAGTAAGCTTCCCAAATACATGGTTAAGTACAAATAAGCACCATGAGACCTAGTAATATGGAGCCCGCATTTTACAATCAAGATTGTGTTGGATGGCTGGTGCAACTCTAATTTTACTGACCAGTTTAGAAGATATAACAATCATTGGAGATCTGGTGTCAACAATAGAGTTAACTTTATATATTGTACACTCAAACTTACACCTTGGTGACTAGATCCCCAAACTGCAGTTGTAGGGTAATGTAAGAAGTCAGAGGGACACAGAGAGAACAAGAGTAATCCAAATCACTGTCTTTATTTTTGATAGACATATCAAAGGTATTGCCGGTAGAAGGGGCAGCAGAAATAGTAACCAGCGAAGTGGATGGTTGAGCCGTAGGGTGGTTGTCACCATGAATAGCCTATCCTTTTAAGCTGATAGGGCTTTTACCTTTTCACCCGCGATTCTTTTGTAGCATTCTTCAGCGGTATTCCAACATCTTACACAGTAAGTGCATTTTATATTCTATTATTGGCCCCATTCTTTTCAAGGGCATTGATCTGGAAGCGTCATTTAGGAGAGAAGCTGGGATTGGAGGCCTTCTGGAGAAAACTTTGGGGATTTTGACAAAAGCCTCTTCAAAATTCATTATGCTCTTGAAGTTTCTCTTAACAGCGCCAATATGTAACTGCAAGATGGGGCAAGACGCCAAGGTGGAAATAGCAGCAGTAATGGCGTCATATAGAGAAATACGGTCCAAGCATTTAAGGTCTTTGGCTCAAATTAGAATCAGTTGTCAAACTTAGTTGGTAATTTCCCATATTTGATGTAAATACCCATGAAGGCCTGCTTTTGTGAGAAAAAAGTCATATCACATTTAAACTCTTTATTAAGTTGGTCTTGACAGACCTCCAGTTTTGACTATTCTTAAGGTGAATGATCATGGCTTCATGGGCATTTTGACTAAAGTATGTTGTTACATGCTTAACTTTTTGTTGATCAGTAGCCTATTCCATAGTGCTTTTGAAGACATTGAGAGTCAAAGTGGTTATTCCTCTAATGAAAGATGTACTTTTCCTTAAATATTGGCTTAAAGTTGGTAGAAGCAGGTGTAGATAAAAAGGTAACCTGGTTGGTGAAAGAGGAGCCGAATTTGAGGACTTTGTAATATTATATTTAGTGGGGTGCATCTGATCAAGCTGAGCTTTTAATTCGTTCAAATCATTCTGTAGATTCATATACTGAGTCATTACTGTTGTAGTAGTGGCCTTTTATGTATGTTTCTCCTTGAGCCCTTGATACTAGCTTTTGAGCTTCCATGGTGGTATTAATGAAGATCTGTTTTCCTTAATGGCCTTGTTTTGACTGATAAGTTGGATGAGCAATAGATTGCCGCAGTCTTAGAGAACACCATACAGTTGTTAGAAATTAATGACATTAATAAATCCATCAGCATAAGCTTTAAAGGTATAACAGAGGTGAGAGGTCACCCTCAAGATCCACTCCACAGCCATGAGTGAAACCGCAACCTAGGATTTGAGTTGAGCGACTTATATCTCAGATATTACTAGATTGAGGTGAGAAGCGTCATCTTCAAGTTCAGTTATGGTAGGTTCAGGAGGCCCAGGGGTCCAAGATCCCAGCTTCTTCTTGACAGCTGGTAGGTCCTTCTATTCTAGGTGGCCCAGGAGGGCTGACACTTCCAGGTGGCCCCAGCAGTCTGGAGGAGATGATATCCCCTGGAGGCTTAAGGAGGCTAATTATCTTGAGGTGCCTCATACACAGTGCATTCAAAAGTTCTGGGACTAACGTTTTAAAGACAAAACTTTACAAATAAACAAACCATTTTTATCATAATTTAACATACAACCTTTCCCTCTCTATACATATTTATATTGTTTAAACAATTGTTAAAAGGTATGCACATAGTTCCTATTTTTTATGACCATGTTTAAACCAGCTTTCACATTCTTCTGAATTGTCTCTACTTTATCAAAAGGATGAACCTTCAGTGCCACCTTCAGATTAGAGAACAGAAAGAAGTCAGACAGAGCCAAATCTGGTGAATAGGGTGGATAATTATAATCTGAAGGTGGCACTGAAGGTTCGTCCTTTTGATAAAGTATAGACAATTCAGAAGAATGTGACAGCTGGTTTAAACATGGTTGTACAAAATAGGAACTATTTGCATACCTTTTAACAATTGTTTTAACAATATAAATATGTATAGAGAGGGAAAGGTTGTATGTTGAATTATGATAAAAGAAAGTATATTTATTTGAAAATTTGTCTTTAAAACGTTATCCCAGAACTTTTTGAATGCACTGTGTAGGTCTGCTATCCCCTTGAGGTTTATGGATCCCAGTGGGTCATCTTGGTCCATGAGGACCTTGGTAGCAGGGGACCCTTTAGGACCGGCAGGGCCTTGTGCTCCATGGTGGGCTTTTTGTAAGGCTTCCTTGAGTCACGCAAAACAATTTTCACCACTGTTCTTTGAGTCTGGAATATGATCCAAGAGTGTGAAATAGTCTGTCTGACCTGAAGTAAGCTTCAGATATGGCTGCATTCACTTATGTTTTGAGTTGGTTCAGTAAGTAAATAAAGGATACTTCATCCAATAAAGCCATCTGACAGTGCACCTCATTAATTAATCGTCAATTTTTGAGAATAGCGTTATAATGCTCTTGTATAGAGGAAGAGGAAAATTGGTAAAATTCATATATTGATGAATGATGTTTTTTGATCTAAGTGCAAGTTCATTAGTACTTTTTGGTCGGTGTTGTCCTAAAAATTTCATAATGCAATAAATGGCCAGGAGGACAAAGTTGCAAAGGCATCAATTCATTATGTTTCCATTCTAGAAGCAGGTAAGTAGGAGCTTAAAATAATTCTCTCATGGTAGATGGAACAGCTGATGCTCTGACCTGACTAGAACTTCCTTCAAGCACAAAAATAACATGGGGAAGTTGTTGTACAATTAATATGAGGTTACCAATTCTTAATCAATATTTTCTTTATTCTACAAGAGGCACTTTGCCTTTATAATCAGCCATAAATTTAAGAGTAGCTGGGACAGGGACTCCTACTTCTAAGCGAGCATTGCTGATCCTTCAGAAGACCTATTAACCCCATTATCTAGGGAGATTCTTGCCCTGTATTCTTTACATCTTTTTTATGTCTTCACCCTTTAAAGGTAACTTGTAAGACCTGGCACTGAGCACCAGTTTTCTTCAGCGCTGTAGATAGCCTGACTTAGTGAAGGAACAAGCTTCAAAGCTCCTTGTAGTTGGACATAGCTATATTCTATATTAATACAACATGGGGCCAAAATCACCAGGATGCCCAAAAATATCTGAATAACCTCAATAAAATCCTAAAAACTAGTAAGCTTCTTAAAAATTATATATAAGAAATTATGTTAAACAATTTATTTAAAGGTTGAGATATTTATAGGGTAGTAGGGCTTGTTGCTCACAGGACATTCCCTTTAAATGACAATCAGGCTGGTCTTGATCTTCAGGAAGAGGCGCGTGATGAGACGTCTTCATTTGTGTCATGACAGACTTCTGAAATCAATAAAGTGGGCTTTTTGTCACCTTAGTTTTAGTTGCATCTGGATCTTTTCTTTTTTTCATCAGATAGTTCAGGAGCTAATTCCTTTGTTTAATTGAGGTCAGGAATTGAAATATTACTAGACAAAGGAATTTTTTTATTTAATTCCATATCTTGCCTTCATCTGCGGTTTGAGTTCTAACAACCCCTTAAAGGGAGAATATTTATAAACCAAGTGAGAGCACACCAAGTTAGACATCTCAATGATGACTATCTTGGTAAAAGTATATGCTCCCATACTTGACTGAAGAGCCGTAAGCTCAGGCTTCTCTGGGGGGAGCACCAGTGGGCTACAAAGCTCCACTCAAGATCATGCAAGGTGGTGGGTCAGATTTTGAGGGGGGGGCAAAGAAACTTAAAGGATTATGGTGGCTAGAAGAGCCCACTCAGTCGCGCTATGGAAGTATTTGGAAACATCAGGAGGTGGTGCACTACCACTTCATGTGAGGAGAATCATTCATTAAACTTGTTGACATCCAGGATAAAATGCTGCAGAATGAAAACATTTTGTGGAAAATAAAACTAACAGATTTAGATCTTTATCAATAAAGTGATTGAAGTTAAAAAAGACTAAATACATCAAGTTTTCTAAACTTTGTTTAGTTTTGGATTGTGAGTGTAAGTGATACCGTGAGGACTACTGACTAATTAAGTTATACAATAGTTCACATTATATCCCTATTAAAATTTTTAAAAACTCTCTGGTGTAGCTGTTGTGACAATTCTTGACTTTAATATACCAAATTTGCCATTTTAGGCTACTTACATGAGGCTCTTTTGCAGTAACAAGAATGACTAAAGTCTTACTAGTATTAGTAACATAGTACCAGCGCAATATTCAAGTGCCTAGCCTGAAAAGTACATCCACTTGGTATATCCTTTGTGCTCCTGTAACTAACACTCCACTTCAGATAGTCCTGAATCTATACAAAAATAAAAAATAAAAAGCGCACATAATTTTTGGTTATTAAAATTATATTTTAAAAAACAGTTTTATATTTTTATAAAGTCCTCATATTTAGTCTATTTATGTGTCCTCTTTTATATTACAATACTTTCTTTTATTGCTTGAAGTCACTTTCAAGAGATCTTAAATTTAAGTTTTTATTTATCCACAACCATCTGCCCAAGCCTATTCTTTGATGTCCTCAGCTCCGCCGCCTGCCACCCCAGTGTGGGGCAGCAGTGCACCCTCACCTAGCGTTTTCTGCCCCGCGGGCAAGTGCATTCAAATGGGCTCAAACAGCCCGTCCACTGCTTCCAACCGTTTTGTCCCCCCACGGGACTTAGCGCTCCACCTGGCGCGCGTCCACCCTTCTCGCCCCCATCCTCTCGCCCTCCCTCATTCCGCCATTCACTATCGCCTCAGAGTGGACTATGAGCATTTGTTCCCTATATGCTGATAAGGCAATTATTGACCTAGCCACTGCAGCCTTTGTGCCAGCTGGTTTTATAGACTTCCGCCCTTTTATGGGCTTCTTTGACATCAGGTTCCAATATGAGGGGGACGCTGAAGCGGCAGCGCAAACTCCTCTAATTTAGAAAAATACCTTATTCCCACAACCCATACTCGCCTCCCTTCAGACACCACCCTGGTGGTATACTTTGCAAATCTCCCATCCCACCTCCCACCCTAGGTTTTGTATGACCAGTTGGTCACAGGACTTATGGCTTATGGCACTCAGCCCAACCTCATCTTTGCCATTCCATCTGGTGCAGAGCGCCTTGCTGCTCCTCGTGCAACAGCCACCATCATCCCACACCACCCTGCCATAGCCCAACAGATCCCACCCCGCGCTAATGTGGCTGTGGCGCCTGATCATTTCTTTTGGGCTCAGGTCAATAATGGTCAGCAGATTTGTTCCCTCTGCTTTGGCCTCAACCATGCAAAAAGCATGCCCTCAGGCCACTTCTGCTGCTGTGGCTTCTGAGCCCCCCTCTGGGGGTTCAGTATGGGGCGCTTTGCTGCCCCCTCCCACCCTCCAAACTCGTTCAGTGGGCCTGCGTGGAAAATCAGCCCCCCCAAAACCTCAGGCCTCATTCTCCCACCTAAATCCACCCCAGCCAATCCGAGCAATGCTTGGACCACCATTGGCACCCAAGCAGCCGCCATTCGCCCAATCCCACCCACTAGAATTTGAATGCCACTATTCCTGTGAACCAAAATCCATGGGATCTATTGGCTGAGGTTGACAAATCAGGTAAAGTCCTCATTAGTAAGCATACAGGTCAACCTCTCAGTTAATTCAATTATGGTTGGGAGGAATTTTTCCTTCCTGACTTTGATGAAACCCCTACCCCTCGCCATTTCGCTCCTCTGCCCAATACAGCCCCCTTCCAAAGTGACCACCAGCTCGCCTTAGCTGCAAAGGCCTCTCCTCAGTGCCCAAAACTATGCACCGCGGTGGCCCAGCCAGTGGCTCAGTTCCAGCATGGCTCGCCCACCCTCTTCTTCCCCCTGACTTCCCTGAATCTGTCTGCAGTAACATCTCGAAACTATTTTGATGATGCTTTAGTTGCTGTTATGAATGTCACAACGCTTTCTTCATTCAACCCCTTAGCCAAAATCACCCGCCACAGTGTCTCCCTTTTCGCCCAACTTCCTGAAGCCCACAAAAAAGCTGAAATTCTCCTCACAGCTTTTGTTGAATCACTTTCCCATCATCATCTTGATGAGGAAGTGGAATACTCTTACTATGCTGACCTCCACCCCCACTATGTGGATGCCCCAACGCCCTGGCTCTCTGCTCTGGTCTGATACTGTAACCAACATCCCATGATTGGGGTGGGTCTTTCTTAGGACCAACCCCCCAACCCCTCCTCACCCTCGGCCATGGTGGGTTAGCAGTTTCCGCTTCCCACTTGGTTAGTAGTTTTATTTTTGTTTGTTTTTAGTGTTGTGATTTGGTACTGTCCGTCCCCTGGTTGGCATACCTTGAATAAATCCAATTGAATAAATCCAAAATCTTTTAAATTACAATCATCACGTGAATGCATCTTGTTTCATCCTTCAATGTCAGCGGCTACCTCGCCAGACCATTTTTGTTTAGTTAATGATCATCCTAGGGAATCTTAAAAAATGATTCGTTGTCTTCAGATTCCTTGTCATTTTATCTATTACTAGAAACCTTTACATCAAAACGTTGTTGTTTTTTGTACAATCGGTTTTCACTGTAAAGCTATAATAGACTAATTCGTTATCTTCTGAATGGTTTAGCTTATTGTCACCTCAATAGTACAGTTGTTTTATCATCAAATTTGAAGCGTTGGTCTTATGAGACTCAAAGTCCTTCCTAAGCCCTTGCTGTCTACTTTCCTTAATTCCTTCTATAAGATAGATATTACTACTGTTACTTTGCTGACTCTAAAACAACTGGTTTATACCCTTTAGTCTATAACTATAACTCTTTATAAACAATGTCATATACCAATTTCTCAGAGTTTATTCAATTGTCACCTTCTATTAATACTACGCATTTGTCTATTAAATTAGTATCATCAATTTCACAATGATTAAATTAGTAAATTAGTTTACAAGTTGTTTTTTTCTTTCATAATTCTTTTCTTCCTTATACATAGCCTTTGTTATCTCAGTTGATATAGCTTATTTCTCAGCTGTCACATGAATATGAGAAAAAATCACTAAAAGTATGCTGATATTAGTCATTACTTATATCAGTATCCAAATTTTGTTTATATAAAGTAAGCCAATCAAGCTATGAACATTACTAATTGCATAACGAACTAAAATAAAAAACCCCTAAAATGTAAACTGATATGCGAAAATTGAGCTTTTTATAACAAAAAAAAGTTTATAAAAAATAAATCAAGTGGTAAAGCGGAGAACCACTCATAGACCATGGCGGAAGGAGAATATTTAGGGGTCATCCTTGTTGGCGTCTTCCTCATCACAGAGCAAGCTCCAGGCCAAGGTGGAGGGCAAGGGCGTAGGTGCATACGCAGTGTGCGTTTTGATTTACCTAAAGGAGAATATCATAAAATAGGCGTACATGGATAAGTCCACTGATATACTAGCAAGGGCTTCTTTGGCTTGGATTCAACTTTTAAAGAGCCTGGATAATGTTGTAATATTGGTGCAGGTAATCCTGGACTTTTGGATTCCGTGCTACAAATGTAACGTTCTGGATTGCATCATTTTCCTTTCTATAAAAAATTGAGAAGTTTAGACTTGCCAATAAGTGATAAGCTAAAGAGGATGGAAGGTGAGATACCCGCTGTAAGCATCATTACTGACTTGGTGACAGCTTTGCAGAGGGAAAGACAGTTGTGTGAGTCAGATGCTTCCATAGTGGTCTAAAAGTCCACTTTAGAATGCGCTTTTTGTTTAAATGGCATAGAGACGAGGGGGGTTTTGGTCATCTTTTGCGCATGAAAAAAGTGTATGAGGTGGAGATTAGATGGATCAATAAAATTATTCCCATTCATTAACCTCAGCAAATAAGCTTCAAGGGTTCTGGTTTAACTTGACTGGATCATTAACATAAGATTGGGACTGTCTGGCAAATTGGAGGAAGCCTGGGAAACAACCATAGTCTAAGCTGCTTCCTGATTAGCTTAGGCAGTCATGATTCTAGGCTGAGGGGATTGATTTTCTGGCACAAGAACTACTCCATCACTAGGCTTTAAAAGAGGGATAGTAGGATAGTACCTCATACAGAAAATGTCACTGGGTTGGCAGCAGGTTGTTTGCCAATGAATGTGGGATCAGAACTGTCAGAAGCTTGAAGGGAGGATCATTTATGTTTTAAGTGATCCAACACAAAATAGGATGGACAGATTGTCCTCCCGCCCTCCATGCAGGTTCAAAACAGATGTTTGAGGCAGAGGTACTAACAGCACAAGGGGAATCATCAGGAAACTTTTATTAAAACTAGAAAAGATCATGGAAAATGCCCAATGCCCTGTTTGACGTGTGGCTCTAATTGGGACTACAATCAGAATTATGGGTTGGAACCATAGGCTACCAAACCTACCATCAGCTACTTGTGGAGCACATCTGAGGGGAAGGTGAATGGGCAAACCAGAAAACTGACCACCATGTTGATATCTGCTGGGAGCTGGGTGCGATTTATGGGGAGAGGAATGTCCTGGAATAACAGGTGGACAGTTGCTGAAGTAGCAACATTAGCTTCACAGGTGAAGCCCAGATTGATATTCTCTTGTAGAGGTGGAAGTCAATGAAGTTGGCAGGGTCTATAAGAGACTGGTCTAATTCTTTAATTGCTTTGTCTGCATATTGGAAATGTTTCCCATATAGTTGACCTGAAGGTTGGATAGTATGTTGCTCTAGGGAGTACAAGGCGTTTTGAGTAACCTCCTTGGAGCATACAAGGTGGAGGTCTAGATCCTTGGGAGGAAGAAATCAAACCAAGGATTTAGAATAAAAAGGATGACCTTGTCAAACGCGTTTGCCTGCCAAATGGAAAATTTTAATGGGAGTTTCTCTATTGACCCATATTTGAGAAGTGTAATTCTGGTGGAGCCCCTCTTCATTTAGATTGGGGGGTGTTCCATTTCCCATATAATAGGGGGCCAAGAAGGCTGGAAGCCCCCCTCATCTCTTAGAGCGACCTTGCTCATGTGGTGGATGAGCGGTGAGTCACAGCTTACCCTTTGAGAATACAGCTCTAAACCCCAGTTCTTACATCTGGAGAATTAATGCGGCAAATTGAGGGTATCTGTAGCAAGGCAGAAAAGATTGGCATCTGCATGGGGAAAAGGGGCCAAATACAATTAACAGCAGCAAATCTTTGGCCTTAATAGTTGAAAGTCACAAACCATCAGTAAAAAACCCAATGGGCGTGTCCCCTAAGCCAAAAAGTGGTAGATGTCAAAAATTTCAGTAATACTCAGCAATGGCATTGGGCCATTATTGAAAGTTGCCACCAGTTTGGAACACTCCCTGAATATATATCTGTAACAAGGCCCAATGGGCGCATATCTATAATGAAGAAAGTGTCCAAGATCTAATCTTTGGCGAAACTTGCTGATGGCATCAGGCCATCGTCAAAAGTTGCCGTCAGTTCTGAACACTCCCAAAAAATATCAAAATCCCTGTCTAAGGAATCCCGCATGGTCAAACGGACACCAAAGTGACTGGGAGCAGGTGGGTTGGGCCTTTAAAACTGTTCCCCACCTCTTGGGACCGCCCCTACATGGTGTGGCCTTGGGAGGTTCCAATTGCCATTGGGAGAGATGCCATCACGGTAACTTTTGGAACTGTGGCAAATCCACAATTTGGGCATTCAAAGATGAACCAACAGTGACTCAGCTCACCGCCAACAATTTTAAATTCAGTTTAAATTAAGTTCATTTTCTTCCATCCCTCACTCAAAATTTGCCAGGTATGTAAAGCTCAAGAGCCCTGATTCCACGCTTTCATAAGCTATTCCACAAATTAATCATCTATGTAAGCATTTGTAACACACTTAGTAAATTGACAGTCAATTTTCTATTTTTTAAAATTCAATAAAATTCCCATACTTAAATTCGTTTTTTTTTATGACTAAATTCAAACCATCCAATCCAATCCCACTCTTCCCAGCACCCAAATCCACGGGACCTGAGGACGTGACAGCCTGGTTCGTTGCTGGGCTGCTAACTACAATTATGGCCTATTGGTGCTCGCTGGCTAATCATCTAATAGCACCTTTTAACGTTGTTCAAGCAGCAGCCCACTGGCATTTGTGCTTTCTTTTTGGGTGTTTTGGCATCCAGACTGACAGGCCAGTATAAACTTTATCTGCCGTTATCATGATATGATTGACCGTCCATTGTTTCCAGCCATTTCCGCCCTCCTCGTTAAGATGGGCACAGTAGTGGTCATCTTCTACCTGATGAATTTACAGTTGTTATCCTGCCTTCTTTTGTTCGTCTGGCCAATTGCCAATTTTGTATGCTTCTCCAAGATGGTTTTGGAGGAATTTCGCTATGGCTGTACTGCCCCAATTCCCTCACCTTTTTACTTGGTTCACCCTCAAAATTGAGTCTTCATGTTAGAAGTCACCAATATGACCTTGATTTCAATCCCAGCAGTAAATCAGTATCCATATTTATTCTAAGTGCTGACCATGCTCCCGCACCCATGCTAGTTTGCTCTAGAACAACTGTTTATGAATCGTTGGTGGACCAGCCTGGAGAGATAATGAACGAACACTTTTCCACACCAGTTTTGCTCCTGTCACAAACCTTATTATTCCCCCTGACCTTGTTACAATCTCTTCTTTATCAGTAAAAATGACCATATCCGCCAATAGACAAAATTCCGCCTACTTCTTATTACCAATGAAAATTAGTATTGGGGCACACCAAGTGTAACGGTCAAGTTTGTCTCAATCATTGCATTCCAACTTGGATTTGGATTTATTGATATGATTCAGATCGTTTTAAAAATTACTTTTGGTTTGGTCGTTTTGGGCGCTGGGTTGTGCCTCACCTGAGCTGTAGATTAGGCTTGTGCAAGCCTAATTAATGATTCAGGCGATGCCCCCAAAGGGCAGCCTTTATAAGGCGCACCTGCCCATTCTAAAGTTCACTTCAGAATTATAAGTCTCTTTACCCCGAGATTTCCCTTCTGGGGAGCATTGTCAGTTGCTCCCCCAGACAAACTCTGTTAGGTGGGCCCATTTTTATCACCTGAATAAAAATAAAGGTTGTTTCAGGGTTAGCATACCTCGCTTACCTGTTGGCTTTTTTGGGTATCTGATTTCGAGGAGTTTCCATGTGGTTGTGTCAGACCATCTCAGATGATGTTTATAAACAATTAGTAGGCAATGTTTGGCGCTGTCAGAGCCCCAAACCTCTCCCTACTTGGTTAGGCAGCTTTGGTTGCTTGTTGGTGCACCAAAGAATTGTTTATTTTATGGCAGTCGGAAACTGGGGTTTTTCCAACTGACACCAGGTGTCTTTTGAGGCCTTGGTTGACACGATAGTAGTAGTGGGTAACTTCATGATTATGGAGCTTCCCAGCAGCTCGATCTAGACTTGGACATGGGCTAGTGGTGTTTGTTGCATCATCAGCCACCCAACCCTCCTTCAGAGTACAGCGCCCCATACCTTTTTCAGTCCACCAGTTTAGTTTCTGCAATAGCTTCTCTACAATACCCAACCTTGTGTTCCCAGTGATTTTGGGTGTGTATTGGTGGCGTCAGCAGCATGTGAGAATCCACCTGGAGACAAACACGCTTTCCTTTTCCAAAATCAGGTCAATGGCGAGTTTCCATTGATGTATACCCTCACTTTAGCTTGTGGCCGTGGTTCTGTTACAACCTTGTTTCTCCTATAGGACTTCAGCCAGATTTTCCTGCTGCGTTGAGGGGTTACCAGAGTATTTTTAAATATGAACAGGCTTGTCGCCTTCCCCGCATACAGAATTTAACTTGATTCTGAATGACAGTGGAATTTGTGAATATAAGCTGTCCACTGTACCCGCATATGCGGAGTTGATGTGGCCCTCAATACATGGTTGTATGACATGCTCAAGAATGGTTGGTTGTTCAAGGAGACATCCCCAGTTGCCTTCCCCGTTTTTTTTCCAAAAAGGCAGATGGTTCACTTCATCCCTGCGTGAATTATGGCCACCTCAATAACATAACAGTTCATGACCCTTAACCACTTCTGTTGGAGCAAACCATTAGTCAAGCAATTGCAAAGTCGCGTGTTTTTAAAACTCAATCTAGTAAACGCCATCATACAAATTTTGGGTAAAAGAGGCCAGGAATGGCTTACCACTATCCAGATAAGATGAGGCATATCCAATTTCTAGTAATGCTTTTCAGGCTAAAGAACACGCCAAAAGATTCCAGAGAATAATTGATATCATGATAGCATCTCAGATTTTTCTGTGCAATTGCATAAAAAACGATATACAGGTACATCCCCCTCACCCAAACAGCATGTAAAGTTTTGGAGGCGGTGGAGGCTGATTTGCTTAAGGCTGGGCTGTTTGTCAAACCATTAAAATGTATATTCTACCAGAAAGAGGTTACCTTCTTGAGAGATCTCATCTTAAAGGATGTTTACGCCATTACGCCCAGTAAACTGGACGCCATCCATGAGTGGCCAACTCCAACGAACCAGAAGAAATCAAGAAGCTTCTTGGGCACCATCACTTTCTGAAAAAAATTCTGCACTCTTGCAGTTGGCCGCATCACTGCATCTACTCATGGGCATTAATGTATCTTTCTTCTGGACTCCTGAGTGCCAACAGGCATTCAATTAATCAAGGAGGTGTTCTTGCCACCCCCATCCTTAAGCACGCGGATCATTTCAAACCCTATATTGTTGAATGTGATGCATCTTCCGCCATGATAGGGGCTGTCTTACTTCAAGAGTACAATGGGTTGTAACATCCAGACGCATGTTTTTCCCACAAGTCTTCTTCCACTGAGAAATCCTGGGCCATCTATGACAAGTAATTGCCAACTGTGGCTTAGCCCTTAAACCACTGGCGATATCTCTTAAAGAGTGCTCAGCATGAGTTGACTGTGCAGATTGAACACTAAGCTCTTTTACTTCCTCAAGCCACAGATGTTGGCACACCGGCAGGCACAAACCTACCAGGATTTGTGTAGCTTCAACTTTAAATAAAAGTCTGTTAAAGGAGTTTTAAATATTCTCCCCAATCTCTTAAGCCGCAATCCCATCTTTCCCAAAGCTGACTCAGATGAGGCGGATCTCTTCACGGTCAGTCCCATAACCCAATCATTACCATTATACCACTTCATGGTTTTGGTAGCAGACTTAGCTCTGTACGAGCCCTTGATTTTGCAGGTCTTAGAAGCGCAAACAGAATGTGCGGAAGTGGTGGATCTTTTGGACCTGCTGTCCCTCCCAACTACAAAACATTCCTTGTACTCTCTAGCTGAAGGACTCATCCAGTTTAGATCATGGGTGTGGGACCTTCCTCTCCTCCAAGCTGAAGCCATTCAAGACAATCATGATCCCCCTGCAGTCAGTCACCTAGGGAACAAGAGGTGCATCAATTTGTTTAAGTGTATCGATAGCTGTCCAAGCTTGTCAAAGGATGTTCCAGCAGCAATTGTAGACTGTGTGACTTGAATGTGGGCCAAATCTGACCGGACAGGTAGGAGTGTACTCCTGCACCCCTTGCAGCAGGCAGAGGGTCCATGGACATTGGTGTCCGTGGACTTTATTGTTGGGCTACCCAGTTCCAAGGGGTTCACAGAGGTAATGGTGGTTGTAGACCGCTTTATGAAGTTCTCCTTGTTTATCCCATGCTCCTCCTCCAGTACTTCCAAAGAAACTTCCCGCCTATTAGTTCGTAATGTGTTTTTGATGTCCAGCCTCCTGAAGTAAATTATCAGCAACTCTGGGGCCCAATTTATGGTGCGGTTTTAGAACGAGCTCTTGGCAATCCTGAAGACTACGCCTTGTTGATCCACTGCGTACCATCCACAGTCATATGGGCAAATTGAATGGGTTAATCAGATTATGGAACAGTTTGCGGTGCTATGCTTCAGCAACTCAGGATACCTGGGCGGACGACTTTCCCCTCGCTCAGTTTGCATTTAATAATGGTACACATGCGTCCATGGGCTTTTTCCCATATGAAGCTAACATGAGGTATAAATTTCGAATTTTGGTTGGCATATGCCTTCGCCCAGAGGTATCAGCTGCAGCTACCATGCTTAGCACATTTGCACCACACAGTCCTTTGTTCAAGAGCACTTGAATAAGGCAATAAGTGGTCATAAGCAGTTTGTGGATCAAAAATGGCTCCCAGCACATGAAATACATGTAGGTTCACACGTTATTCTTGATATGCACCACTTGTGGATGCAGGTGCCCTCACGAAAATCTGCGTTTAAACACTCAGGACTCCACTTTGTGGAAGGGGACTTAGGAAATGGTGCTTTCCGCTTTAATTGATTGCCCACTGGAAGCAATATTCTTCTATTTTTCTCAGTTAACCCGTTCAAGGGGCAATCCTATTGGAACTAGAGTTCATTGTGATCAAGGGTGCGGAGGAAGAAGAAGTTGAGGGCATCCTGGCTTCCTGTCACTCAATCCGCTCAGTTCAATATTTAGTCACATGAAAAGGCTATCCAGCCTACAAAAAAGCTGGTTAGCACTAGAAATGGTTCAACTGTTAAGAGCTGGTCAAAGCTTTCCATGCTACCCACCCCAATGCTTCCTGTCCTCCTTAAAGGTTACTTTGCTGATGGCTATCAAAACTTCCCAAGGCTCATAAGAATGTGGCCCTCACACAATTTCCTAGTGGTGGCGCGTCCCTTTCTGGAAAAAGGAAGGATAATGTAAATCTGGGGGAGCGCCCCCTCCATTTGAATTGGGGGTGTTTCCATTCATATCCAAGAAGAGGCCAAGAAGGCTGGTGGCCCCCTCATCTCCCAGGGCAACCTTGCTCATTTGTTGGAAGAGCGGTGAGTCACGGCTTACCCTATGAGGATTCAGCCCCCAACCCCAGTTCTTACATCCAGAGAATTAATGCAGCAAATTGGGGGGCTCTGTAGCGAGGTGGCAAAGAATTGGCATCTTCATGGGGCAAAGGGGAAAATTACAATTAACAGCAGCAAATCTTTGGCCTTAATAGTCAGTAGTCACAAATCATTGGTAACTGCATTTAATGGGTGTGTCTCCTCAGCAGGAAAAGTGGCAAATGTTGAAGAACAAGTAATCCTCACCAAGAGCATTGGGCCATCATTGAAAGTTGCCACCAGTTTGGAACCTTTCCTGAAAATATTGGGAACAAGGCCTGACAGGCGCATACCTACAATGAAAAAGAGTCCAATATTGAATCTTTGGTGGAACATGCAATGGCATCAGGCCAATGTCAAAAGTTGCTATCAGTTTGGAACCCTCCACAAAAATATCAAAATTCCCATCTGAGGAGTACCGCATGGTCAAACAGATGCCAAAGTGACTGGGCTCAAGTGGGTTAGGCACCCAAACCTGTTCATAACCTCCTGGGACCGCCCCTACATGGAGTGGCATTGGGAGGTTCTCGTTGCCCATCAGGTGAGATACCATCATGCTAACCATTGGAACCATGGCAAATCTGCAATTTGGGCATGAATAGATGAGCTGACAGTGACTCAGCCCACCGCCTACAATTTTGAAGTCAGTTCTAGTTAAGTTTGTTTTCTTCCCTCCCTCATTCAAAGTTCGCTGAGTTAGGTAAATCTCAAGAGCCCTGATCTCATGCTCTCATAAGATATTCCCCAAATTGATTATCTATTTAAGCAGTCATAAAACACTGAGAAATTTGATGGTTAATTTTCTAATTGTAAAATTCAATATATTTTATACTCCAAACTCTATTTTTGATGATTAAAATAAACCACCCAATATGATCCCACTTTTCCTAGCACCCAAACTCACGGGCCCTGGGACCATTACAGCCTGGTTTTTCGACAGGTTGATATCTACAATTATGTCCTAAAGGCGCTTGTTGGTTAACCATCTCACAGAACCTTTTAGCATTGTTCTAGCAGCAGCGCTCCTGGCATTTGGGCTTGCCTTTTGGGTGTTTAGGCATCCAGACTGGCAGGCCATTCTAAACTTTATCTGCTGTTATGACAAGAAGCCAGCTGAGGATCTGAGGACATCAGAGATGCGTTGGATGGCGGGAGTTTGGGTTATTTTTTATTTAAAAATGCCTGAAAATTATGCAAGCAGAATCAAATGCTTTATTGCTTTTTTAAAATATGATTTTAAATTTTTAACACAATTGTTATTCATATTATTCTATTATTTCTCAAGAGCATTTGCAAAATATTAATTATGAATTTCATATATTGATGATTGATGCCAATCCATCAAGTTTTCAATATTATGTCATTGAAATACCTTCCACTGACTCATCATACTTAGTCGCATCACTAGTTATTTTTCAAGATTAGATTAAAAATTGTAATTTAATTTTGCTTTTATCTCCTTGTCTAATTGAGTTACAGCTTCTATAAATTTTCTAGGCTCTTGTTATCTCATCCTCTGCGCCATTTCATGATTTGTGACATTATGCATAAGATAACTTTTGTTGTGCTTCCAAAAAATCTTGTCCCACTTAGTATATAAGTTAAGAAAGTCCCAAAAATAAAGAAAATTCTAATGACTTAGTAAAATTAAATTTTCTATTGGTTATGTCATTTGTAAGATCCATGGTAAAATAACTTTAATATAGTGTTAAGGTTTTAATGGTGGTAAGGTATCTAGTTATTATAAGCTAGTTGCCAGGTTTAAAGCTTGTTATACTTAATAGATTCATTAAATTTGATGGTTTATCTTGCCAAGACATGCATCATTTGCAGGATTAATGGCTTATAAAAAGACAAAAAATAGTTGCTCTATAGATCTAAGGCTAACTATCACCTAATTTAATTGAAGGAATGTTAAAGTAGTTTGTATAGTTGACATAGCGCTAAATTATAGTTTTATAAGAAATAACTCCTTAAAAGTTTATACATTGGCACAAAGGCTATAAATATAAGTCAATTATTCCATAACCACCTTAATTTGCGCCGCTATAGTTATGCAAATATTTTGCTACTAGTAATTACCTAGTCTTGGTGACTAACTAATTAAGGGTTATCAGTTTCCACTTTATGTTTTATTAGAACCTTACTTTAGAAACTTCTTTCATCCTCTCAAATATCAACTGCTTCTATATGATTGTTAATATATAGCAGATATATAATTTTATTTATTAAATTCTTAGTAAAACTTGACATATATTTTTTATACGTGTTACTACCCTTCAGCGAGCAACACTGTAAGAAAATGAGTTTTCACGCATTTATATACAAAACTTTCAACTTTGATAGAAAAAATTACCTAGTTCATTAGAAGATAGGCGATAACATTTTTAAATTAATTAGAAACGCTAATTGATAATAGTTAAAGTATATACAAATAAAACAGGATCAAAGAATGTCTGGATTTACCCATGTAGTAAGATAGTTTAATAGCCTATAGAATTTATTATGCATTACTTCATGGTTTAAGAATAATTATTAGTATATTCAATGGGGCATGAACTCCTCTTTTCTCACTTGAGCTTTACTTACGCTGAATCACCATATGAAAATTCATATATAAGTAGATTTACCTCATGAAAGAGCTTAAAAAAGATATATTGATTAATTAGCATGAAAGTATTTATCATTTTTACTTTATATAAGACTAGGGTTCAAAGTGAATCTGTTTTTCAGAAAAAATATAAAGTCTTTTTTAAAGCTCGCTCCTACAAACATTTAGTAACAACAACTCTACCATCTACAATACCTGAGGTTGTATACTATTTTAGCTAGTACATATTTGCTGACATAAGATCCCAATATTAACTTTTAGCCTACAAGGGTATTGTAAAAATATGCTAGATAAGCTTCAAAATGGTAAAAAGGGATTTTTATATTTAAATTTCTACTAGTCCTACATCTTGATGTAGTCAAACAATAACTTCAGCTTTAACTTTGATACTATTAGAATTGGCTAATATAAATTATTTCTAAAAATTTGGGTAGGCTTTAGTATTTTACTATTGCTTTTTAACCTTTAACAATATAACTTACTTTATCCCTTGCTTCCTTTTTATATATGGAAGTGCATTTTCTCCATAATTTTTTGAAGAGAATATAATTCCTAAGGTTACATTTTGCTAGTAACTTCATGTACAGACATACTTTCATATATATTTTTCTGTAAGTGATACTTTTATTACATTTTGATGTTAATTTTGATCTATTAATCTTATATTTTTTAATTCTAAGATAAGCTTTATTGCTGAAAAATTCTCAGATGTTATATCATGTTATATCCTGTGATATTAGCTTTAAACACATGTACTAACACCAAACAGAAGTTCATAGCCCAAGTTTTGGATAATGTAATCTAATATTTAGATTTTAGCTGTGTTATAACCTGCTGTCAAGATCTCTGATAGTATAATTAATTTTCTATTTGCGCATAATTGTTGGTATCCCTTAAATGTGTCACTAACAACTTTAGTTTTTTTTGCCTTAAGGGAGTGTTTGTTTTGCTGTCAAAATATTTTATAAATTGTTGTTTTCCAAGAATTAAAAATAAAATATACGTTAGGTCTTTGCCTGTCATTTACAGCTATTGCAACTTCAAGTGGTTAAATATTTAAGGAAACTTGAATCACTACCTGAAATCATTACTCAAACTTATTATCTGAACTTGGGTGACTCAGAAATTATTATATGGGGTGGGATATGTTGGCTGGTCTTTTAGGGAGGATGTGTTGATAGCTATGATGGATCTCAGCTCTGCACAATTATTTGCACTTTATGGTATTAAAGGTATTTGATTTCTTGACTAACCAATTTTACCCTAAGCCAGACATAAGCTTATTATATAAAGTTTAAGAGAAGTAGTGTGTTTATAAAAAAACAAATTTAACTACCATCTTGTATCACAAAGTAAACTAGTCAATTTATATTTAAGTTTAGTTATCTCATATTGGGCACTGATGTTGCAACATCCTCAATTACAGCCTCACTCCAAATCTCAATTAAAATACTCTATAAAAGAGAAGAATCAATATGCTAGCTTTTAATAGGCTTTTAAGGCCAGTTTACTTTCTACAGTATAGCTTTACCAAATAATGGCATTTGCAGTAAAATGAGACACTATTTTGAGCACTTTCCTTATAGGAGCTCAGTATAACTCTTGTCAGTTTGTAATGCTAGAACTTTTGGTTATGCACAACTGTTTTTTATATCAAAAGTGATAATCTGATGTAGCGCTGTATTTTCTGTATACCCTTAGGCGTTTTTCTCCCACATGCATACATTTCGCTGAGAACATTATAGAATCCCTTTCCCAATTTTGGTGAGCCGCCATATTGAGCTCGTTCAGCAATGTTCACATTTTGCCGCCCGTTTATTGCTTTGGATAAAACATTTTTGGTCCAACATTGGAATTATTTTTCCATGAGAGTACATCAATTACTAACAGCTTTGTGCTATTGTAGTGGGCTTTAGTCCCTATTTTATCTCAAGTCTTACTTTTTCCCTCCATTCCAATTTACCATGTCCAAAGTCCTCTTGACTGCTAAGAATCCGCCATGCTCCTGCCTACCATCCTGCCCTCAGTTGGGCCGCAAGCACCCATAATGCCATCACCTCACCAGTGCCCCACAAAGGGCGCCCTTCTGTTGTGCCTCCTTTTCATTATCCTTGACAGTGCCTTCTATAACAGCCAAGCGTGCCCTTTTATAGCCACCAACAGTGCCCCTGGGATGCCAAAGTACTGGCAAAAGTGCCATGCCTGTGGTCCCAATGCCTGTGCCCAACGCCTGTCATTCCCTTTCCTCCTCACCTCTGCTGCTGTCTATTGGTGCCTCCATCATATGAGGAAGTGATGTCACAATTTTATCTTACCAAGATTTTTGGCATTTTACGGTAAAGCATGACTTGACTGCAAGCACCTTCTTTTCATTAGTTTGGTAAAACTCCTGTTGGTGCATAATGTCAGGCCTTTCAGTTACGGACAAATTGTTTATTAGATCAAAAGTATTGATCAGATGTTGAAGATGGATCTTACGCTGACCCTTAGATTCATTTCCTCTCACATGCTATTGATTTCGCTGACTTTTGGTATAAAAGCCTCCCTAAATTCCAATACAGCTACATTTTTGAATTTAATAGGTTTGTGGGCCACAATTGCGGCCTGATTGTTGTTTTAATCAGACTCATGATTTGACCTCCATCAGTAATCACTGATCCCTAAAAGATTTGGGCCAATGTAGCGTGCTTCAGCCCATTACAGTACCAAGTTTTTAGCAAATGAAAACAGCTGTCACTACAAGATGCAGAAATTAAGTAGGAAGTTTAGAAGATAAATTTATACACCCACCTCAAAAACTTTGAATACAGGATAAGTGATGTGCTTTTTAAAATTCATCATCACAATTTTAGGTATACTTTCAAAGCCACCTGCTATCATCTAATGAATATTAAAAATGCTAGGTAGTGGTGGCTCACCTCTTCATATTGGGTATTAGTCAACATCAAGAAGACAGTTCTACCAAACGATGCAATGTTTTTTAGTAAAATATAGATTTAAAAAGCCTTAATTTCTACTATTTGGTGTGCTACATGCTTTCAAATCTTCATAAGTGATATGCAATGTAATAAAATTCATCTTTTTATATAAGTGCCAGTATTTTTGTTTATTGCTTCCAGAGTTTCTTGAAATTTAATAGATAAAAGAAACACATGAATCATATTGGATTAGATCTTATGGCTATAAATCATTATGTGCTTACTATAAAATTAGTAAAACATCAAAACTTTAAGCATAACTTTTATTCCAAAGCCAGGTTAGCAACACTTCTAAAGCAAGGCAGGAGGAATGCCGTTGTATAACTGGTCACCTCAAAGTAATGGTTTCTTTAACACATCTTGGTACATTGACGTATATTTGAAAGAACCTATTGGAAGTCTTTCTCCTATAGCTTATTAATTTTTTTAGCTCTCAGATGAACTGATCAGATAAATTTAGCCTGAAATACAAGTGGTAAAATAAGCTACTGAGCTTGTAAATTAACTCATTAGATAGACATTAGTTACTATAGATAAAATCTACAAAATTTGTAGGAAGAAAAAATAATTTATAAGAATAGTAGAATTAGTAGTTAAATATGATCTTTTTATGTTTTTACAGAATTAAATGCGCAAATTACAATGCCTACTAGTAAGGATTTTTCAATAATATTAATTTAAAAAATAAGAAAAGACAAAAATATTAAACCAAATTTACAGTTGATTTAGTTTAATGCTATATATGGTATTTTTTCTATACTAATATCATTTTTACAATAGTAGCCACTTCAGTAATAAATAACAAGTGGTAACTAATGATGGTAATGTTTGGAACCTCAAATTTCAGGCTTATGTCTCTTCTAAAATCATTGTTTTCCATGGCTTGTCTCTCTTAGAACTACAGAAACAACTGTGAAATATTTAGTTCTGATTACATCTTTAAACTACATTGCAAGATCCACACAAGCCTTTTTCCAAATTCATGGAGTATCATTAAACACCTTATATAGCAATCTATGTGTCCTTTTTACTTCAAAAGGTTAATTAGTAAATAGCTACTAAAACGATCTTGATTTAACTTTGAGGTAAGGGCCCCTGCCATATCCATTATTTTAGGCCAGGAAATATACCCTTTCCAATTGAGGAAAGAAAAGGGGTTTTGAGCATACCCAGTGGAAAAGATAGCGGATCTTTGGCATACCCTAGACGAACGCTGGGTATCCACCGCACCCCTTACCTTGATAGTAAGATTACCTAAATTTAGATAAAATTTTATCCATTGTAACTCTTAGTTTGGCTGAAATTTACATAAAGAGAATTGAGATAATATGAAATAAAATCCAGATTTAGAAAAGCAGATTGAATTAAGGCCTTGAGGGGTTCAAAAAATATAGTTCTATCTAGTGAAAGGCCCTTTAACAATAAAGAATTATTTATCAAGGATGATACAGTCTGTTAAAACCCTAGTGAGTTAGTAAAGTTTATTAAAGCAAACTGCAAGGAGATTCACCCACAATTAAAAAAACTGCGATATGGCACAAAAGTCTGCCGCTCTGGATAAGAATCATTCATCCCATTGTCAGAAATATTATGAAATCCCCTCTCCTCAATTCCCTGAATTTATAACAGCCTGGCGCTCTTCTATTGTTAAAGTGCTAGATTATTTCGTTATATTAAAAATAAATAGTTAATTCCGCCTAAAAAGACCTTTTTCAATTTATATAAAGATTCTGGCATCCTCAAAGGAGCCACTCCAGCCTATATAGGACCATGTTCATTAATCTAATTAATAGCCGCGGTCATCTCTAGGTGTTTTTATTCTTAGCCTCCCTCAGCAAGGAAAATTTTGGGAATTATCCCCAAGGAATGTCACAAACTCCATCTGTCCATAAAAGTGTGTACTCAGATTACCATCCTGAGATGAGTATCCAATTGTCCGATTCAATCTGCCATAGCCAATAATAAAATGAAAAAGCAAATGTGGCAGATGCACATATTAAGAATACTAGTGGGATCAAAAAACTGACGATGCAGTTGTAGCTCCCTAATATCAAACGCATGTCCAGGTGAATTTAGGCTTTGATTCCAATGTTCATCTGAGATTGTGTGAACATCCTCCTCGCCCAACTCAAATAGCTGTGCCCTGTGCTGAAACATGTTCAAAACTATTGCCGGTGTTCAGTTTAGCAGTCAGGATGGGGATGGTGTTCATTGATCAATATTTCTCACACCTTTCTCCCAGAAGATCTTATTCTATTTTTATCAGCATAGCAATGTCATAAATAATGTGGATGCTATCATAAGTATTGGAATAGCCCTGGTGGAATCCAAGTCTTTCCTTGGCATATCAGTTGTCTAATTAATAAACCAACCATTTTTTTACTACTGTTATGTCGCTGGCACAAGATCTGTTAAATTTGGGTTCTTCTACAGCTATATAAAAGTTATTTGGTCTTATGCACGCTGTTCTGACATGTTGGTCATGGGTAGAGTTGATTGGAGCCATTAAGAAATGTACTGCTAATTTGGGCAGCTCAATCAATTGCCCCCCTGAATGCCTAAACCTGTAAAATAAAGGCTATAGGACCCACTTCATGCCCTTTGAACAAAGTTGCTCGTCAGGTTCTGAAAATGCTGTTGGAACTCAAATTGCAAGTTAACCTAAATGGAACTACTGAGGCCTTTGAAGATCAGCAATCATTGGCACTACTGGATGCCTTGGAAGGCAAAGCAAAAATGGTGGCCTGCACCATACTATTAAACAACTTGCACCTAGGGGAGACACTTCCATCACTTTTCACAATTGTTTATCAATGGTGGCCACTCCAGCATCGAGGCCAAAACTCTTATTTCAATATTCCAATGGATATGCTTAGCCGCGAGTTTAAATGATTAAATCAAGGCTTTCCACCAACTAGCTGATTCCCTCCAACTCCCAGAGAACATTGCCATTGCCACGCTCTGGCCATCCCTTAAACAGGGAGTGGGTTCCCACATGGCATGGTACAATGGACCTCAAACTCTGAAGGAAGTGTATAAGATGGCTCAACAGATTGAGGCCTGCCCCAAAATCTAAGTGACTAAGAAATCAATCCTACATAAGCCATACCACCACTAAATTAAAACAACCCCATCCACCTCCAAGGATGGATTATTTGTATTATTTGACGATTAGGAGAAAATGGACAGTGATGTGGATATGTAACAAAATCAGGTAACTAACAGCGTAGCCAAATGATCTATTATAGGAGTAACCACCAAGATGTTTAACACACACGCCAGAAGTGCTTGCCCTTGATCCTTACATCACCACAATGCCTCAGGATGGCAATGTTATAGTGTTGTCATCCTTGCGCCCTGCAACATTATTAGAATTCCCAAAACTCAATATCACGGCCAGCCTCTCCCCCATTCAAGTAAAGCTCTTAGAAACTACCAAATATTCCTGAAAACTTGAAGGTGCAGTCCCACCCAAATGGACCCAGACTTATGGACCTCGTGGGTGAGGTATCAAACAGACCACAGGTACCCTCTTTATTCCCATGGACTTGGAGGCCCCATCTTTGTCCCGCTACCAACTTGAGAAAATGGAACAATTTGAAGAGAACCATCGCTGTTAACCAATAATTAAAAACCTCAGCCACATACGCAATTAATGGATTTATCAGATCCCACATTGACCCCGCAATCTTATTGCTGTGTGGCAGCAATGCCCTCCCAATTACTCAACAACACTTAAGATTTTTCCAGATTGACCGAAAATTGAATACCACCACTGGGAGTGTTTACCATGAACATCTTTAGTAAATTTCATTGTTCTTATTTATTGTTCACTGTGGACATCACCGTGCTTTTCAAGATGTGCCGTTGTTAACGTCTTAATTGATGGCGTCTCATAATTTTTAATTGTCACAAGATGGCCCAAGCCTTAGATCTAGCGGTTACCACAGGGTCTTCAGTCATAGAGGACTCAAGAGTACTGATGGCCACTCAGCCCTTTTTTGAGCTTTTGCACTTTTCAGATCACTGTCATCAGTTTTGCATCAATCTTTAGGCGATTCCAGACCTGCTCTACTACTTAATTCTGGGCGTATGATGGTATTGCTGACAGTTGGCTACAACAACCTTGAGAAGCATACTAGCATTTTCACAACCTTCTATCATTTTTGTAGAAATCTTTCTTCTCCCTACTATGGCAAAAGGGAACGCTTTAGCGGCCACTGTGAAGTCATCCACCTCTGATTCTGAAGCCAATCTGCCCACAATGCCCTTAATACTCAAACCCTATTAATAGATCTTTGACATATATAAGGTAATTGATTGAAAACCATACTCTGAGTTTGGTCTTGACTTCTTCTTGATGGTGGAACTTATCAAAATCAATTTACCGCTTTACCCACACACTGCCACAGATGATCAAGTTCTAAAAACCTGGATTAATGAGATGGCTAAGGGGCGGTTAATTAAGAAACCCTCACAGGTATCACCTCCAGTTATTTGTTCAGAAGCATGAAAGCATCCTGTGTCCCTAAGTGGAATAGGAACACCTAACCAAAATTACTGTTCCTTATTCATGCCTGCTTCCTCTTGAGGCTGTGATCTCTCTTTTTTTAGCACTAGTGGTGCCCAACTCAAAAATAGGGGAGCTGCCATGCATCTTTATTTGCAAATAGGCCAAGCAAAGGGATTATTAGAGATAAAAAAATCCTATTATGGCACCTCAGCTAACAGCCTAGGAAGCCATATCAGAAGATGAGAAAGCTTTGGGGAAACTTTTGTCAAGAGCCCGCTTTAGCTGACAGACCTTGGCGGACAGCATTGGGGTGGGAGCATCAGCTACATGAGGCATAAGGAGGTATAGTTGTGGGGTTTATTTGAGTATGTCATGGCTGGATGACTTAATAGTGGGAACCAACGCCAAGGATAAGGCTGGGTTACAGGAGAGCCCAGATGGTGAAACTTCAGGCTCTTCCTGACCTTAAACACACATTAGACCAACGCTGGTTACAAGAAAAATATGCCCAGGTTGGTACTCATGGGTTGAAAAATGCCCAGCCTATGTCTCAGCCCAGGCACTGAAACGAACAATCTACCTAATAAACAAAGATGGTCCGATTCAGTCAATTGGAGAACGAGGGTTTGAATCCCATTCAAGTTACAAAATCATGCGCATGGGTAGAATACAGCTTCAATTAATCACTCGAGTGGAGGCACTTTTGGTGTATTTTACTAAATCAGATATGAGCGTTTGTCTGTTGGAGCGTCAAGGCTTGGACACACTTCCGCAGACCCATGATTACCTCAACTCAGTTTAAATATATTTTTGTGACCAACATTTCTTTGTTGGTCGACTTTTCACAGATAAATTCACCCGTTTTTTTACGTTTTCTTATGGTTCCTTATGCGAACTTGGGTGTGGACCTCTTTGAGGAGGTCTCCAACTATGTTGGCCACTACATACTTTCCCAATTTACAAAAGTTTTGGGTGCTCCTTTGGGCCGCTCTGGTCCCCTCCAGATTGAGGCGCCCAAACCTCCTGGCACCTGTTTACACTTGATTATGGACTTCCCTCTGGGGTCCGCTCAAGCTGTGTTGTTTCTAGCTTACCTGGTACTGTATATCGCGCTCTACACCCTTGCATTGTTCCCTTTTGTACAGGCACCCTTCAAGGTGCCTTGTTTCCCATTCTCTTAATGGCTAGTTCCCTAGCAGTGTGGGTTAGCATCCACACCACCTCGCTGGGAATGATAGAGTTACAGACACTCTCTTGACATTATTCAACCGAACTTTTTATTTTATGTGCATGAGAATTATCTGTGTGGGACTTTTGTTATTCATAAACTGGGTGCGCTGGCCATTTGTCACTGCCATGATGGTGCTCACCACAGTTTTCTCATTTGGTTTTGTTTTGGTGTATCTCAGCGTTATTCTTGCAACTACCAATTGGGAAGTGCCCACCCTTCTTGATCATCCTGTGGTCTTGGACCTTTCATGACCCTGTTGTCACAATTCCCCACCTTTCTCCCGAGATCTACTCAGAAATTCAACATACCTTGGCTACCCTTGATCCAAAACCTTCCTTAGAAAATAACAACTTATCTGGTTCACATCCACTTTTACAAGGGAGTAGATTTGTTGTATTAGCTGTCTCCAGAAGTGGCCAACTGGGTTTTTGCCATATTCCATACGCATCCACTTTTGTGGCGATCTGTGGAAGGCTTGGAGCATGTCTTAGAATAACGTCATCCTGAGAAAGATCCATCCAATCCTTCTACAAGTTCTTTTCATTGTGACAAGTGGGTTGGCTGGTGAAACTATACTTGAATGAATTTTGTGAAAAAGCCCAGGCTTTATCTTTGCCCAACGTCATGAAAACATCATATCTCCATTCTTTCTTGGACCTCTCCATGCGTAATCCCCCAATTTGGCTGTCGCCCCCTTCCAACTTTATTCTTCTGATTGAAGCCCTTTGGGTAGTTTTTCCACCCCAACCCAGAAGAGACCACGTAATATGGCCGTCATAATTGCACTTGGGTCAGCCCCTATAAATATGGGAACTAAAAGTCGCGCGCATCTCTCACAATGATGGAATACTATCCTTCTAAACCTTCAAATTTCAAGAAATTTGAAGCCGAGTGGGGTTCTAGCCCTGAGTCTAAGATAAACGTGTCAGCTGATTCCACCATGATGATGTACCCGCGGTCACCCCTATAAATACCATGTCCTCGACTAGTGATATTTCCTTAAATTGTGAGGTGCTTCCCACTGATTTCCTTCCCATCTCAGCAGAAATCGAGAGTTTAGGAGGGTTCAGACCTGATTTTAACCAAAATTGGGACCCTGTTAACGCGATTTCTTCCCACCAAGTTTCTGGGGGGCATGCCGACACATCAGTTCTGGGCTTGGGGGTGATGGCCCTGAAAGACAAAGCACACTGAACCATCATTAGGCGTGGGTTCACTGGAGCCTGAAAACGCGTTTTATAACGTGAGCAATTTATCACAAAACGAGCCATTTATAGCTCATATGGCCTGGATGAAAACTCTATTCTAGTCTATCAGATTACCTCTGAGAACCCTCGTTTGACCCCTACCATGATCCAGGGCACTTAGGAAGTGGAAAATGAACTTTGTGTTAAGTATAATAATGTATATGCACCTGCAGAAGATGTGGTGGGTATGTGGCCTCAGTAGTAAGAGTGGCCCACTATACCTCCCCCTTCCATGATTCCAAAACATACCCTGATGGCTTGTTCAAGCCAGAGGAAGAATTTTCAGGTGATATTGTGGCGTTTTCTGCTTTGAATAAATCTCATTCTGGATACTTCTTGTTGACTGCTACACTTACATCCCCTTTTGGAAAGTTAAACACAACTATTTTAGTGGATACCGGTGCCTTAAATAATTTTATTGACCAAGACCTGGCCGACTACCTTAAGTTTGATTACTTGCCAGGTGGTATGGTTAGAGGAGGGTCTTCTCAAGGTATTCACACGCTGAAAGTTTTGGGATTAGTAGATTATCAAGTTAGAAAATACTATTTGGCTGATCAGTTTCAAGCTATCAAGAACCTCTTGTTTCCCATCATTTTGGGTGTTGAGTGGTGTCGGAAGTTTGACGTCAGAAAAAATTTGAAAGAAAACACTTTATCCTTGTCTTTGACAAATGGTCACCAGTTGATTTTTCCTTTGTCTGAGGATAACGCTCAAGGCAAATTACCCCACTGGCCCAATGTTCCCAGTCCATATCTTGCCCCTTTGCTGAATCCCACTGTGGGACTTTCCTTACCTTCATGTTTGGAGGAATTGGAATCTTCTTTTGATAAAGCTTCAGCTAGTACGCTACCAGAACATTCTGAGTTTGATTGTGAGTTTAAGCTCACTGTGGATCTAATGCATATATCTTCCCCCATTTACCCATTAATTGTCAGTGAGGAAGAGGCTTTAGATGTGTGGGTGAAGGAGCAGTTGACCAAAGGTGCCATCTTTCAGCGTACCTCCCCTTTCTGCTCCCCTCTTCTCTTTGTGGAAAAGGCCAATGGAACTTTACACCCTTGTGTCAATTATGGAAATTTAAACAATGTGACTGTACCCGATCTTCATCCCATCCCTTTAGATTCCCAGATTGCGCGTTATGTAGAAAAGGCAAAAGTCTTCTCCAAGTTTGATTGCCTCAATGCGTTCAATCAAATTCAGATAAAGATGGGACAGGAGTGGTTAACCGCATTCCACACCAGAAAAGGAATTTTCCAGTTTTGGGTCATTCCCTTTGGGCTTAAGAGCCCCCGTCATCTTTCAACGCCGCATTGATGCTGCGTTGGGGGACTTGTTGGGGGTATGCGCGGTTGCCAACATGGATGATACCCTGGTGTTTTCCCCTGATTATGAGTCCCATGCAGCACACCTTTGACAAGTGGTGGAGAGGTTGAGGGCTGCTTGCTTTACAATCAAAATTAGTAAATGTGAATTCTTCAAGTCCCAGGTCACTTTTCTGGGCAACGTTGTGTTTGACTAAGGCCATATGATAACTCTAGACAAGGAGAAGGCTATCCGTGCGTGGCCCACCCCACCTCAGTCAAGGACTGAGGCGCTTTTGGGGACGTGTATGTTCCTCAAGAATTTCACACCCAATCTCTCCGAGGTGGCAGCACCATTATATAAGGCTAGCGGTGTCAAGGTGCTTCAGTGGTCCCCGCTTTGGAGGATGCTTTCCAAACAGTGAAGTGCACCCTGTTATCCACATCCATCCTTCGCCATGTCGACCCTGCAAAGGAGTTCATTGTGTCTTCTGATGCTTCCAACTTTGCCATTGCGGCTGCCTTGTTACAGATGGGAAAAGATGGGACTGAGCATTCGGTGGGATATTTTCTAGGAAAATGTCTCTGCCTGAGTTAAACTATGCCGTTTATGACAAGGAGTTATTAGCAGTAGTGGAGGCGTTAACTTATTGGCGTCACCACATACATGGCTCCTCCCAACCATTCTGTGTATGCACAGACTACTGGGCCTTGTTGTACTACCGTGCTCCTCATGTCCTAACTCCACGGCAGACCTGTTGACATGAGACCCTTTCGCAATTTGCATTTTCCTATGTTTTCACCAAGAGCAAGGAGAATGGTTTGGCGGATGCTTTAAGCCGCAACCCTACTTTGTCTCCAGACCTAAAGGAGGTAGAAATTCACATCACCCGGTTGATGATTCCACTGAGTAAGATTCTGCCTCAACTTCCTGCTTCCATGGTCAATATGCCACCGCTCGCACCTCTGGAAAATGCAGCAGAATATAGTATGTTAAGAAAGTTGGTTCTTTCACAGCCGTTATCAGCTGAATATACTGTTGTTCTCGCTAAGAGAGCTCTGAATCAGGAGGACTTATCCAGGAGTTATCATGTAAAGGATGAAATTTTGGTTTCAGGGGCGCCTATGGGTTCCTGCTGGACCACTGTGCCTGAAATCATCTGGGACCATCATGATGGAATCACCGTTGGTCATCCTGGAAAAGCAAAGACCTTGTAGATGATATGAAGCATTTAAAATTGGAAGGGCTTGTCTGCTCAGGTGGGGCGGTATTGTAAAGAGTATCTGATCTGCAATCAAATGAAACCCAATCCGCAACCTTTAGCAGGGTTGTTAGTACCAGTTCAAAAGGCTGAAGGGCCCTGAACTTCCCTATCGGTGGATTTCATTGTGTAATTACCAGTTTCTGATGGTTATGATGCCATCATGGCGGTGGTGGACCGCTTTACAAAGTTTGCCCACTTTATTCCTTGCATAACAACCATAACTGCTGCTGAAATGGCCAGGCTCTTCTTCACACATGTATATACGCTTCATGGGGTTCCTCAAGAAATCATTAGTGACTGGGGACCCCAATTCACCTCCATCTTTTAGGAAGAGTTGTGTAAAAGTCTTCAGATTCGCCCCTGCCATTCAACTGCCCATCACTATCAATCAGATGGGCAGAAAGAGCAGTGAACCAGTGTTTGGAACACTTCCTGCGGTGCTACACCGCCGCAGATCATTCAGATTGGGTTTCTCACCTTCCCATGGCCCAGTTTAGCTACAACAGCACTTTGCACTCATCGATCAGTCGTTCACCTTTTTTCGCCAACCATGGCTTTAACCCTGCCTTTAACATAAGTTACAGCTGTGGTTCCAAAGTGAAAGTGGTGGTGGACTTTGCTAAGACCATCAAGAAGGTCCATCAGGGGGTGTCCACAAGTTTGAATGCGGCTATGCTAGTTTATAAGGAGCCTGCTGATGGTAAGAGCTGAGTGGGTCCAGCGTACAAGGAAGGGGATTTTGTGATGTTCGATAATCGCAACATCCCTATTAAGCAGCCATGCAAAAAACTGGGTCCAAAGAGGATTGGTCCTTACCGTGTTGTTAGAAAGGTGGGGCATGCCTCATACCAGTTGGATCTTCCCTCCACATTCTGGATCTTCTCCATCTTTCATGAGAGCAAATTGATGTTGTTTGAGGGCCCCCCACCTGCGACTCCTGATGCTTATCTCGTGGATGGGGCGCCAGAGTGGGAAGTGGATGAAATAGTAGATTCCCGCCATGTTAAGAGACATCTCAAGTACCTGGTATCCTGGAAGGGTTTGACACAGCTGAGAACAGTTAGGTGCTGGCACGTGACTGTGTACATGCTCAGAACCGATCAAATCCTTCCATAATCGTTTCCCTGAGGCTGCAGGATTGAAGCCCAAGCCAGGCGTGGCTGCTATGAAGTTGTCACCCACACATAAGAACTTCTCCTTAGCGAACGCCCATGGAGGGGGTGGAGCCTAAGAAGGAGGAGAGGGTAATGTCATAGTTGGATGACTTAATAGTGGGAACCAACGCCAAGGATAAGGCTGGGTTACAGGAGAGCCCAAAAGCTGAAACTTTAGGCTCTTCTTGACCTTAAACACACATAAGACCAACGCTGGGTACAAGCAAAATATGCCCAGGTTGGTACTCATGGGGTGCAAAATGCTCAGCCCCTTGTCTCGGTCCAGGCAGTGATACAAATGATCTACATAACAAACAAAGATGGTCCAATTCAGTTAATTGGAGAACGAGGGTTCAAATCCTGTTCAAGTTACAAAATTATGAACTTGGGTAGAATACAGCTTCAATTAGTCACTTGAGTGAAGGCACTTTTGGTGTATTTTACTAAATCAGATGTGAGCGTTTGTCTATTGGAGCGTCAAGGCTTGGGCACACTTCCGCAGACCCATAATTACCTCAACTCAGTTTAAATATATTTTCGTGACCAACATTCCTTGTTGGTCGACTTTACACAGATAAATTTACCCGTTTATTTACGTTTTCTTATGGTTCCTTATGCGAACTTGGGTGTGGACCTCTTTGAGGAGGTCTCCAACTATGTTGGCCACTACATACTTTCCCAATTTACAAAAGTTTTGGGTGCTCCTTTGGGCCGCTCTGGTCCCCTCCAGATTGGGGCGCCCAAACCTCCTGGCACCTATTTACACTTGATTATGGACTCCCCTCTGGGGTCCACTCAAGCTGTGTTGTTTCTAGCTTACCTGGAACTGTATATCGCGTTCTACACCCATACCTTGTTCCCTTTTGTACAGGCACCCTTCAAGGTGCCTTGTTTCCCATTCTCTTAATGGCTAGTTCCCTAGCAGTGTGGGTTTGCATCACACCACCGCTGGGAACGAGAGAGTTACAGACACTCTCTTGAAAGAGTAGGAGGCCAGCAGTGTCCATCGCCTCAACGCATTGATCAAGTTGATGCTCCGCAAAAGTGTTGAGAGCCAGCACACAAGTGAACGACTTGATGCGCTGGCAGTTTTCAGAATAAATGGGGTTTAAAAGAGAAGTCTTTGCCATGTCAATGCAAGCATGGCTCACTCCAAAAGTGAGCTCCTTAATTTCATATTTTGCATCCTCAAAAAAAATCATGGGGAAATTTTGGGATGGGAATACCATCAACAAGGGGTTCCATCGTACCATGGAGATATTGGCAGAGGAGGGTGTTAGATGGAGCAGCTGCTTCCTCTACCACCATTTTGTTTATGTTTTTATAATTAGGAAATCCGTTTTTAGATCAAAATGGCAGGGACATGAATCAAGAGGATTTACAAAAATTCCTCAAAGCAAAATCCAGCTTTACATTATATGGCCAGTTGCTATCATCAATCCATATGAGGCACTCGAATGGATTTAGCTCAGCTAATGCTGGGCCAGCCACCAGAATTGGAGTGGTGGCTGGAGCTTATTGGTTATGGACAGTTGCCCATGGTAGCTCAGCTGAAACTGATTCAGCCATTGACTCAGGATTTAGTAATCTGGTCAAATTATTTTTAAGATACTTAAAATTTGAATTTTTTTGGGCGCCACTTTGGGAGCTGTACCCAATTTCCCTGAGGCTGGGGCGGGAGGATTGAGCCTCATTTGAAGAATTGGGGCAAAATGGCTGCAGACCCAACGCCAGAAGAAAGAATGGTGGAAGTGGCAGAGGCAGAAGCCATGGGGCACTTACACTTTGAATGATCTTAAAGCACAAGGGGCAAATGGCACGGCCATTTTCAATGTGCGCCCAGGATAGGTGATCAGGGGTGGATCTCATCACAGTGTGGGGGAATTGCAAGGTGTAAATTGCAATGAAATGGGCAGATCATTGCAAAGGCACAAGGCCCTACAAATTTACCCTTTTGGGAACCATGAACTGCAGCATGGGGTCTGTGACATAAATGGCCAAACCCTCTGTGAGCTTGTGGCGGAGACATTCAGGGGAGAGATGGGAGGGCAACCCAGCAAACTAGACCACCAAAGTGGCCTCATCTGGGAGCTGCGTGCAAATGGTGGGAATCGGAATCTTTTAAACATATTGCAGCTTAGATGCAGCTGCTGCTTCAGCTTCTGAGCAGAAGCCAAGGTCAAAGTACCCTATTAAAGTGGCGGAAGTCAATGAATCCAGCGGGCTTGAAAACCACCGTGGCCATCTTGATGATGGCTGCACTCACATTCAAGAAAAGTTCCTATATTTGACTAGAGGCCGAATTGCAAATTGCTCCATGGGAGCACCAAAGGGCTCTGGAGCACCGCCTGAGAACTTGCAAGGTGGTGGGCCAAGTCCCAAGGGGGTACATAACGCTTGTTAGCATTGAGAGGGCTAGCAGAGTCAGCCCAGATGCACTTTGGTGGCAGCTGAAAGATGCCATATGGTGGTGCACCACCACCCACAAGCCAGGGCAGCAGGCATTAATTGCATTGACAACAGTAAGTTTTGGCTCAATCGAGTAGTCATCTTTTTGTATTTTTTATAAAAAATACAAATTTGGCTTCAATTTAATTATCAAAGTAAAAGAGAGATTGAGGCTGTGATCTCTCAAGCAATTGTAAAATCATGATTGTTTTCTAATTGGAACTAGTAATTGAATTCCACCAGGTCTGTGTGAAAGAGGGCCAAAAATGACTTACATCCATTTGAATATGCCATGGCATATACCAGTTTAGGAACAAGTCATTCAGGCTTAAAAAGGACCCTTCATCTTCCAGAGGGTCATTGACCATGCACTAGGCGATCTCTGCTTTATGTGCGCAGTGGCGTACATTGACAACATTATGTTTCACTCCCCCACACTGGAGCAACATGAAAAAGACTTGTTATTGGTGGCTACCACCTTGCAGAAAGCAGGTCTGAATGCAAAACTATCAAAATGCATTTTTTAAAAAGATGTAGAATTTTTAGGAAGCCTGGTACTTAATGAGGACATGCCATCGCCCCTCAAAACTAGAAGCTATAAGGGCGTGTGAAACTCCCACCACCCACATTAGCTTCGCAGTTCTGGGATCAGTTATTTTAAAATTTTCCCCAAGAAATCTCATAACTGTCCGCCCTCCTCCATCCTTTAACAGGCAAAAATGCATCATTTGATTGGTCAGAGGAATGTCAGCGGGATTTAAAGGCTATCAAGGAGCCTTTTACCTCTGCGCTGGCCTTGCACAACAGTGACAAAGACAAACATTCATTTTACCGTGTTATATCCCTGGCACAGCTGTAGGGACTTTACAGTTACAGGAGCATGATGGCTGTGAAAATCAGGTATCATACTTCTAAAGAAGATTCACTTGTGCTGAACGCTCATTCTAAATGTGACAAAGAATTGGCTGCTGTTGCATGGTCAATGATGCACTGGCAACATCTGCTGCTGGGAGTGAAATACATGATGACTGTGCGCAAAGACCAAAAGTCACTCATATACTACCACAAACTGCAGAAATTAGCGCACCAGCAAACCAGAACACTCCACGACCTCCTCAAATTTAATTTTTAATATGAGTTTATTTAAGGACTGATGCACATATTAATGGATGTCCTTAGCAGGAGCCTGGCCACTGGATCTGATCTTATGGATGGCGTTGAGTTAGTTACGGTGATTCCCACATAACAAGTCTTTCATGGGCCACCAGTAAAATTTGAAATCATTGACAAAATCACAACCTCCTCAGCAGACAAAGCTCCACCTATCAAGGCCACACTCAAACATGCTGTTGATCATATATCTCCCACTTGACAGAATACTCCTAAAATAAGCCTAACGACCAATGCAAAAGATTCCCTCCTAGATGCTGTACTGGAAGCCCAATTAAAACCTGGAAGAACATGCCAAAATATAAGATAAAGGTGGGGAAAAGGCCATCCAATTTGTATCTCCAAAAGAATAAGTAAATTGTTTCTGTTATTATATATGAGTACCCAAAATTCTACGCTCACGGGTCATGAGGGAACATCATGAACTGCCAATAATAGTAGCCTTGGAATCAAAAATAAATCAGTAACCTGGTAAAAAGAGAGTATGAATCAAATGAGTTTATGAAGGATGTGCCTATCTGGTAGAATGTTGCCTAATATGCGCACAATCCAAGTCCAACATAATGGGTTGAAATTAATTTTTATACCATTGCAACAGGCAGAAGGACCACGGACTTTGATATCAGAGGATTTTATTGTTGGGTTACCTACATCAATAAATTTCGATGCAATTATAGTAGTTTTGATAGATTTACAAGTATGTCCTGTTTATCCTGTGCTTGATGACAACCATGGCAGAGGACATGGCCCATCTTTATATCCCATGCCATTACCATGTTTGGAGTACCACATTAAGTGATAAGCGCTAGAGGTCCTTAGTTTACAGTAAGTTATTGGTATGCCCTGTGTGAAAACTAAAAATCAAACGTTGTTGATCATCAGCATATAACCCCAAGAATTAAAGACAAACAGATTGAACCAATTGTTCAGTCAAGAAATTCCTCCAATGTTATGCTACCGCCTCTCAGGACACTTGGGATGATGACCTTCCCCTATCCCAGTTCCCAATAAAAAAATTTATACATGCCTCTACAGGGATGTCACCTTTGTACGTCACTTGAGGTATATTACGCCTTCACAATTAGCCTCAGATATACTCAAACAATCCCACAGAAGACAACTTTGCAACACACAATTATAAAGTACAACAACAAGTGCAGAAGCAGTTGATCAAAGCTTCTTGGTCACAAGGCAGTTTGTGGATCAAAATGCTGAGCAGCCCCAAGCTATCAGACAGGCGATATGGTAATGGTGGACATTAAGAACCTTTAACCTCAAAGTTCCATGTCATTAATTGGCTTGCAAAATGGCAGGGCTATTCCCCATCAGCAAGGTTCTGAATAATGGATCCTTCCATGTGGAGCTACCACATCACTGGAAAATTCATAATTCATTTCACACTTCCTTGCTGTCTTCTTTCAAAGGTGAGAAACTGACAGAAATGGAACCATAAATGATTGAGGGAGCACTAAAGTTTGAGGTTGAAGAAATCCTAGGCTCAAGGAGAATCTAGCAAGAAATCCAGTATATGATGTCCTGGAAAGGGTTTACAGCATATGACACAGTTAGAATCATGCCCAAGACTTACCAACTGCCACGATTTCATTGAGAACTTCCTTGCTCAAAACACTAATGTATCTGCACCCGCAGATATCAAACCCCTAACCATCTTGGCTATCAAACTTCACATACCATACAAAGATTATGCTCTAGTACAAGCTCCAAAAGGAGGAGTAGACCCAGCCTTTTTGGAAAGGGTAATATAGAGCCCTCACCAAGTCCATTAGACTGGACCAGGTGATATACCCCTTCCAATTGAGGAAAGGGAAGGGGACCAAAGCATACCCGCTGGAAAAAAATTAGTGGATCTGGGGTATACCCTAGATGAACGCTGGGTATCTGTCACACCCCTAACCTTTATTGTAAGATCATCCAAAAATAAGGGTAAATTTATATCCATTATAGCTCTTAGTTTGGCCGAAATCACTTAAAGAGATTCAGAGAGTATGAAATTAAATCTAGACTTTAATCATCATTTGAGATTAGGCCCTGAGGGGGTCATAAATATATAGTTCAATCTGGTGGAAGGCCCTCAAACAATAAAAAAATTGTAAATCAAGGATGATGCAAGTCTACCAGAACCATAGTGAGTTAGTAAATTTTTCCAAATCAAGCTTCAAGAAGTCTTACCCACAATTAATAAACTGCAATATGACACAAAAGTCCTGGCGCTCTGTAGAATAGCCATTCATCCCGTTGTCAGTAATATTCCGTAATTCCCTCTCCTCAATTCCCTGAAGTTATAACATCCTTGCGCTCTGCTACTGTTAAAGTGCTAGATTATTTAGTTATATTATTAATAAATAGGTAATTTCGCCTAAGAAAAACATTCCTTCAATTTATATAAAGATTCTAGCCTCCTCATAGAACCACACTAACCTATGGAGGCACCGTGTTCATTAATCTCAGTAATAGCCGTGGCCATCTCTTTGGTGTTTTCATCCTTATCCTCCCTTAGCATAATAATCTTGAGTAATCATCCCAAGAAACGTTGCAAACTCTATCTGTCCAAATAAATGTACCTAGAATATCAGCTTGAGTTGAGTATCCAATCATCCAATTCAATCTGTCATAGAAAAGAAATTAGAAAACGCAAATCTGGAAGACAAACATTGAGAATATTAGCAGGAACAAAACTGATTATACAGTTGTCACTCCCTGATATCAAACACATGTCCAGGTGAATTGAGGCTTTGGCTCTAATGTACACCTGGTATGGTTGTAACAGATGTTCCAACCAACTAAATAGTTGCCCTTAGTGCATGAAGAGTGGTCAAAAATATTGCCAGTGCCTAGTCTCGGGGTTGGGTTGAGGATGATGTTCATAAATTAATATCTCCCACACCTATCTCCCTGTGGTTCTTACTCTAGAAATATCATAACAGCAATGCCTTATGGAAAGTGGATGCTATTGTGGGTATTGGAATACCCCCAATGGAAGCAAGTATTTCCTTGTAACATTGGTTGTCTGTCATTAGATGTGCTTTTTGCACACCTTGATTTCTCTGGACACCCAAGAACAGTCTTTCATGAGGTATGAATATATGTATTGATCTCATGACAGCTTTCACAGCATTCATTTTCTTAATAAAAGATAAAACAACGCGTCTGTAAACTGAACTAACCTATTTTATCTACCCACCAAGCGGTAAAGTGCACATGTAGATTATATGCAATTATTAAAATTAGCAATATATGCTCATATGAAAGAAACTTCCTAATTAAAGCTGAAAACCTTACTATACAATTTTGAGATAAATTAAATAAAAATTAAATTTAGATATTTTTTTAGTCCATATATCTAGTATACACTATAATATAGCCTTATTTTGACAAGTCCTATCATTCATTATTGGCAATATTTTAGCTATAAATTTACAATAAATTGAATTGAAGAAATAATATCTATGCCAAAAGCAAAAAAATTTAGTAAATGTTTTTTAGCCAACTGATTTTGTTAAACAATGTGAAAGTAATTTCTAAATGATTTAGTATCAGTATTAGAAAAAAATAAAATTATGCCATAGTGAGAGCATTATATGTAAATATCATAATATGGGAGAAATAAATTTTATCACTTCAAACTCATAGTCTAGCTATATAAAGACTTTTATAGTCCTAAATTGAGTTTTTAGATCTGCTATGAAGCCTTGATATGATAAAGATCTTTTTACATATGATTAATATGACTTTCAGATTTTTTGATGCATATTAGCCCTAACACGGACATACTTTTTAATACTAAACCATCATGCTGCAAAAATCAGATACTAGTTAAACTATCATATAACATCTTTTTTGGCTATTAAGTTTTAGATAATTTTTTAAAAAGGAAGCTATACATGATATAGCATTTTTGTCGAGAACATAGTGCAATGATTAACATAGTGGCTAAAATTTCAAAAGTATTAGAATCCTATGGTATGATAGGAAAATCTAGTGATTTCATAGACTCATTATAAAATTTTTTGTTTTACCTCACTTTATATAAAATTATATAACAAATAAATTAAACATGTATAATACATCAAACACATTATATCTTTCTATAAAAAGACTAACAACACTGGTTCATGTTGTTTAGCCACTGATCATGAATCTGTAACTAAATTCCCAATATCTTATGAGTCTTGCTAATTAATAGAGTTTAGCATATCAGGACTGGATTCTTGGTGTCGTCTACCAGAAAGTACTTGGTTTAAACCCAATTTGTTGTCCATTATCTATTTTAAGGTTTTTTCAGCCATCTTAGTAGTTTTAAAATAAAACTAAACCTTATGAGCTGGATATATATGATAATTTCAGATTCATTGACATCTTCGTCTCATATTGTAACATATGCCTCATATTGCCACATGGTAATAGTTATTATGCGCAAGTGTAGTTTAATTCTGATAATAAAGCAGTTTAATGAGCCTTGCTTCTTATTTGAACTCTTAGCACAATTGCAAGTCTATTGCATAATTACATCAAGTATTACTACATGATTGTTTTATTATATAAAAACTTTTTCTATGCTAGTAAATTTCTAACCTCTTTCTACTTCAAAAAAGCTATAGTAGTTCTAACTTCAATTGGGAATTCGCTCCACCAAGAAATCTTTCTGAAGATGTCAAAGTCCCATCATAGGGGTGATGAGGTTTTAAAGGATGGGAAAAGAGTCAAAAATAATGGAAAGTACATTAGCAAAAGTATGATAAATTTATTTGATCACATGAAAAAGTATAAGATATTCTAATATCTGTTCCATGTGCTTTATGAGGGTATAAATGTTATTAAACATAACAAGCCACTTAACTTATACTTGTGTCTAGTTCTAAGTCTATATCTCCTTTATTATCAGCTGTTTTAGGACTGTTTTAAAATATACTGCCACTTTTTGGTGGACAGCTGTTATATTATTTAGTAAGATCATAAACTGCATCTACTTTTGACTTGAGCTGAGTTTCCATATTAAAAAGCAAATTTAAACAATAGCTGGAAAAAAGGGTAACTATCTCGTTAGAAATATTCTATCATTAAACCATCTAGTACTAAAAAAAGATTCTATCATTAATAACTGATCTGCTCTAGTAGGTTAGTAGCTCTCAATAATTGTTATACAGAATTTTGTAATACTGAGATCTTGTAAAGAAATTAACATAATTTATCAGTTTGGACTTCTGTTTTTTCATAAAAGACAACAAAACTTCAAATGTAGATTTAAGCTTATGTGGAGCTCTTCAAACACAATAGGTGTATAGTGGGCTGAGGCCACCAATATAGCTACTAGTACTATAAACAAGTATTATGAATCACAAAGATATTCAATCTTTGCTGAAATAACAGTATTGTTTTAAGATATTATACTAAAGTATTTCTAAGCTGTAAACCTAATATTTTATCAAATATTCTATAATTAGAAGTTTGATTTAGAGACCTTTAAAGGATTATTTGGTTTTTTTGAATTATAAAGCAAATGAGGGTTTATGCTTTAATCACTTAATTGATTAACTTATATAATTTAATTGAGAATTTTTATGTTCAATCAGGTTTTTATGCCTGCGCCACTAAGCCAATGTCAGTGCATTCAATGCCTGCTGTCCCTGCATCAGGCGGCGAAGTGCTGCCTCCTGGAGTTTATCAGCCACCGCCAAAACGCTCCTAGGCTGGGCCATCTAGCCCCAAACACTTCCAGTCACTATGTCCCGCCTCAGGACCTAGCCCACCACCTCGCATGCTCCCAGGAAGTATTTTGAAGCCCACTGGTACTCCCTTAGAGCAGCTTGCATTTCAGCTGTCAGACTGAGTATGGAGACCTCTCCCCTACGCAAGTGCGGCCATCATTGAGATGGTCATAAACAGTTTATAAACCTGCCAACTTTATAGATTTCCACCCCTTCAAAGGTTGCTTTTACCTTAGCTTCTCTTGAAAAGCTCATGCTATGGCAGTAGCACAGCTGCACCTACTTTAGAAAACTACACCATCCCAACCATCTGAACCCACTTGCTAGATGAGGCCATAGTGTGGCTTAGTTTGCCAGCTTGTCCTCCCACCTATCCCTCTAAACGCCTCTGCCTTGAACTCATGGAGGGCTTAGCTGCCTATGGAGCTGACATCATGTTGCAGTTAGTGGTGCCCAATGGCGCCAATCATCTCTCTGGGCAGCACGCATTTGCAACAATCTGTCCCTACCACAGTGACACCCTCTTGCAATACCCCCCGCGCTGTGATCAGATATTCCCTTAATAATTCCTTCTGGACATGCATAAAAATGGCCGCGTTATCTGCCTTTTTTCTTTGAACTTGACCTTTCAAATCACAAGTGCCTAGTGTTTTCCTCTGGAGCTGCTTGTGACAATCCTCACTTTGACGTCTGCTCTATTTTTTACCTCAACTAAATTTTTGAATGTAAATAAAGCCTCCCTCCTCCACCTTCATCTGCCGCGGGTGCTTCTCTCACCACTCTGCCCGCCCTGTGCTCAACTGCCAGAACCATTCCTAAGCAGACTGAACCTCAAGCACCAGCAAAATTTCCATGGTCTACTGTGCGCGTCCAAGCAACTTCTGCCACACAAACAACTCCTGTTGCTGGCCCAGCGCTGGACGAATCAAAACTGTTTGAGATCCTCAAATGGATTGATGATGAAGAAACACACCTACAGGTCAAACTGATTTCATCATAAATAAATTCTTCACGCGCCCACCCAATTTGACCCTATTCATTATTTCTTTTCTTAAATGGCTGTTAAATCTATAAAAATCGCATAAGAAGGCTGTTAAAGCAGCTGCTGACCCCATCAAACTCTCCTCCGCCAAGACCTCCATAAAATGATGAAGCTACTATGCGCTGGTATCCCCCGGCCTAATTTCCCTAAATTTTACCAGAAGACGCCAAGTATAAGATTGAAAATCTAGCCTTTGATGAGAGCCATGCAGCACTAATGTGGTGAAATCTTCACACTTTGCACCCAACTATCCTCAAACCCGCCAACATTATTTCCTTTAAATACTTACCTGAACTTATTTCCTAAACTAAACACCAACTTTCTCAATATGTTGAGGAAATGTCCACCATTGGTCTTATTGGTTTGAAGAACCTGCAAATCTATCTCCCTTGCCCCACTCTGTTAATTTAACCCCCATTCTATCTGACTTTTCCCACACCTGGAGCTCCTGCCAGACAAGAATCACCCTCTCCCCCTTCTAATATGGATTTTTAGGCCTATGCCAAGGCACCATGTTATATGTTTTTAATTATATTATATGATAATCCCTTTATTTTGGCACATAGTAAATAAAGATGCGAGGAGGACTCCCCTTTTGGGTTGGGCACCACTAGTACTAAAAAAGCTAAAACTAATAAAGAGACTAGTGGTGGGCTATTAAATTTATAAAAATGTCAGACAATCATGATAGAAAGTCAACTAAAATGTTTATAACCCTATTATGCCTAAATTTGATAGTAAAGCCTCAATGATTTGAGCTTCCCTGGATGGACCACTAGTCTGGAAGCACGGTGGGTCTCAAATCAACTCCTAATTTTTATTCTTGATGAAAACCATACCAGACCTTACAAATATCATTTTCAACATAGTAACCCATTTTGTAAGGAGAGTGTCTATAACTCTCCCGTTCCCAGTGTGGTAGTTCACGGTGCACTAGGCCAACGCCAGGGAACCAGCCGTTAATACAAAAGTTATTAGAGCCCAGCAGAGGGTGCTGGAACAATAACACTTAGGCATATAAGTGCTAATATATTATTAAATAACCCACCACAAGTGTCGCGGTGCACCATGAGGAAGGGGGTATGCGACCCAGGTTGGAGGAAACCTGGGCGAATCAACATTGCACTAGGGGATAACTTGATCATATTGGAAATGGCAAGGTTAACAGAACGTGAGACCTCCTCGAAGAGGTTCATGCACAGGAGCGTTTAAAATATCATAAAAGACGTAAAACGGGTAAAATGTTTATTCAGGAGTCAACCAACAAGGAATTTTGATTGGGGAAAACATATTTAAACTTGGACGTGGGAATAAGGGGTTTTCTGCAGCGGGCCCAAGCACTGACCCGCCAATAGGCCAATGCTACCATCTGAATTGGTTGAATATGCCGAAACTGACTTCACTCAAGTGATTGATAAAAGTTGGATTCAGCCCAAACGCATTGTTTTATAAATGGAATGGGTTTAAAACCCCATTAATCGACAAAACAAATGTAAACCATCTGCATTAATTTGATAGACCATCCGTTTTATGCCTGGACTGGCGTAAGGGGCTGGGCATTTGGAACCCCACTAGTACCAACCTGGGCATATTTTGCCTGTACCCAGTGTTGGTCTAGGGTATGCCTGAGGTCAGGAAGGGCCTGTAATTTCACCTTCTGGGCCTCCTGGCGCCCAGCCTTATTCTTAGGGTTGGTCCCCACTATTTTTTCATGTGACCATGACATTACCCTCTCCTCCTGATTGGGCTCAACCCCCCTCCAGGGGCTTGCGCAAGGGAAAAGTTCTTTTGGGCAGGGGCCAACTTCATGGTGGCAACGGTCGGTTTGGGTTGAGACTTAGCAGCCTGGGGGAAACGCTTGTGGAAGGCTTTAATCAGATCGTGGGCATGCACACAGTCACACGCTGGAACCCAACTGTTCTCTGCAGCGTCAAAGCCCTTCCAATATACCAGGTACTCCAGTCTTCTATTAATGCGGCGGGAGGCAACTATTTCTTCCACCTCCCACTAATGCACCTCATATACGAGATAGGCCTCAGGAGTCTCTGGTAGCAGCCCTCAAACAACGTTATTTTCTTTCATGGAAGACAGAGAAGATCTGAAATAAAGAGGGAAGATCTAGCTGGTAGGAGGCATGGCCCACCTTTCTAACAACGCGGTAAGGGCCAATCCTCTTTGGTCCCAGCTTCTTGCATGTCTGCTTGATAGGGATGTTATGGGCATCAAGCATCACAAGATCACCTTCCTTATACGCAGGACCAACTTGGCGCTTCCCATCAGCGTTCTCTTTATACACTTCCATTGCCACCTCCAAGATTGTGGAAACCCCATGGTAGACCTTCTTAATTGTCTTGGCAAAGTCCAACACCGCTTCAACCTTGAACCCACAGCTGGGCTCCATGTTAAAGGCAGTGGTAAAGCCATGGCTGGTGAAAAAATGAAACCAATTGAGGAATGCAACGTGTTGTTGTAACTAAATTGGTCCATAGGAAGGTGAGAAGTCCAATCTGAATGATCTGCGGAGGTGTAACACCGCAGGAACTGCTCCAAGCACTAGTTCACTCTTTCAGTCTGCCCATCTGATTGAGGGTGATAGGCAGTCGAACGGCAAGGGAGAATCTGAATCGTCTTACACAACTCTTCCCAAAAGAGAGAGGTAAATTGGGGTCCCCAGTCACTGATAATCTCTTGGGGAACTCCATGGAGCGCAAACACATGCGTGACAAAGAGCCTGGCCATCTCAACCATAATTATTGTGGTTCTGCAAGGAATGAAGTGGGAGAACTTTGTAAACTGGTCCACCAACACCATTATGGCATCGTAACCATCTGAGACAGGTAGTTCTACAATAAAATCCACCGTTAGGGAAGTCCAGGGCCTCCAGCTTTATGGATTGGTACCAACAACCCCACTAAAGAGTGACGATTTGACTTCATTTGGTTGCAGATTAAGCACTCCTTACAATACCGCTCCACCTGAGCAGGCAAGCCCTTCCAATTGTATGTGCGTCATATTAACTCTAATGTCTTCGCTTTACCAGGATGACTAATGGTGAGTCAATCATGATGATCCTGGATGATTTCGAGGCGAAGTGGTCCAGAAGGAACCCATAGGCGCCCCTGAAACCACACCATCTCATCTTTCACATGATAGCCCCTGGAAAGATCCTCTTTATTCAACTCGCACTTAGCAAGTATCATATTATTTCAGCTTCAAGTGGCTGTGAAAGGACTACCATTCTGAACATAATATACACCTCCACATTTTCAAGAGGGGCAAGTTCTGGCCCACTGGCCGGAGGAGAGGGAAGTTAGGACACAATTTGATTTGGCGGAATCATCAACTGTGTTTTATTAACTTCTACCTCCTTGGGATTGGGCGCTATACCAGGGTTGCAGCTCAAAGCATCTGCCAAACCATTATCCTTTCCCTTGGTGAACTCATATGTGAATGCGAATTGGGCAAGGGTCTCATGCCAATGGGTCTGCGTGGGGTTAGGACATGAGGATCGCGGTAGTACAAGGCCCAGTGGTCTATGCATACACGGTATGGTTGTGAGGAGCCATGTATGTGGTGACGCCAATAAGTCAACGCCTCCACCACTGCTAATAACTCCTTGTCATAAGCGGCGTAGTTTAGCTCATACAGAGACATTTTCCTAGAAAAATGTCCCACCAAATGCTCAGTCCCATCTTCGCCCACCTGTAACAAGGCAGCCCCAATGGCAAAGTTATAAGCATTAGAAGAAACAATGAACTCCTTTGCAGGGGTGACATGGCAAAGGATGGATGTGGATAACAGGGCGCATACACAGCTTAAAAAGCAATCTCCAAAGCGGGGGACCACTGAAGCACCTTGGCATTGCTAGCCTTGTATAAGAGAGCTGCCACCTCAGAAAGATTGGGGGTGAACTTCTTAAGGAATGTACACGTCCCCAAGAAGCTCCTCAATTCCTTGACCAAGGTGGGGGTGGGCCACACACGAATAGACGTCTCCTTGTCTGGAGTTATCATGTGTCCTTGGTCAAACACAACGTTGCCCAGAAAAGTGACCTGGGAATTGAAGAATTTACACTTGATTACTTCAGAGTAAGGCTGGCTGCCTTTAACACCTCCACTACTTGCCAAAGGTGTACTTCATGGGTCTCATGATCAGGGTAAAACACCAGAATGTCGTCCATGTAAGCAACCGCGCATACCCCTAACAAGTACCCCAACTTTGCATCAATGCGGCATTGAAAGATAGCAGGGGCATTCTTAAGCCCAAAGGGCATGACCTGAAACTGGAATATTTCTTTTCTGGTGCAGATTGCGGTTACCACTCCTGACCCTTCTTTATCCAGATCTGATTAAACGTATTGAGGCAATCCAGCTTGGAGAAGTCCTTCGCCTTCTCCACATAGCGCGCAATCTGTGAATCCAAAGGGATGGGATGGAGGTCTGATACAGTGACGATGTTAAGGTTCCCGTAGTCCACAAACAGACATAGAGTACCATCAGACTTCTCCACATAGAGAAGTGGGGAGCATACAGGGGAGGTATGCTGAAAAATTGCACCCTTGGCTAACTGTTTCTTCACCCACACATCCAACGCCTCTTCCTCCCGGACAGTCAAGAGTTAAATGGGAGAAGATAAATGCACCAGATCTACAGTGAGCTTGAAGTCACAATCAAACTTGGAGTGCTCAGGGAGTGCATTGGCGGATGCTGCATCAAAAGAGGAATCTAAACCCTCCAAGCAAGAAGGTATAGGAACTTCCACTGAGGGCTTCAGCAAAGGGGCAAGGCTAAGGGTTTGAAGATGTGGCCAGTAGGGCAAGTCACCCTGAGCGTCAGCCTCAGACAAAGGAACAACAAGTGTGCGACCATTCTTTACTGTTAGGGATAGGGCATTCTCTTTCAAGTTGGTTCTAACGTCAAACTTCCGAACCATACACCAAAAATGATAGGGTACAGGAGGTTTTTGATTGCTTGGAAGTGATTGGACAAGTGTTATTTGCCAACCTGATAGTCCACTGACCCAACGACCTTCAGAGTGGTAATACCTTGGGATGCCCCTCCCCTAACCATACCACCAGGCAAGTAATGCAGCCCAAGGTATTCAGCTAAGCTCAGGTCCAATAAAGTTTTCCGTGGCCCCAGTGTCCACCAGAATAGTGGTGCTGAATTTCCCTAAAGGGGAGGAGAGGATAGCAGTCAGTAGAAGATACCCAGAATGGTCTTTATTTAAAGCTGAAAACTCCAGTAAAACACCCCCCAAACTCTTCATTTAGCAGTAACAGGTTACCTGGGTATGATTTTGAATTAAAGAATGGAGAGGGATACTTGGCCACTCTTACTACTGAGGCCACACATCCCACCATATCTTCAGCAGGGGCATAAACATTTTCATATTGTAAGCACAGTTATTTTTCAACTTTCTGAGTGCTGCTAATCATGGAAGAGGTCAAATGGGGATTTTCAAGTGTGATTCCATACACATGAATAAGTTTTTTATCTGAGCCATGAGAGAGCAAATATGGTTGTCACGATTCCAATATGTGTGGACAATAAGCCCTAAGTCAATATGGCGGAATGTATGGAATCCTCTGGAATTGAACCGGTACTGGTATTTTAAGCGCATCAAAATGAGGCATTTGGTGAATCAAGAGGATTTATGCCAGGATTTGATACAAATAAGAGTAAGTTGAAAAGGAAAGCAGAATAGAAGAGTACCAAGCTGAGGACACATCTGGCTGAGGAACAGAGGTATAAAGAGTCTGATGGAAGATACAAGGGAGGAGGTTTTCACAAGAAGAGGAGTGAGCAGATAATTCTGCGATTTATAGTAAAATAAAAGTCATATTAAGGGGCGATAGCTCCAAACCTATTTTACTAAAAGTTTTATTATAAGTTGGCGATCCTCATATCATCTAATTTTGTTGCTCAGCGGCTCATATCCTGTGCAAGACCAACTTGGCGGAATTGAGCCACAAACGCTGAGAATTAACAGTGCTCACTACTGGGGCCCACTAAGCAACTACAGTTGAAAATAACCAGAAAGTCTATTACTATATAATGAGGAGTCCTACTCCATTTTGACAGCAACCCTGCTCGCAGTATATAATCAAAGAAGTTCTTTCCTGAATACAAGCTTTGGAAAAGCAACTGAACAAAGAAAGGGGAGTCCTCCAGAAATTGCAACAATAATATGAAACGCTGCAACAGTTGATCAGCGAACATCTGTGGAGCATACTGGAGCCAAGGGGAATGGGGTATTTAGTGGCAACTCGGGGGAAGAATGTTATGGATCAACAAATGAATATCTATTGGGTGGCACGATGAACCCCCATGTGACAACACCTCTCCTGATTCCTTTTTGCTGAGTTCAAGTCCATCCAGCCAACTGTGTGATAACGTATCAAGGAATGGTTCCCATAGTCGCTCTGACAACAGTTCGCCTGCCCTTTGCAGCAGGAATTCAGAGCAAAGCGAATTTGTTCATATTGAGAAATTACCTCTTTTCAGTCATGACGGGAACCTACACAGTTACTTTAAGTGGTTTGGATTCGCTGTGGAAGGAGCTACAGATCGACAAAAAGTGAAATTGTTGCTGTCTGCTTTGGATGTGGAAAGCGCTGATCAGGTGACCTGCTATCTTCCCAACAGCTCAGTATCTTATGCACAAGTAAAATTTATTATCATCTGACTGTTTGGCGGCACTACCAAGATGTGTCAACAAAAAGCTGACTTTATGACTATACATTTTGACCAGAACGAAACTCTGTCAGAATCTGCTGAGCGGTTTTTGGCGGAAGCACATGTTCTGCTTGGGGCCAAAATCTTAACCACTGAATATGTAAGTATAGCTATGGTGGCAGCTGTCAAACCATATCAGGAACTATATAACGCTATGTCTCATGTGTTGGATGGGGATACCAGACTTATCCAGACTGTGAACGCCTTATGGCAGCTCTCCACCACGAACAGTGCCCCCAATGTAGCCCAAGAAATTGCATTTTATCCCTCTCCAACCCTTGCAGGATATAGGTCGCAGCGACTGGGCTATCAGCCGCTGGAATGTAGTCATCCCTCACATGAGTCAATATACCCTTTCCAGCTCAGGTACGCTTCCCCAGTTTGTCCGTGACCTTGGAACCTTACTGGCAATTATTGGCCTGGGTCTTCCACCCCAAACTATAGACGCGCACCTTTTATGAACACTTGCTTCCAGTGTGGACAAAGAGGGCATTATGCAGCCAATTGCCCTAGTCAACCACATGTGTATGCAATGCCAACTAGGATAATCAAGCAGGGAAAAGCTCGAGCGGAGTAGAGACAGGATGCTCTAACTCCACTAAGTCCATATCACTTGTCCCCAACAATCCCCAAACATCTTTTTGGGTTGAAATTAACCCTCAATTGGATGATGTGTTATACCAGCAGCTTTCATTGGATACCCCTGCTTCCGCTTCCATGAGTAAAGGCTCACCCCATCAGGCTGAGTTTTTCCAGGATGTGCAGAAGCCATATGCGTGGCAGATCCTGGAACAGACTGGCATTAGCAAACTGGATCCTTCACTGAACATCGCTCCTTTAGTAGGGGTTACCATAGCCATTCTGGTGGAGAAAATTACTAGTGAGTATCTTTAAGTCAGCAAGGGCATTTCTTATTTTTTGAGTAGCACAAAGCCCTTGAACGTACAAGCAATACACACCAATGATTCTTCTTACTCAGAATGTACTTATTGCGACATATTCATTCAAAACACAAAAATCCGCGCTATCATAGACATGGGAGCACCTGTGAACATAGTCTCCACTTGGTTGGTAACTAAACTTATGTTGAAACTGGATGTGGACCATCACGTAGTATATGGGACAGCGGGAATGCATAGCACTGTGTCAGAAGGAGCATATAGCGCGTTGCCTCTATGATTTGGGTCAGTCCAGGTGTCTGCTCCAGCGGTGGTTTTGCCAAATAACCACTACGATATGTTAATTGGCGCAGCTTTCATGAGGAAATTTGGCGTTGTGATAGATATGGTGGAAGAAACCCTTACCATATTTGGTCAACAAATTCCAGTATATTTTTCCTCTGGTGGAATCCCAACGGATCCAGTCCACTCCGGTCAGATCAATCTAGCATACAGTGATGAAGTAATCCCTGTTTGCTACCAGTGACTGAGTTGGTGGACCAAGATCCTCCCCAACCAGATATATGAGTATAAAGGAATCCCGCTTTGAGCAACGCGCCCTTTAAGCTTACCATCTGGACACCAGGGCATAATAGGGACTGGGCTCAAAATCGAAGTCCCTAAGGGGCTTTATGGAGAAATCCTGGCGCCTCATCAGCACTCGCTGCTTGAACCACACATGGCTCCAGGGTTATTGTTTCCTGGAAATGGGGAGGTGAAGGTGCTGCTCGCGAACCTACAGAAGGAGACAATAACAATCAGGCGGCACCAAGTGGTGGCTTACCTACACTTCATCCCTATTGGGGAAGTTTGTCATATTCATGACTTTGGCTCATGAGAAAATCTCAGACTACCAGCTCGCTCCTCATTCAGCATACTGACTGTGGTTCCGCGGGAAGCGCTCACAGGATTATTGGCGGAACAACAAGATAAGGCTATGGCCTTATTTGAAAAGTATTGGGATATTTTTGCTAATGATGATCATGACCTGGGGTGCGCTCAAGGGGTGGTACATCAGATAGATACGGGGAAAACCCTCCCATTTGTTCACGACCTATTAGATGTTCAAAAAGCGGAAGAGTTTGTCTCCAATGAAGTAGATAAACTTATTGAGCAAGGTATGCTAGAGATGTCAAACAGTCCGTGGGCGTCACCTGTATCATCGTCAAAAAGAAGGATGGCATGAACCGAGTGGTTATTGACTATCATAAACTTTAATAACATAACAAAAAAGGATTCTTACCCTCTTCCGTGGATTGATGATGCGTTAGACCAATTGGGTGGGGCGAACTATTTTTCTGCCATGGATCTAATCTTGGGGTATTGGCAGATCAAATTTCCATTAACAGAATGGGAGAAATGTGTGATTATCACCTTGAGAGGATTGTTCCAGCTGACGCGCATGCTGCAGGGGTTGTGTAATGCTTCAGCTATGTTCCAGCGTACCATGGATACGATTTTAGTAATTTAAAGCTGTCCTGCGTCTTAGTTTACCTTGACAACATCAATGTGTTTTTGCGGACATTTTCAGAGCACCTAGACCACTTGGAGCAAGTGTTTCAGCGCCTCACCACCGCTAATATCAAAATTGAGCCTCAAAAGTGCCATTTCTTTAAGGAGCAATTAGAATGCCTCGGGTTTGTCATGGATTCATATGGGCTTAAACTGCAGCCAGCTAAAATGGAAGCTATAAGCAAGATGACTCGCCCAGTGAATATACAGGATATTCAAGTGTTTCTGGGAATGGTTGGGTATTACTGACGGTTCATTCCCAATTTCAGCTGCATTGGGGCCCTACTTTTTGAGTTATTAAAGAAAAGCACTTCTTTTGATTGGATGGAAGAATGATACCATAACGCTTTCAATGTATTGCATACCGCGTTAGCAAGCGCACTCATTTTGCAATACCCCAACTTTGATAAGCCATTTATAGTGCAAATGGATGCCTCACTCTCCGCTATAGGGGCAGTATTATCTCAGAAGGACGATGATGGCGTGGAGCATCCTGTTGCCTTCTGTAGTCTAAGTTTGAACTGTCATGAACGGAACTACACCATTACTGAGCAAGAATGATTAGCGATAATTTACGCTTATAAACAGTTTTGAGTATATCTGCATGGTGTGAGATTTCAAGTAGTGATGAATCACGCTTCCTTGCGCTGGCTACAGAATCTTTGTGAACCGGAGGGATGGCTCACACGTTGGGCGTTGAAGCTGCAAGAATATGATTTCAAAATTTTGCATCAACTGGGAGCAAAATACCAAAATGTGGATTGTCTCTCTAGGCTGCTGACAGTCGCAATCACAGCGGATCTAGCTGACATAATGTATGAGAAGATTGTGGTAAATAAATACCAGGATGAGCCACCACATGTGATCAAGGTACTAGATCGACTTAGGGTGGATACCTTTCTATGTGAAGGAGAACTATATAAGTGGATCGGCGACCAGATGTTGAGTTTCCCTAAGCCTTCAGCCCGACTTGCAATAATTATGGATGCTCATCAGGCTGTAGGCCATGGAGGGTTGCAGAAAACACTGGAGATGTTGCAATCCCAATACTACTGGGAGAGCATGCATTACGATGTATTGGAAACAATCAGAAGTTAGTCATCAGTGTCAAATAGAAAACCTTTCCACAAGAAAACCACCTACCAACTAGTGAAACCCCAGTTCACTTGGCACACCGTTTCCATTGATGTAGTGGAACCTCTTCCAAATAGTGCCAATCAATCCAAGTATATAATTGTCGCTATCGATCACTTGACCTAATGGGTGGAAGCCAGGGCTATTAGCGACTTGGGTGCGGTCACCACTGCCAAGTTCATTATGGAGCACAATAAAGTGGCATGGCTGCCCGCAGTTCATTCTGATGGACAACAGAACCAACTTCACTTTGCATATTCTGCCAAAGTTAAATGAGTTGATGGCAATTTGCAGGGTTTTGACCACCCCCTTTCATCCAGAATCCAATGAAATGGTGGAGCAAGTCAATGGAACCCTAATGAACATACTTCACAAAATGATAACATATCGGCCCTCATAATAAAGTGCCCTTCTACCTACTGCTGTGTTTGCTTACAATATCAGCTATCATTTGGCCACTGGTAAGAGCCCAATTCAACTGCTGTATGGTTGACATTTAGCTCTGCCTGCCTTGTTATATTTTTGTGTAGAGGAAACTGGTGGGGTGTATCCTCAGCGATATCTGAATCAACTCATGGATACTTTGATCAAGTTGCAAATGGAAGCCTACTCCACCAGTCTAGCAAAGAAAATCCGTGACCAGGTGGCTGACCAGAAGCGACGGAGCAGTCTTCCATTGTTTGCTGTAAGGGGATTACATTTTATTACATGATCAGCTTGGATTCAGACGAAAAAATAAGCTCTCTGACATTTGAGTCAGCCCGTTTGAGATTATTGAGAAGACTGGCACAGATGTCTACACAATTAAGGAACCTGCTGGGGGTCAGGTTATCAACTGAGTCCACGCGAAGTTCTTTTGAGCATACAAACAGTAGGAACTTATTGTCCAGTCAAGGAAGGGGTAATGTCACAATTTTAATATGACTGGATGATAAGCCCTAAGTCAATATGGCGGAATTTATGGAATCTGCTGGAATCAAACTGGTACTGGTAATTTAAGCGCATTGAAATGAGGCATTTGGCGAATTTAGAGGATTTATGCCAAGATTCAATACTAATAGGAGTAAATCAAAAAGGAAAGCAGAATAGAAGAGTATCAAGCTGAGGATGCATCCAGCTGAGGAACTGAGGTATAAAGAGTATGATGGAAGATATAAGGGAGGAGGTTTTTACAAGAAGAGGAGCGTGCAGATAAGTCTGCAATTTATAGTAAAATAAAAGTCGTTTTAAGGGGCAATAGCTCTATACCTATTCTATTAAAAGTTTTATTATAAGTCAGTGATCCTCATATCATCCGATTTGGTTTCTCAGTGGCTCATATCCTGTGCAAGACCAACTGGCAGAATCGAGCCATAAACGCCAAGAATTAACAATTGTTCAGAGGTATATATTAAGTTTTTGTTATAAAACGCATTTTTAGATATAAACGACCATATTCCCATAACAGCAAAGGAATGCCCGACGTTATCCAAGGCTAACACCTCCAGGATCATCTGTGCCAATTTCGCCGACATTATCTGAATGTGCTGTCAAAATAAACCCCATTTAATAAAATCAAAATTGTTAATTTTGGTAGAAAGTCGGGGAATCACAACTTCTGGACATCAAAATGTCTGTATCCTCAAGGTATGAGCGCAAAGGGTGGATACTTTCCAGTTGGAGGCAACCATATAAACGCCAAGTTGCTCCAACGTTCAGGAAAAAGAGAAAACAGTAGTGCGGCTGACCACAGCTGAGGTCCTCAGCTGGCACCCACTGTTTATACTTCAGGAAAGTCCCACATGGAAAAAGGTTTGTGCACATAAGTATCAGAGGTTGGTCAACTAATTTAAGGAGAATTTCTATAACTCTCCTGTTCCCAGTGTGGTAGTGCATGGTGCACAAGGCCAATTCCAGGGAACTAGCCATTAATATGAAAGTTATTAGAGCCCAGCAGAGGGTGCTGGAGCAATAACAACTTAGGCATATATGTGCGATTATAATATTAAATAACCCACCACAAGCGACGTGGTGCACAATGAGGAAGGGGGTAAGCGACCCAGGTTGGAGGGAACCTGGGCAAACCAACGGTGCACCATTGATATCTTTTTTTATTGTGGGGAAGGCCGACCATGGGATGGACACTTCCGAATATGACTCAGGAAAGATAAACTTAGTACCAAGGGGGCACCCCAGAGAAGCGATGCTATCTCTTGTTGCCAGCGGGAACGCCACTTATGGGGAGGGGGAGGGAACGTGTGAAGGGGCCGTAGCCACTATTGAGCACGTGTGGAGGAAGGGGTCTGATTTGATGAACCAGACTGGGAACCAGGAGGAGACCAGCTGTCGGTGACGTGGTGGGAGATATCCAAGCATCCACGCTTGAAAAAGGTCCACCAAATGAGACCGGAATCTGTGGACAGCTTCTGGGAGGGTGGGGATGGAGCCAGCGATGGCATCCAAGACAATCGTGTGGATAGTCCACATGGCGATTGCAACCACCAGAGCACGGAGGGAGGGTGGGAGGGGGGAGGCCATTGATGAAGCAAACATATCTCTTGACAGACTGAAGGGATGCGTTTGATCCTGGCCTAGCAGACGTTGGACTTCGCGCCATATCACTTTAGAGGTGGGGCACTTCTCCAGGCGGTGGAACAGCGTTCCATACTGGCCACACACGACACAGGATGAGTGTAAAGCGTTAGAGCGCTCAGCTGTATTAGACACCTGCCTCAGGCAGCGCCACACATGGGAGCGGACTTGAGGCTGCAACAGAGGATGGTGTGCATATTTCCAGATAGTCTTTTGGGTCTCAGTGGAATAAGGGATGTCCATCATGTCCAGGTAGTCCACCCTGGATAGGACATAAGGGTCGAATGGGGATCACGCCATCATGGATGGGTAGCCCCTGTACCTCTTGTGTGAACTGAGGAGAGGGGCGGCCTCTTCAGGTTGTATGTCCACTAATATGAATTCTCCACTCTGCGCTTTGCATGGAGAGTAGGATTCGTTTGTAGTGGGTTTTAGTCCCGTGAGGACCTGTGGCCGATGTGTGTGATGCGAGGTATTTCATCAGGGAGTGGGGGTTTGATGGATTGTTGAGGCCCAAGGCTCAGGAGAAGTTGTAGTGGGCCGCGCGGGACCAGTGTTGGGATGGGAGTGTAGGAGCGGTGACAGCCGCGATCCAGGTGCCCAGGATCTTGGCAGCATGGGCTTTGAAGTCAAGCAGGCCCATGCCACCTTGATGATGAGGGCCAAACATGACCTCTAGCCGTACTGGTGAAGGGCGGCCTGACCAAAGCCATCCTTGCAGCAAAGCATACAGGGATTTGAAGAAGCTTGGGGAGAAGGGAATGGCGTGGGCTCCGAACCAGACTTTGGATAGGAGCATAGAGTTGGCAAGAACAACCCTGCCAGTGAGGGTAGTAGGGTGAGCTCTGAGAGAGGCGATTCGCTTCGTCATGTTGTCCAGTATACGGCACTCCATTACTGCTGACGCATATCCGCCTGCCTCCATCCACACGCCCAGATGGCGCACCGGTCCTATGGTAGGACTTGGCACGAAGGGGAGCACCAGTGGAGCGGTGTGTGTTGAGTTAGTAAGGCGTGGACGTGGTTTGAGCAGATGGGCCAGGTTGGGAACTAATTGCTGGGGCCCAGAAGTTCTGAATACCGACCAAGGAGGATGATTTTGGTTTTGGAGGCATTCATTGCCGCGTTGCTTACCCGGGAATATTCCTGGATGAGGGCTTCAAGCGCACATGCATCTTTGTTATTAGACACCCCCACCACGCAATCATCTGCAAATGCCATCATCTTGATTGGGGTTTGGCCTGGCACATGGACCCCAGTGAGGTGGGCATTCACATTTCGCAGTAGTGGGTCAAGGCTGAAGTTGTATAAGAGTGGGCTGAGGGGGTCCCCTTGTCGCAGGCCCCTTTGAGGGCGGACTACTTCCGTTAGGAAACCTGGGCCACGCACTGCCATTGTCGCAGATTTCGTGAGCAGCATCACCCAGTTTATGAAGCGGGGGTAGGCGAAATTTGATGGAGGCAGGCCCTAAGGTATTCCTAGTTTACTCTATCATAGGCCTTTTGTTGGTCCAAGAATACAAGTGCCCCAGAGGCTGTGGACTGACACACATTAGCCACATAGTGCACGTTATCCCAAATCGACCTTCTGGGGATAGAACTGAATTGTTCTGGGGAGATGGTGGCAGATGCTACAGGCCCTAAACAGTTAGCCATGATTTTTGTTAAAATTTTGGTGTCTGTGTTTGTTAAAGAAAAGGGGCGCCAGTTGGCTAAGTCAAGCTTATCCCCTTTCTTGAAGAGTGTGACAGTAAAGGCCTCATGTCCTCCTGGTAGGAGGCGCGTTTCCAACAGGCTTTGGTTGAGTGAGGCTAGCAGCAATGGGGATATATATTTGAGGTTTTTTGTAGAACTCATATGGAATGCCATCTGGGCCTGGGCATTTTCGGTTTGGCGCACTGTGAATGGCTGTCCATAATTTGTTTGGAGTAATTAAATTCATTATTTCTGGGTATCAGAAAATGGTGCAGATATGAGCTCAGTCAAGAAATTCCACCATTTCGGCCAGCTGAATTGGTTCAGCTTGGTATAACTCAGAGTAATATTTTTGCATTTCAATTGCCACTTCGGCCAGTGTGTCCGCAATAGAATTATCTGATCTTCACACCTGTGTGCAGGCCACGCTCTGGCGTGGTGCAAAATTTTTTAAAGAAATATGTGGTGCACTTGTCGCCTTTAGTGATGCGTGTGGCCCTGTATTGGACACAAACCTGATGTTTGTGTTGCCTTTTGAGTGCGTTGAGGTGGGTGTCTGCCTCCGCCCACTTCCGGCCCCATTCAGGGCTGTATCCTGTGGCTGAAATGTTGGACTCCAAGTGGGCCAATTCTGCCAGCGTGCACGAGATAACTGCCAATATGGCTCGTGAGCGTCTGGAGGAGAGATGGCGATAGTGGCGGATGGTGTCCTCTTTGAAAGTTGCCCATGTGGAAATGGGGTCCATGCAAAATGGTACAACAAATGATTTTGCCAAAGTTGCCTCTTCCACCCACATGGAAAATCCTGGCGACGTGAGCTCGGGGGCAGATTTTGCACCAATGTGGGGCTTTTGCAACTGTGACAGGTAAGTGGTATGTTATTGAGACCAGTCTGTGGTTGGAGAATTCCATTTTTATTGTTTTGAAGTAGGAGATGTGGGGTTGGAATTTCGCTGGCATTAGAATAAGGTCAATGCGGGTCATGGACCTTAATTGGCCATTGTGGACATGGGGACACGTCATGTTTTTGAGCAGTGGGGCATGTCACAGCAGCGCATCCATTAACCCAAGGGTGGTTTTTAGAACGCGTAGTTCTATGTGACCCTGTGGGGCGTGGGGTGAGGGCAGCCACCGGTCCGTTGGTGAGGTTAGCCAACAGTTCATGTCGCCAACTAGGAAAGAATTGGGGGGTAGCAGGAGGGATTTGATCAATGAGAAAAATTCCCGACGCTCATGTGCACCATTTGGGGTGTAGATGTTGACGATTGTGTGCGCAATGTTGGCCCACGAGAAGGTGACAATGAGCACTCAGCCATTTAGGAATGTTTCTGAGGATGTAAATTTTAGAAAAATTATTTTTCTGAATTAGCACCCCACAGTGCTCCGACCCAAAGGATAGGGATGGGAGGAGCATTGTTTTCCAAGCTTCCTCGGAACCTCGTGGACAGTGGGACTCCTGGATGGCCAGGATATCCACGGGTAAATTGTGTTGTAAAAAATTCAGTTTTCTAGCCTGGGATGGGGAGGCCTTGAGTCCAGCGATATTCAGCATCCCTAGAGTGAAGGTTTCCCCTCACACCTTAGGTGCAAGGGGGTGGGCCCTGGGCCCACCAGCCTCTTCAAGGTCCCCATGGGCTTTCACAGCAGCGTGGGTGTTAGCAGCAATGCTATCAGGGTTTTTGTTAATTTTTGCAGAAAGAGTTGTGTTGGCTTTGGCCTTCACTTTTTGTTTTCCCGACGTCAGACGAATTTTTTGCAGTGCAGATAGGTTCAAAGCACCGTCGAGCAGGGCAAAAAAAATTTTCAGTTGGGATAGGTCCCAATTCAGTTTTGACTGGAGCTTGGGTGCAGCAATTGGGTGAGATCGAATCTCCCATTGGATCCTTAGATTGAGTGGCCCGCTCAGCATGGGCCTCCTAATCTGATTGGGTGATGGATTCCTGAGTCGCTTCCACTGCAAAGGTCTTCATGTCCTCCTGGCGTTGTGAGTGTGGGATGGTGGTGGTGGCCTTGGCCGCTTCCTTGGCCACAGCCCTATGGGCCTGCTTGGCCTTCTACCGCTCCTGTGGGGAGATGGGCTTTACCAATAGGTAGCAGCCTTGTGCTCCCCACGGGAAAGCCTCCTTGGTGCTTGCGGTTGGTTTGTAGTGTGCCTCTCCGCTGGCCATGGCCGCCAAGGGGTGCTCTTGGAATGTGACGCCCTCCTTGATGGAGCATGCATGCGCCTTATGGCTGAATGCGTCACAATGGGTGCAAATGGGGTGCGCGCTTTCCACAATTACCCAGAATGGATAGGTGGTATGCCCTGCGATGTCAATAAAGGTGGAGTGCGGGATTTGGGTTAGGTCCTTTGCAATCTCCTCAGTTGGGGTCAGAACTGCGATGGCTTTGCGAGTGCACAGGTGTGGCATCAGTGTGAAACATTGCATTTTGAAAGATTGTATTTTGCTGTATATGGCGAGACCATCTTTCAGGTGTTGCTCCAAAATGTCACGTTTTATTATAGTAGGCAAAAAGTCAAACGTGAGTAAATTTGGTTTGATTTTGTCCATCTGGTGCATTTGGTTTCGATGACACGTTGCCCTTTGGGGAGGTTGACCACTATGCGCACTGCTGCAGCCTTGTCTGCTGCTATTTTGATTTTGAAACCTAGGTCCAGCTAACCGCGCGACATGGAGTGAGGTGCAACGTACACCGCGGTTGGGAAAATTTTGTGTACATCTTCACAAAATTTTTCCCATAAGGCCGTTTTTTGGATGTCCAGATACACACGGACTCCAAATTCCACCGATGAAAGTGGCTGGGAGTGTGGCGTGTTGATGTACTGGTTGCATCTTGCTTGCCACGCGAGTATCTCTGGGGAAATTGTGACCACCAGTTTTTTGAGATTTTTATCTATTCTGCCAGATTTTCCGGGGCGTTTTTGAATGTTAGAGGCCACAGGCCTTCCGCCTGCTCCTCTTGCCTTGCTTGCCCAACTGCTCCCAGACATGGGCGCAGACTAATCTCCTCTGTGAGATTATCAAACTAGATTTAGTCTTGAATTGAATAGTTTGCAAAAGTGTTTGCAACGAGAAAGAAAAGTTCCCCACCATTGATATCTTGATCATGTTGGAAATGGCAAGGTTAACAGAGCATGAGACCTCCTCAATGAGGTTCATGCACAGGAGAGTTCAAAATATCATAAAAAACATAAAATGGGGAAAATTTTTAATTGGGAGTCAACCAACAAGGAATGTTGCTCTGGGAAAACATATTTAAACTTGGATGTGGGAATAAGGTGTTTTCTGCAGTGGGCCCAAGCACTGACCCGCTAATAGGCCAATGCTACCATCTGAATTGGTTGAATATGCCAAAACCGACTTCACTCAAATGATCAATTGAAGTTGGAATTGGCCTGAACGTGTTGTTTTATAAATGGAATGGGTTTGAAACCCCATTCATCGACAAAACAAATGGAACCATCTGCATTAATTTGATAGATCATCCGTTTTATGCCTGGACTGGCGTAAGGGGCTGGGCATTTGGAACCCCACTAGTACCAACCTGGGCATATTTTGACCGTACCCAGCATTAGCCTAGGGTATGCCTAAGGTCAGGAAGGGCCTGTAATTTCACCTTATGGGCCTCCTGGCGCCCAGCTTTATCCTTGGGGTTGGTCCTCACTATGATGTCATGTGACCATGACCTTTTATTTATGTCTTTGTAGTTTTTTGACTAAAAATGAAATAGCATAAGTAAGCTCAAAGACCTAGGTTGAGCCACAACACTTCCTTTAACAGGACTATCTCTTAAATACTAAGAAATGCAGAGCCTTAAAGTTGAGTTAATGGACAGACAATTTGACTCTTTAGATTACTTTCCTAATTTGTAATCATGTGTTAATTGTTTACCTTCATTAAAGCTTCAATGAGTCGGGTTACAACAAAGAGCATAAAATAAACCACAATCATTTTTTATATTTCTTTATAAGATGATCTTAGAAAGAGTTTCGTTCCAGTGCATCTGTAAAGCTGATTGAACATGAGGTTAGTAGATTATAATAAGTCTTTATGGTAAGTCTGAACTTTAATATAAAAATAATAGTTGTAAATTAATGATGCTAATATAAAGAAGCTTATATTGCTGCAAGCAATTTATGTAGAGTTCATAATTATGATGTCTCTTGGTCAGCTTGTAATTGAAATACCTCATATGTTTATTTTATTTATAACAGGAGGCATTGGCAGAGATTCAAAAATTTAAGGCATCTGACTATGTAAAATTGAAGTAAGAGGTCTTCATAGTCAAGCACATAGGCTGAAGTTATTGCATAGTGCATAGCTTGGAGTGCCCTTTCTGAATTTAGGTCTTAGAAATTTCCTTTTATAATTCTTTCAATGTACAATGGGTCGCAACTTCATATTTTTTAATTAATGTTTTGGTATTTTTAATTGTCTAAGAAGCTACCAGGCTTCTTTACAGTAGTTGGTATAGGCCAACTCAAGATGATTTTACTGTTAGTATGATCATTTGTCCTTTATTAGAATAACATTCTCAAAGAAGGTCACATATGAGTTTTTAAAGAAAACAAGGTTTCTGGTTTTTAGATAATTTATTTAATTGTTGCTAAGATACATGATGCATCACAGCTAGTGACATATTTCCTGGTGTTGAACGCCCCTCTAAAGTAAAATCAAACAACCCCTTGTAGTTAAGGACAGAACCATAAAGGTAACTAATTACCTCTCTAAGGTCATTGACCGTAAATGGGGTTTAGCTTTGCCAGCCAGGGCTGAGGAAAACAGCTCGCTAGAGGCAAAAAAAATCTGGCGAAATCGACCCCAAACTAGAAAATCACATGTTACAAAGCTATAAAATTTTGCTAAATTCATTAGATTTTGATTTCGTTGAAAGGCGAAAATGATACAGCTCAGATTGGATTTTGTTAATCACTTTAAAACCATTGCAAATTTTTTAAATTTTAGGCCCAAGCTGAGAAAGTCTTTGCTTTTCTCAGATAAACAGTTAACTTTTTTAAAATTTACGCTTTGTTTGTGCAAGTTTTCTCATACTTTTCTGCTTATTTTCATAATTAATAATCCTCTGTTGGAACCATCACAATAGCTGGAGTCCTTTCCCTACTCTGGTATAACTCCAAAGTTGGGCGTGAGCCCACCTCCCACACCACAGCCTATTATAATGATTCTGCCACAACTAATTTCACAGCATTTTGCCGCAGTCCTTACGCCACCTTCCTCAGCTCTCAGGGACTCTTGTCCCTAATAGCTTTCATCATTTCAGTGTGTGTTTTATATACAGATTTATATGGAAACATAAATGAGATATCTCAAAATTTTCTTTCTTGTTGCAAACACTTTTACAACCTATTCAATTCAAGACTCAATCTAGTATGATAAATCTCATAGAGGAGATTAGTCTGCGACCATGTCTGGGAGCAGTTGGGCAAGCAAGGCAATAGGAGCAGGCGGAAGGCCCGCGGCCTCTAACCTTTAAAAACGCCCCGGAGAATCTGGCGGAATAGAAAAAAATCTCAAAAAACTGGCGGTCACAATTTCCCCGGAGATACTCACATGGCAAGCATGATGCAACCAGTACATCAACATGCCACACTCCCAGCCACTTTCGTCGGTGGAATTCAGAGTCTGGGTTTAGGGACATCCAAAAAACGGCCTTATGGGAAAAATTTTGTGAAGAGGTACACAAAATTTTCCCAACCGCGGTGTATGTTGCACCTCACTCCATGTCACGCGGTTGGCTGGACCTGGGTTTCAAAAGCAAAATAGCAGCAGACGAGGATGCAGCAGTGCGCATAGTGGTTGACCTCCCCAAAGGGCAATGGGTCATCGAAACCAAATGCACCAGATGGACAAAATCAAACCAAATTTTCCTCACATTTGACTTTTTGCCTACTACGGTAAAACGTGACATTTTGGAGCAACACCTGAAAGATAGTCTTGCCATATATGGCGAAATACAATCTTTCAAAATGCAACGTTTCATGCTGATGCCACACCTGTGCACTGGCAAAGCCATCGCAGTTCTGACCCCAACTGAGGAGATTGCAAGGGACCTAACCCAGATCCCGCACTCCACCTTTATTGACATCACAGGGCATACCACCCACCCATTCTGGGTAGCCGTGGACAGCGCGCCCCCCATTTGCACCCACTGTGACGCGTTCGGCCATAAGGCACATGCATGCCCCATCAAGGAGGGCGTCACATTCCAAGAGCACCCCTCGGCGGCCATGGCCAGCGGAGAGGCGCACTACAAACCAACCGCAAGCACCAAGGAGGCTTTCCCATGGGGAGCACAAGGCTGCTACCTATTGGTAAAGCCCATCTCCCCACAGGAGCAGAAGAAGGCCAAGCAGGCCCATAGGGCTGTGGCCAAGGAAGCGGCCAAGGCCACCACCACCATCCCACACTCACGACGCCAGGAGGACATGGAGACCTTTGTGGCAGAAGCGACTTGAGAATCCATCACCCAATCAGATTGGGAGGCCCATGCTGAGTGGGCCACATAATCCTAGGATCCAATGGGAGATTGATCTCACCCAATCGCTGCACCCAAGCTCCAGTCAAAACTGACTTGGGACCTATCCCAATTGAAAAATTTTTTTGCCCCGCTTGATGGTGCAATGAACCTATCCGCACCACAAAAAATTCGTCTGATGTCAGGAAAACAAAAAGTGAAGGCCAAAGCCAATGTGACTCTTTCTGCAAAAGATTAACAAAAACCCCGATAGCGTTGCTGCTAACGCCTGCACTGCTGTGAAAGCCCATGGGGACCTTGAAGAGGCTGGTGGGCCTGGGGGCCCACCCCCTCGCACCTAAGGTATGAGGGGGAAATCTTCACTCTAGGGATGCTGAATATCGCTGGACTCAAGGCCTCCCCATCCTGGGCTAGGAAACTGAGTTCTTTACAACCCAATTTACCCGTAAATATCCTAGCCATCCAGGAGTCCCACTGTCCACGAGGTTCCAAGGAAGCTTGGAAAACAATGCTCCTCCCATCCCTATCCTTTTGGTCAAAGCACTGTGGGGTGCTAATTTGGAAAAATAATTTTTTAAATTCACATCCTCAGAAACATTCCTAAATGGCCGAGTGCTCGTCATCACCTTCTTGTGGGCTAACGTTGTGCACACAATCGTCAACATCTACGCCCCAAACGGTGCACACAAGCATCAGGAACTTTTCTCGTCGGTCAAATCCCTCCCACTACCCCCTGATTCTTTCCTAGTTGGTGACATGAACTGTTGGCTAACCTCACCAACGGACCGGTGGCTGCCCTCACCCCACACCCCACAGGGTCACATAGAATTACGCGTTCTAAAAGCCACCCTTGGGTTAATGGATGCACTGCCATGACATGCCCCGCTGCTCAAAAACATGACATGTCCCCACGTCCACAACGGCCAATTAAGGTCCATGACCCGCATCGACCTTATTATAATGCTGGCGAAATTCCAACCCCACATCTCCCACTTCAAAACAATAAAAATGGAATTCTCCGACCACCAACTGGTCTCAATAACATACCACTTACCCATCACAGTTGCAAAAGCCCTACATTGGTGCAAAATCCGCCCCCCGAGCTCACGTCACCAGGATTTTCCATGTGGGTGGAAGAGGCAACTTTAGTGAAATTGTTTGTTGCACCGTTTTGCGCGGACCCCATTTCCACATAGGCAACTTTCAAAGAGGACACCATCTGCCACTATCGCCATCTCTCCTCCAGACGCTCACAAGCCACATTGGCGGTTATCTCGCGTGCGCTGGCAGAAAATGGCACACTTGGAGTCCAATATTCCAGCCACAGGATACAGCCCTGCATGGGGCCAAAAGTGGGCGGAGGCAGACGCCCACCTCAACGCACTCTAAAGGCAACACAAACATTGGGTTTGTGTCCAATACAGGGCCACACGCATCACTAAAGGCGACAAGTGCACCACATATTTCTTTAAAAAAAATTTTGCACCATGCCAGAGCGTGGCCTGCACACAGGTGCAAAGATCAGATAATTCCATTGCAGACACACCAGCTGAAGTGGCAATCGAAATGCAAAAATATTACTCTGAGTTATACCGAGCTGAACCAATTTAGCCAGCCAAAATGGCGGAATTTCTTGACTGAGCTCATATCCACACCATTTTCCAATACCCGGAAATAATGAATTTAATTACTCTGAACAAATTATGGACAGCCATTCGCGGTGTGCCAAACCAAAAATGCCCAGGCACAGATGGCATTCCATATGAGTTCTATAATAAATATTTCAAATTTATATCCCCCATTGCTGATAGCCTCACTTAACCAAAGCCTGTTGGAAATGCGCCTCCTACCAGGAGGACATGAGGCCTTTACTGTCACACTCTTCAAGAAAGGGGTAAGCCTGACTTAGCCAACTGGCGTCCCATTTCATTAACAAACACAGACACCAAAATTTTAACAAAAATCATGGCTAACCATTTATGGACTGTAGCATCTGCCACCATCTCCTCAGAACAATTCGGTTTCATCCCCAGAAGGTCAATTTGGGATAACGTGCACTCTGTGGCTAATGTATGTCAGTCCACAGCCTCTGGGGCACTTGTATTCTTGGACCAACAACTAAAAAAAAAAAGGCCTATGATAGAGTAAACTGGGAATACATTAGGGCCTGCCTCCATCAATTCCGCCTACCCCCCGCTTCATAAACTGGGTGATGCTGCTCACGGAATCTGTGACAATGGCAGTGCGTGGCCCAGGCTTCCTAACGGAAGTAGTCCGCCCTCAAAGGGGCCTGCGACAAGGGGACCCCCTCAGCCCACTCTTATACAACTTCAGCCTTGACCCACTACTGCGAAATGTGAATGCCCAACTCACTGGGGTCCATGTGCCAGGCCAAACCCCAATCAAGATAATGGCATTTGCAGATGATTGCGTGGTGGGGGTGTCTAATAACAAAGATGCACGCGCGCTTGAAGCCCTCATCCAGGAATATTCCCAGGTAAGCAACGCGGCACTGAATGCCTCCAAAACTGAAATCATCCTCCTAGGTCGGTTTCAGAACTTCTGGGCCCCAGCAATTAGTTACCAACCTGGCCCATCTGCTCACCCACGTCCACGCCTTACTAACTCAACACACACCGCTCCACTTGTGCTCCCCTTCGTGCCAAGTCCTACCATAGGACCGGTGCGCCATATGGGCGTGTAGATGGAGGCAGGCGGATATGCGTCAGCAGTAATGGAGTGCCGTATACTGGACAACATGACGAAGCGAATCACCTCTCTCAGAGCTCACCCTACTACCCTCACTGGCAGGGTTGTTCTTGCCAACTCTATGCTCCTATCCAAAGTCTGGTTCGGAGCCCACGCCATCCCCTTCTCACCAGGCTTCTTCAAATCCCTGTATGCTTTGCTGCAAGGATGACTTTGGTCAGGCCGCCCTCCACCAGTACAGCTAGAGGTCATGTTTGGCCCTCATCATCAAGGTGGCATGGGCCTGCTTGACTTCAAAGCCCATGCTGCCAAGATCCTGGGCACTTGGATCGCGGCCATCACCACTCCTACACTCCCATCCCATCACTGGTCCCGCGCGGCCCACTCCAACTTCTCCTGAGCCTTGGGCCTCAACAATCCATCAAACCCCCACTCCCTGATGAAATACCTCGCATCACACATCGGCCACAGGTCCACACGGGACTAAAACCCACTACAAACGAATCCTACTCTCCATGCGAAGCGCAGAGTGGAGAATTCATATTAGTGGACATACAACCCGAAGAGGCCGCCCCTCTCCTCAGTTCACACAAGAGGTACAGGGGCTACCCATCCATGATGGCGTGATCCCCATTCGACCCCATGTCCTATCCAGGGTGGACTACCTGGACATGATGGACATCCCTTATTCCACTGAGACCCAAAAGACTATCTGGAAATACGCACACCATCCTCTGTTGCAGCCTCAAGTCCACTCCCATGTGTGGCGCTGCATGAAGTGGGTGTATCGTATAGCTGAGCGCTCTAACGCTTTACACTCATCCTGTGTCATGTGTGGCCAGTATGGAACGCTGTTCCACCGCCTGGAGAAATGCCCCACCTCTAAAGTGATATGGCGCGAAGTCCAACGTCTGCTAGGCCAGGATCAAACGCATCCCTTCAATCTGTCAAGAGATATGTTTGCTTCATCAATGGCCTCCCCCTCCCACCCTCCCTCCGTGCTCTGGTAGTTGCAATCGCCATGTGAACTATCCACACGATTGTCTTGGATGCCATCGCTGGCTCCATCCCTACCCTCCCAGAAGCTGTCCACAGATTCTGGTCCCATTTTGGTGGACCACTTTCAAGCGTGGATGCTTGGATATCTCCCACCACGTCGCTGACAGCTGGTCTCCTCCTGGTTCCCAGTCTGGTTCATCAAATCAGACCCCTTCCTCCACACGTGCTATAGTGGCTACGGCCCCTTCACACATAACCTCCCCCTCTCCATAAGTGGCGTTCCCGCTGGCAACAAGAGATAGCATCGCTTCTCTGGGGTGCCTCCCCTGGTACTAAGTTTATCTTTCCTGAGTCATATTCGGAAGTGTCCATCCCATGGTCGGCCTTCCCCACAATAAATTTAAAATTTAAAATATAAAATAAATGAGATATTTCTGGGACGTTGCTTCTTCTTGTTGGGTCATTTTGCCTTGTTGTTGCACCATTTGCATGGGGCTTTTACTTCAGCAATCTCCCGAGGTAAAGTCCACCTGACATAATGCAAGTGAGCTTAGAGTGCTGATATATATAAATTCTGGTAAGCTATTTTCTACATAATCAATGGTAAAGATCCTTATTTATCCTGAGAGAAACGTCTTTTGGAAATTTTATGGCTGACTTAATTTACCTAAAGATAGTATAACAAAAGCTGGTAAACTCTCTTATGGTTAAAGCAATATGTACTATGTCTATTCTATGAGTTTATAACTAATTGATTTTCAGAAAAAAATATATTCATTATATTACTATAACAAGCAATATGCTTTTTATTAGAAAGTATGAAGGCTTTGATTTATAAGTTTTTATAATCCTATTATCAAATCTGTTCCTAAGTGTACCTCTAGACATTTATATTAAAAAATAGGGATTAAAAGGGTAGTTTTAAGATAAAACATTTGCGTTCTATCATTAAAATCATAGCCCTAGTGCTTCCTCTTTGAAGTGTAATTAGACAGAATAATAATATTCCTGTACTAATAAATTAGCATAGAAAACATATAGCCTTTGTTTGGTCAAAGAGCGCAATATTTGATAATCATGTAGGCAGTACTCAAGCCCACTTAATTACTTAAGTGGGCTATTAATCAGGTATCAACTAAGGAGAAATCACTTTAAATTTCTCATTAATGAACACAAAGGATAAGCATCCTTTTTCCTAAATATTAAAGTAAACGAGGCGGGTTGACCTTGGGACAAATACCAGACAAGGTTGTTTAGCCTGTGCTGTTTTCAAACCTTTTTCAATCAAACCACGGCCCAGATTGGAGCAGGAACCACCCCGCTATGCTATCCACTCCACGTTTCCTAAAATTGATTGCATATATGTTCATTCCTCATCTAGATCATAAAGACAAAGTATTAGCATAAAGAAGTATAACTTCATATCATGATTCCTTAAACACTCATAATTAATAAACATGGGGTGCAACAGGTGCATTACCTTAACAAAACTATAAACTATGTTTGGATCATAAATTCTAAGTTAAAGAACTGACATTATTGGAGATGAAATGGCTTGATAATCTCACAATTTGAAATATTGTTAAGTATAAGACAGCTATAAAGCATCTTCTAATTTTTATTTTGATTATAGCTTTTAGAATTACGTTATTCATTATAATATCTTAAATACAACCCTATAGGATTGAAATATAAATAAAAAGGAAAATATCATGAGGTTAATGGTAAATAAAGCAAAATTAAGAAAGATATAAAGTACTCTAGGAGAACTATCTTACTAGATACTTTTCTACTGCCATTGTTTGGTATAATTTACTTTAAAGCTAAATTACTAAAGAAATATAATTAATTTATTTGAGGTTCGATGGCTAAGGATGGACATTACCAATACTCAATGATCAAAAGAACCATATGAATGAATGAATAAATGGAACAATAAAGCTAAAACAAAAATAAAAACCTTCAACCAGGCAGTGAGCGAAGTACCATTAACCCACCATGGCAGAGGTTGAGGGGGGTCAGGCAATACTTCCACAGACATATTATTCAAGACAGAATCGTTATGGTTGAAGAGATGGACAAAAGTAAAGAGCCAGGGCGTTGGGGCATCAGCGTGGTGTGGGTGGATGGCGGTGAAATATTGGTTCTATTCTTCAAGATCAGCTTGGAAGACAGCCTCAACTAATTTCATGAGATGATGGTCAGCTTGAATTTGTGCATCAGGAAGCTGGGCCAAATTGTAATATTGTAACTAGTGATTTTAGCAGATGGGTCAAAATCTGCTAGTGATGCAACATTCATGACCACTTAAAGGGCATCATTATGCAATTTGTTAAATTTGTCCTGCGCTTCTTTAGGGAAATCAAGGGGAAGACAATTGTGGTCAGCCCTTCATGAAATTGAGCCACTAATTGGGCCACTGCTTTGCGGAGGTCTGGGCAATGGGATGAGGCCATTACTGCTAATGTGAGCTGGTGGTCACATTGGTAGGGGACAGCATTAGGTTTAGGAGAAAATCATTTGGGTGATGGGGTTTTTTCAAAATCAGAATTGTAAAATTAAGCCCAACCACAATCAAACTGGCTGAGAGGCTCTCCAGATTCCTCATGCTTGATAAAGTTACCTGATTTGTCAATTTTGGCCAATAGGTCCCATGGTTTTGGTTCACAAGTACAGTGGATGAGGAATTTGGGTGGGTATTTGAATGGGCTGCTTGGGTGCAAATGGCGGTCCAGGCATGACTCTGATTGGCTTGGGTGAAACTGGGTGGGTTAATGTGGGTGGGCGATTTGGTAGGGGCCAATTTCTCACTCTGGCCCATCAAACAAGAACGTTGAGTGGGAGGGGGAAACAAAACAACCCATTCAGAAACCGCTGAATAGGGCCCAGAATCTACAACTGAGGTAGTGTCTCAGGGGCAGGATTTTTTGAATGGTCAAATCCAAAACAGAGGGGACAAATTTGGAGACCATTATTCACCTGAGCCAAAAGAAATTCTCAGGTTTGCTGCGATATGAGAATGGGGGGATTTGTTGGGCTATGGCAGGTTGGTGTGGGTTTATGGTGGTAGTGGCACAAGTTGCTGCAAGGCGCTCTGCACCAGAAGGCACGGTGAAGATAAGGTTGGGCTGTGTCCCATACGCCAGAAGCCCCACCATTAACTGGACATATAAAATCTGGGGGTAGGAGGTGAGATGGGAGTGATGCAAAGGACACCAACAATGTGGTGTCTGAAGGAAGGATAGTATGGGTAGTAGGGATGGTAGTATTTTTATAAATAAAGGGAATTAAAGCTGCTGCTGCAGCGTCCTCCTCCATCTGGAAGCCTATTTTGAGGTAGCCCTTAAATGGGTGGATATTGACAAAGCCCACCAGGTCAAATGCAGCAGTGGCCAATTTGATATTGACTTTGTCAGCATATGGGAATAACTGCATGTAGTCAACTTGTAGGCAAAATCGGATAGTGGAGTGAGGGAGGGCGAGAGGATGGAGCAAGAAGAGTGGATGTGCTCCAGGTGGAGCGCTAAGTCCCATGGGGGGATAAAAGGCTAGAATAAGATGACAGGCTATCTGACCCTGTGCAAACGCGTTTTCCCACAGGGCAGAAAACGCTAGGTGGTGGAGCACCGCTACCCCACATTGGAGCAGCAGTTGGCGGATCTGCGGACATTAATAGGAAAACTGGTGTGTCCAGAAGGAGCTGGTAAAATAAAATTTTTCTTATAAAAATTGCTTGAAAGTGAGATTAAGTGAAGAGAGTTTTTACTAAGGAAATATAGTCTTACTCTAATTTAATGAGACTAAATATATAAATTGTAGTTACAAACTTCTTTTCTTGGATTCTTAGTTACATTGTATTATCCTCTGATAAGGATTATGATTCTGTTTGATTTTTGGGATTCTAATATAATTTCTAGATCACAGGAACATTTAAATAATAAAGAGGTATTGTGGCTTATATAACTTACTCATTTACTTTCCAAAAACAACCTTTTTGGGAAACTGTTTTTGAAAAATTTGGAAGTTAAAAATACTCAGTACTTATTGGTTCCTGGAAAAACTTAGAGGACTATAAAAAATAGTTTATAGCAAGAAGATTAATTCTACAGGGGTGATATTAGTATCAGTACCCTAGTTCTTAGACATAATAATCCTAAAAAATAAAGGTTGTCAGCATTTGCCCTAGTTTAAGTGAAGCTTGAATTACATTTCCTGTCTTGTTTGTTGTTTCCCTTACTTTGGCTTACATTTACTATAATTTTAAAGATCATTTGGCTCTTTCTTAGGCCTATCACCTGAAAACAATATCCTCTAAGTCAATTGATGCTACTCTGGCCTAAGGCTCAATAACATTCTTATTTAACTACTATACATACTTTTTTAGCACTAGGTGGTCCCAACCTAAAGGGGGGATAAACCGATCTTACTATAAATACTTTTTCAATCCTAATGCCCTAAACTTTATCATTGCTTTTTTGATGTTTTTTCAGGCCTAATGCCAGATATTTTGACAAATATTATTTTTTAGCAATGAGAAATTTTTTATAACATCAAGTTCACAATACAAGAAGTTCTGGATAAATAACCCAGATTAGTGCTCCACTGGCTGATGAGATAGGGAAGATTACCCAAATTAACTAATAATCATGATTTTAAGCTTAAAAATTGTATTCATATTAAAATCTTTTTTCCCTTTTACAACCTTGTGTCACCTATTCTACCTTACTATCTGTTGGCTTGCCAATGGTAGATGATGGGAACCATCAAACTATTTTACCATTATTGCTCTCACTCTAGCCTTCAGTGATGAATCCTGATTTACTCTAACCTTAACCTGGACTATTTTATCTCTTCCCAAATTCATAAATCTTCTTCCAAATTCACACGTGGTGTGCGCCTAACCTTCAGCATCTGAAATATTCCATTCATTCATTTTTTGATTCTTTTCTGGTGATATTTAAAGTACCATTATATAATAAAATAGATAAACTTTCCCCATAATATAATTTATCTTTATTATTAAGTTCTCTCAAGATCTCTGAACCTTATTCATTAGATTAAGTCTTTTTTAAGAAGATCTGAGCCAACCACACCCTAAATTAGTGAGCTTCAAGGTATTTTTCTTTGGATATGATTTGTGTTGCTAAAGGAAAACCTGGTGCCCCAACAAAAATGGTGCTCCCTTTCAGGACCTCTACTTGCCTCACCAAAAATACCAATAGAACTAGGATGAATGAAAAGATGGCTTTAGACCAATCTTTGGTCTCTATTAAAACAAAATATTTTCATCAAACACCAGTCAAAGATTTTTTAGTTTAATTGTGGCACTTTGATCAAGTCCAATCATATGACCTTTGGAGAAATCATGAAATAATCATGTTATGTGCTAGTCAAACAATGAAGGGATTAACTGTAAAGGTGAGCTAATTCTAAATGGATGCGCAATATACACTTCAGCGAACAGCAACTCCTAATAATTATTAAATGTGCATATGCTACTGCAAACAGAGTTGCAGACAATAATTATACTATGAGGAAGAGAAATGACAAAGCACGCAGGGAATAAAAGATGCCATAACTGAAATCCTTGATAATTTTACTGAAGAAATAGTACAAGTCCAGATCAAGCAAAAAAGAATAGTCTGTATGGAAAATAATTTATATATAGATATATATATATACATCCCTGAAGACATCCCAGCAAATATTCTATCTACCTTATGGAAAAATCTGACTATGACACCTCCTCTGAATACTCTAAAAGAAGAGATTGACTAAAAAGAGTTGAACACAGATTTTATCATATCATTATAAACCTAGATTTAATAAATACTCTCTAATGAGACTCCAAATGAGATCTGGAATAAGCCAGACACAATTGGGTTATTACAGTTTAAGAAGTATCTATCTACGAAGCCCAAAAAGAAGCCAAACTGAAAGCCCATAAACCTGCCTTATTTCCTAGCATTGGGGCTCCTTACTGTTTTAATGATGGCCTTGAAATATTCAAGTTGAATGCCTCCGCGCCTAATGCACTTTTTTTCTATTGAGTACCACGGCTTTTTTGAGGTTGGCTTGAATCAACTGAACTAAACTCCTACACACTAGCCTCTTTTTCTGGCGCTGAGGTTCCTTGCTATTCAAATGACAAAATTGATGCAGATGAACTGAATGCCTCCACGCCTCTATTGCTTCCCTATGCTGAGGCTTCTCACTGTACCAATTATTAAAATGGAACGTCCAGTCCAGAAGCTCACGTTCATTTTAATTTCCTCATCCAAAGCCACTGAGAATCCAAATAATCTGCTCTGGCATATGAGCTAAAGCCTCCTGATAATCAACTCAGGCCAATCAATCCAAATGCCTTGGCGCCCCCTCTATTCTCATGTACCGGTGCTCATCTATGCCATAATGATGAGATTGGTACAGTTAACTCAAAAGCCATGATTCTTTCTCCATCTCTCTGCGCCAAATCTCCTCACTGATCCAACCCAAAAAATCGAGCTATCAGAAACCAATATTTGCATTTTTTTATGTATTCTCTTTTAATAAATTTATAATTAATTTATACCAACATTGTAGGTTTAACTTCAGGTGCAAAAAAACCACCCTACATCAACAAAACCTGGGTGAGTTCAGGAGGAGATTACCTGACTACCTTTTTAGATTTTAATTATAGCTTTGCCCAAAATTTCTTGCCTTTATTAATCTGTCAATCAAAAGAAATGATTGTAGTTTTTCCCTATCTTTGTAAATTATTTAAATCTACCAATATGACGCCAATCATTTCAAATTTATATTTATGTATTAATGCAGCAAAATCTCATTCAGCAAATTAGGCCAAAGATGAGCACCCCACCCAATATCTTGAGTTAAAGCGATATCATATACAAGATAACCACGCCCTCAGCTTGAGAAGGTCTGGCATGACATGCCGGTCGCCCTCTGCACCGCCCTCTCCCATCTTCTGGTAGTCAACTTGAAAGATATTTTGCTGCATCTTGTTGACCACTTTCCTACCCTAACAGGCGTGATGCCAAGTTTTGTCACATGGTTCTTTAGATAAAAACGCCTCATTGTCCACAATCTTCAGGAGGAGGCCAAGTTTGAGGCCACCAAAAGTGAGGCCTAGGAGCTGCGCATGGCAGCTTGAGGTGAAATCTCCCAAGCTGCTATGTTCATGGGGGACCCACGCCTATTAAACTCCCTAATTGATTTTGCCACCTGTCTATTGCCTGCATTCTCCCTCAACGTAGACTTGCTAACTGATTCATTCATAATTAACGTATCCAAAGCAGAAGCTAGGGCTCTAGCAATAGATATCAGGCTCCACATCTCCAAAATCAGCCTTGAGATCCCATCTTCAGTTGGAATGCTAATCGCACCTTAATGACCACTGATGATACCAATCATGTTACCTGGGTGCGAAGCATCAAAGCTATCCTTACAACTCCCAACTTTATGTTGAGCCCTACCTGCACCAACTTCTTGTGCAGGAATTACTCCACCAATTCACAGACTGTCTTCAAAAGCTGCAACTGAGCCTAATCTTATTCTCACCTGGCCCACATATAATCCAATTGGCTCTGTTTTATCACCCTCAATTCAACTCTGGAAACTTGGGACCCTACTGAGGTTAGCTGACCCTGGAAAAATCATTGTCACCCCCAGTTAAGGTTTGGAAGAGGCTCTTTCAGGCTTCGCTCTAGGTTAGGTGATGTTTCAACTTATGGTTCCTGACTCGTTTGTTGTTTACCTCAACTTTGGATTACATTTATTATTATTTTAATTTTTATTTGACTCTTTCTCATGCCTATCACCTGAAAACAATACCCTTCAAGTTTCAATTAATGCTTACTTGGGCCTAAAGCCTAAAAACACTATTAAAACTATCAATTGATACTTTTTCTGGGAATAATTCCTGAAAACATTATCATTACTTGTTGATAAATGTTTTATCAGGCTATTTCCTAAAATCATAAACAAAATCCTATTTTTAAGCATTGAGCAATTTTTAATTATAATTCTGAGTTACAACCCAGCGAGTTCTAGATAGATCGCCCTAATTAGTGCTCCACTGGATAATGAGATAGTTACAATTGCTCAACCAAACTTAATATCATCAAAATACTAAGCCTGAGATTGTATTTAACATTTGACTCTTTTATTCACCCAATCACAACCTCAAACAACCTATTCTACCTTACTTTCTGTTGGCTTCCCAATATAAGATAATGGGAACCACCTAACTGTGTTGCCATTATTGCTCTCAGTTCAGCCTTCAGTGATAAATTTGGATTTACTACAACCATGAACCTGGACTATGTCATTTTTTTAGTACTAGATGGTCCCAACCCGAGGGGGATTCATCGATGTAACCTGAACTATGTCATCACCTTCCACATTTCCAAATCTTCTTCCACCCTCACACGTGGTGTGCGCCTATCCTACATCATCTAAAATATTCCCTTCTATTATTTTATTTTTAATACTTTTTTGGTACTATATAATGTAACATTTTTAGCTTTTCTTTCCTGTAACAATCACTTTAGTTACTACAATTCAATTTGAACAGCAATTTTTGATAATCACACATAGAGATGGGCGATTTTAATAAATCTAATACAACCTGGGTGAGCGTCGCATCAAGAGGTGCGCAAAACGGTGCACCCAAGGGCAAGAAACGCCCTGGAGGGGGACCAGGAACCCAAGCCACCAAGAAACCACAAACTTAGACACCGTCTGGGTTTATGATATTTACTGTAAAACAAGATCAATACATGTACTTCCAGTGTAACCAATCCCTTTCAAAGGCGGAACTTGGGCTTTGACTCTTCCTTGGGGATGAGTCCCTAACCCTGTGGGAGAAAACATGCGAGGCACAGCCCTCCCTTTTCCCCCATGCGGTATATGTCACCACCAACAACATGGGCTGCAGCTGAATCAATATTGGTTTTAAAACAGCTGAAGAAGCAGATGCCGCAGCAAAAGTCTGCATCAAAATTACCCTTCCCGAGGGCAAAAGAATAGTGCGCACTGTGTGTACCATATGGAACAAAGCAAAAACTTTGTTCATTTCCTTTGACTCGCTCCCTACCAATCTTCCCCATAAGGTAATCGAGGAGTAGCTCCATAAAGGTCTCGTAGCCTATGGAGAAGTTATGCAACTCAAACTACAACAATTTCGCCTGATGCCAACCCTGTGCACAGGCAAAGCTATCGCCGTGATCAACCCATTCCCCAAAGTAGAAGATGGCTTATTAAGAATCCCCCACACAGCAGAGTTTCACTTTGCAGATGGGGGACAGTCATCCACATTCTGATTCACACCAGAACGCGCACCGCCTATGTGCAACCACTGCGGTTCATTGGGACACAAGGAACACGCATGCCCCATGAAGAAGGGCTTAATGGAAGCAGACTACTGTGAGGAATCCATGGATGAAAGTAACTAAAACTTCGCCAGAATGACCGATGGCCACCACCCATTCTGCTGGGGTGAAGATGGACTTTACTCCATTGTGGACCTAGTTACACATAAACAATGAAAAGTGGCAAAAAAAGCCTGCAAGCGGGCAGCGGCCAAGGCGGCAGCGCACGCGGAATCATCCATTGACCCTGGACAAATTTAAGAGGACATTTTAGATATACACCGAGCCAACCAATCAGAACAATATGCCCAGGTTGAAAATTTTCACAGCAACTTGATTGAGTCACCAAGCGACATCAATCATGCACACTTTGAGGAACAATTCAGCTGCAATATGGGCGAAAATGCGGTGCACAATTCTCCAAACTTGAACCCCAAAATTACAGAATCCAATCAGCACCCCACATTGAACCATCATGAGACACGTGCAGGAAAAGATAACCCAAATTCCAAAAACCGAAATTCCCATGAAAAATGGGTCAGAACAAGGGAACTGACATTGTCACTGAGAGAGTTGGAGCACAGATGCAAAGCATGGCCAAAATGAGCCGCGGTGGGTTAGGGCCAGAGGGCCCTCCCAACTGCTCCTGAGGCGCCGCAGGCACCTCAGTGTCAATAGGGATGCTAAACATCGCGGGAGCCAGGGCTCAAACGTCCCAAGCCAAAAAGCTGGACTTCCTGCAAAAACCCCTTGTAGACATCTTGGCCATCCAAGAAACCCACTGTCTACAAGGGGAGAAGGATCCTGGTCAGCCAGGGTCTCACCATCACAATTGGTATGGACATCTCACTGTGGGGTGATCGTCCAAAATAACAAAAAATTAAAAATTACAAACTCCTCGTCATATCTTTATAGATGCATCCTGGTAGCAACGATCACATGCCAAGAGGAAACAATCTTAATAGCATGCATCTACACATTGTGCACCTCAGCTGAGAAAAAACAATTTCTTGAAACTGTTCCAGAACTCACCCTCCCACCAGATACCATACTGTTGGGCGATTTTAACTGCTGGGATAACCCCAACATGGACTGATGGCCTAACCCCAGGGGATACCCACCGGGGCATATCAAATTCCACACAATGAAGGCATCCCTTGGCCTACAGGATGCCCTCCCCCTGGATCACCACTCCTTCCCCACATGACATGGCCCACATATGCGAGGGAGCGCTCATATCAATGAGCCACATTGATCACATCCTCGTTCCACAATCCCAACAATCAAGAATCTCCAAATTTTTAACAAAAAAAGTCAATTTTTCTGACCACCGACTTGTTTTGGTGCAGCTATTGCCAACCTGAACCCACGCACAGGTGTCGCCCTGGAGAAAGCTACACCCAGAAAACATAAAATTACCTGAAATATCTGACTGGGTCAAACATGAGGTCACAAACCCAGAATTCACAGCCCCATTCACTTCAGATCCCATTGTAACCTGGGCAATTTTCAAGAAAGGAACTAATCAACAAAACCCATCATCTTGCATAACGTAAGTACACCGCTGACACAGCCAAAATCAGGCTTACCTTGGAGGAACTGGACCACCTTGAGCTAAATACCCCGAAATCTGGTTACAGCCCAAACTGGGGACGCAAATGGGCAGAAATATCCGCCCACCTAAGCACCCTCATCTTAGAGCACCAACACAGAGTTAAATTATTAAACAAAGGTAAGTTCATAAAGGAAGGCGAAACATGTTTGACATATTCTTCCACCAATTCCACTCCTGTGGCAACCAGCCCACATGCACACAGGTCCGCAAGACAATGGCACCTTGGCAACTGACCCTGAGGAGGTCAAAGCAGAAGTACACCATTCTTACACCAAATTATACCACAATACGCTGACAGACCCTCAAAAAATCACAGAATTTTTAAATACTACCGGAATAAAAAGCACACTTCTGGACTACAATATACTAAATCTAATAACATGGGAGGAGCTTTGGGATACAATCAGCGGTACACCACGTAGGAAATGCCCAGGGCCTGATGGGATACCCTACGAATTTTACAAAAAATATTTAAAGCAAATTACCCCCTCCTATTGGCGTCTATGAACCAGTGCTTGCTGAAAACACGCCTCCTACCTGGTGGCCATGAATCATATGTCATAACCCTGTATAAGAAGGGTGACAAACTGGACCTGGCCAACTGGCATCCAATTGCACTCTCTAGCACCGATACAAAAATTCTAATAAAAACTTTAGCAGCCAAATTAGGCGTAATAGCCTATAACGTCCTGTCACCCAACCAATTTAGGTTTATACCAGGGCGCTCAATCTGGAACAACATGCACCCTGTTGCAAACATATATCAGTCCAAAGCAACTGGAGCCCTGGTCTTCTTAGACCAGGAAAAGGCGTATGACCGCGTTAGTTGGCCATACCTAAAAGAATGCCTACACGCTTTCAAACTCCCACCCAGATTCATAAACTGGGCGATGCTCCTTACAGAATCTGCAACAATGGCTGTATGCGTCCCTGGCTTCCTAACTAACAAGATCACACCACACAGAGGGCTCAAACAAGGGAGCCCCCTCAGCCCACTGCTGTATAAGTTCAGTTTCGATCCACTCCACCACGTAACTGACTCACGCCTCATGGACATAACTGTACAAGGCCAACCAACAGTCAAGATACTGGCCTTTGCGGATGACTGCGTGGCAGATATAGCTAACAACAATGATGCCTGACAGCTGGAACGCACCATAGAGGAATACTCCATGTTGAGCAACGCATCACTCAACAAAAGGAAAACAGAAATCATTCTCTTAAGCAAGTACACTAACAACTGGGCTACAACACCAGAACCTCACATCCCCATACAAAGGAAAAACCCACTCATCTTACCCTTTGCATCACCTCCCACCACCACTCCTGTCCGCCACCTTGGGATATGGCTGAAAACAGGGGGATATGCCAAGGAGACAATGGAAAGCAACCTACTACAGCGGGTATCCAACTGCGTCGCCTCCCTCAAGGGAAGATCCCCAGGACTAATGGGGCAAGTAACAGTTGCTAACTCAATCATCCTCCCAATACTATGGTACTCTGCCCATGCGATAGTCTTCTCACCCACCTTTATAACTTCAATCTGTGCGCTCATCCAGGACTTACTATGGCCTGGATCCCATCCTCCCATACGGATGGAAACACTCTTCAGTCCACGCTCAAGCGGAGGCATGGGACTAATAGATTTTGAGAGCCACGCCAACCGCATCCTGGGTACCTGGATAAAGGAAGTCCTTGCCCCAGACCTCCCACAACAACACTGGTCCAAGGCAGCAAGGACTAACTTCGCATAGGCGCTCAAATTAACCAACCCACATAGCCCACCCAGAATACTATCATACCTTGCTAAACACCCTACTGCAACGGGCCTGCATGGAATCCCCCTGACTTCAAATGCATCCTCCGAGCCATCCACTGCATGGGGTGGACCATAGAGAACACTGGCGCTGTGCAGGGAAGGGGACGACCCAGCCCCCACTGCAAATTAAGAAATCCAGAAAACCACCCCCAGAGAGACATGCTTGCTATGATCCCAACCATTGTAAGAATCAAATACCTAGATGTGTTGGACATTCCCTACAACTTAACCACACAGAAGGCAGTGTGGAAAATGACGCACCACCCACTCCTACAGCCGAGGGTAAGAGCCAACGCCTGGTGCTGTCTGAGAAGGAACTATAGGACGGTGGACCGCTCCAATTCCCTCCACGCAACCTGCATAGTATGTGGAGGGAGGGCTCCCTATACCACCGCCTAGAAACATGCCCCCCAACCAAAGCCATATGGCGGGAAGTCGCGCGCCTGCTTAAGCTCCAAAACGAGCAAGAATTTTCTATCTCAAAGAGCCTCCTTGCGCTCCAGATTGGATCACCAATACCATCTAGCCTCCGCTCCCTAATGATACCCATTGCAATGTGGACAATACACACCATTGCCTTAGATGCGTTCAAGGGCACGGTCCCAACCATCCATGGGGTTATCAACAGGTTCCACGTCCACTTATTGGCACTTCCAAGCCTGGCTCTATGGATATATGAGGCCAAGGCAACAGGCGCTCATAGAATCGTGGTTCCCACTCTGGTTTCTCCACACAGACCCCCTCCTTCACACCTGCTCCATAACGGGGGAAACCCCCTCAGAATATCACACCAACCCCAGACCTGGCAGTCCCGCTGGCAACAGGGGTAACCTGAGTACCCTGGGGTGCTCAATTGATCTACTTTTGCTTCCCCCCCTTTTTGTTCCCATACATACTTGGTAATGCCCATCCCCTGGTCAGCTTACTTCAGTTAAATAAATAATGTAACACTTAATTTTTTAAATAAACAACTTTCCCCATACTATTAATTATCGTTATTGGAAAGTTTTTTAAGACCTCTGAACAATATTCAGTAGTTTAAGCCTTTTTATAAACTAATTTGAGCCAATCTTCGCCCATACTTTGTGGAATTTGAGGGACCTCTTTTGATATGTTTTGTGCTACTAAAGACAAGCATGGTGTCCTGACAAGGGTATTTAATAATGAAGCCATGTTTCAAGCTCATTTATTAGTGATTGTAGTCTTCTAGACCTTGTCAGGAGTGTCAGGTTTAAGTTTACAAATGATTAGTTTTGCAATATCAATAGAGTAAACAAGCTATATGAACTATACTACAGAAGAAAAGTCCACAACTGGACAATAAATGTTGGCACCATTACATTTTTATAAGCTAAAGCTGATCACAGAGAGTTTTTTTAGTTCTACATTTATAGTTTGGAATCAAACAAATGGTCTATATTTAATCTGGTTTTGTCTCAAGTAAAATTTATTCTCAGACATATATACTATAATTAAGGAAACTAATCTTAAATAAATTAGTCAGTGGAATAGATTGTGTTTGGTAAAGATAACTGATAAAGTAAATATAAAGGCCTGCCAGCTATACATAGATAAAAACCTTGTGCTTGACCTGGGTAGTTGTCTTTGACGTTTAATAGCCCCAAAATTACAATTGTAGCTCAAAAAATAAACATGAAAGTGGCACAATACTTTTACAACACACCGTATAATTATGAGGATAAGAAACCTTCATGAATGACAATTCACATAATTATAAACTGTCACCATTTTGGTCAATGTAATTAGAATGGTTATAATATAAGAATTAAAATTTTCTAAGTTCAAAGATTAGACCTCTGATGAGAATCAAGTGTGAATTTTGGGATCTACAGAAATTGTTATGACAAGGAATTCTCTATGAGTGAAGAAAACCCCAAAAAACAAGATTATAAAAATTATTTATATTAAAATAAAGTATGTAAAGGGTGGTTAGCCTGGCAGAGTAATTCCTGCTTCCACTATAGTGCAGGTTTTGTTCAACTCATGTGCAAAACCTGTACTGACTGTAAAAAAATCCTGCGTGGTATATTTGTCCCAAGGTTTACCCACCTCGATTACTTATGAAAGATAAGGTATGGATCACTAAAAATGTCATAAAGTATAAAGGGCCTAATCCAACCCTAATAAGTAGACTCCACAATATATAATGCAGATAATTGCGTTGGTGGTCAAATAATGTAGTTATGGGCTTTTTCATTTACTTGGTTCTATATAAATGATGTGGCATGCAAACCAAAAAAGTAAAGTAAAAGTTGTATAAGAACTGTGAAGATAAACATCCAAGCAATGCTACATTTAGAGAAATTAAAGTAAAGTTTAAAGTAACATAGAAGACATTTGTCCTACAATGATTTCATATAATTTGATGATGTCAATTTCCCAAGAGCATAAAAAGAGGTCTTAATAATGGGTAACAAGAAGCTAAAAAATGATAAGACACTCTATGTTTATGGACAGAATAAATTCAGCTACTCTAAGCATACAGCTCTGAACACTGGATAGACATTAAACAATCAGCTCAAAAATTAATAACTAAAAATTAAAGATAAGTTATGGTTGACATTAATTAGTAAACACTTTTTTGTATGAAAAATATATATAAAAAACGACCAACAAGAAAAGGGATAAACAGGTGGTTGTAAATATACTGTAGCCAAGTGAATATGCTGTCAGACTAATCAAAATTCTTGACCTGATTAACTTTATCATGGTGTTCCAATCTAATACTATACCTAATGAGCTTAAATCTAATAAGCTATAATTCTTAGAACCCTTCAGTTTGATAAGATAGTAGATAGAAAACTACTTAATTAGATCTAAAAAATACAAATATCTTTATTAGGACAAAATAGTTAAAATAGTACTTGCTTAATTATAAAATTTTAAAAAATAAAAAGGAGACATACCTTACTAACCTCATATCCTGTGACCCTTATTGATTCTATAGCTATTAAAATCTCAGGACTAGATGATGAAGTGTCATCTAACTGAATGTACATTTTAGGGATGTGGCTAGGTATAAGAAGTACACGCTTCCACCCAAGTTGCAACAGCACAGAGTGGAATGCTAGAAAGCCAGGGGCATAGCCATCCGCATGATTTTAAATGATAAAACTCTTTTGTGATTCTAGAGGTAGTGGTTAATAATTATACTCAATTCACCCACTACAAGCCAGAGGGCTAAGATTGGGACAAACTGCATGGCTTTCAGATACTGCTGCAAGGTCTGGGAGGGGCGGAAGTAGGACAATTCTTCAAGGATCCATGGGCAAGGATCATAAGTTAAATCATATTTTGGCATACTTTTCCAGACAAATTAGTTAATGGAAATTAATTTTAATAAGTTCAAAGCATTACTATCTTTTCAGTGTAAACTGGATAAACTGAACTTTTTTATACAACTGATGGTTAGCATGCTTAATACTTTGGCATTAATTGCCCAAGAAGTTCTTGGAACTAAAACTGCAAGAAGGGCGGTGGTATAAGAAGAGAAAAATTAAAAAATGGTTATTTTGAAGGTTGATTTATAGACTTATAGTAGAATAAATTTGTGACTAACTCTACTGAGGCCAACCCCATACACTTATATGATTGAGATATGGAGATGAAGCAGCAGTTAACATCTATGTGAGTGATGAACGCTGTTGATTGGATCCAACCATGCTCTTAAGGACTTATCAGGGGATTCGTTTGGATTGAGAATAACATATTGAACCTGCAAAATTATTTGAGTAGCGCATCCTGGTGCATTTGAGATGACAAAGAACTCTTCATGTCAATGATGGATTTCTTGGATTCCAGAGGCAATTTTTGAACCTTGGTATTTGTTTTTAAGGCACTTGGCCAACCCAGAATTAATTTTGAGGCTTCCTGGGCGATTGAATCAATCAAATTTTTGACTTGGAAACCTTGAAACTTTTTTAGGGCTATTATTTATGATATTTCCTGGGTTAGGTCACGCAAAGGAAGGGACAGGCATGGTAGACGCATTGTAAGGAGGCGTCAGTATGACTTTTTAGCCTGAAAAATCTCCTTTTCCAAGGTTTTTGATCTTATTTAGGAGTTTTGAAATGGAAGTAGTAGGCAACAAGACATTTCCTTTAATGGTAAAGATGTCATCAGCAGTTCATCCACTATATGGGCCAGTCCTTCTTCTGCGCCAGATAAAGGGTTTGTGTCTAGGCTTCTTCTTTATCCTAAATGGGTGTGAGGTTCTGTCTAGATGAAGATGTTAAACCTCCATAATAGCATTACTTTTTCCTTTTGAAACCAGGTACATCCCCCCATCAGGAAAATGTGACATGACGTAGTTCTTGTGTTTTGTGGAGTTTTATTGTAAAAATTGACATTATAATATTGGTGAGATGAAGCTCATATGAATTATCGCGTTGGAGCTCCTCAATGAGCTCCTTGCAGTTAATGAATTCTTTGGCGCTCATCCATCTGTTATCATAGGAGATGTAGCCCTTCCAAGCTATTAGAGATGAATAGAGTTTCATGTCTTTTGTAAGGCCAGTATGGCTTCTACTTCATCCTCTAGGGAATCATTTACCATGATAGGGTCAGGCGATGTAGGCTTAGGACCTATGAAGATATATAACTGGGACACATGGAATACGTTGTTTTTCCAGTGGGATTGGAGCTTGATCCTTAAGGCGCCATTTCCCAAGTCCTTCAGCACTTCAAAAGGTCAGTATGTTTTAACGCTAAATTTCTGGAAGGGACTTGCATATTCTTTTAGTATTTCTAACATGGCAAGTTTTCTTATGTTCAAGGCCAGGCTGGCATTTTCAATATGGAAACTTCTTATAATCTTCATTGCTTTAGGCAGATAATCCCATATCAGACTTTGTTTTTTTAATATGTTTTTATGACGCTCTTACGCTGCTGGACTGTTAAAATGAGGCAAGTTCCAAGTTGTAATTAAGTGTTGTATCCTATGCTAGCCTTAAAGGCGGGGAATCTAATAGAGGCATGAGGTCATGATTGTATGCAAGCTGCGCAAGTAAGAGACCTGATGCATATGTGTCAAGGCCGGATAAAGAATATCTTTGAGGTTATGGGATTTTTAATATTACCATATTATCCCACCTGATAAGATTATAAATTTTGAATTTATTGTGGGGAAGGTTGACCATGGGACGGACACTTCTGAATATGACTCAGGACAGATAAACTTAGTACCGGGGGGAGGCACCCCAGAGAAGCAATGCTATCTCTTGTTGCCAGCGGGAACGCCACTTATGGGTAGGGGAGGGAACGTGTGAAGGGGCCGTAGCCACTATTGAGCACGTGTGGAGGAAGGGGTCTGATTTGATGAACCAGACTGGGAACCAGGAGGAGACCAGCTGTCGGTGACGTGGTGGGAGATATCCAAGCATCCACGCTTGAAAAAGGTCCACCAAATGAGACCAGAATCTGTGGACAGTTTCTGAGAGGGTGGGGGTGGAGCCTGCGATGGCATCTAAGACAATCGTGTGGATGATCCACATGGCGATTGCAACCACCAGAGCACGGAGGGAGGGTGGAAGGGAGGAGGCCATTGATGGAGCAAACATATCTCTTGACAAACTAAAGGGATGCGTTTGATCCTGGCCCAGCAGACGTTGATCTTCGCACCATATCACTTTAGAGGTGGGGCACTTCTCCAGGCGGTGGAACAGCGTTCCATACTGGCCGCACATGACACAGGATGAGTGTAAAGCGTTAGAGCGCTCAGCTATACGATACACCCGCCTCAGGCAGCGCCACACATGGGAGTGGACTTGAGGCTGCAACAGAGGGTGATGTACATATTTCCAGATTGTTTTTTGGGTCTCAATGGAATAGGGGATGTCCATCATGTCCAGGTAGTCCACCCTGGATAGGACATGGGGCTGAATGGAAATCACGCCATCATGGATGGGTAGCCCCTGTACCTCTTGTGTGAACTGAGGAGAGGGGCGGCCTCTTTGGGTTGTATGTCCGCTAATACGAATTCTCCACTCTGCGCTCCACATGGAGAGTAGGATTCGTTTGTAGTGGGTTTTTGTCCCGTGAGGACCTGTGGCCGATGTGTGTGATGCGAGGTATTTCATCAGGGAGTGGGGGTTTGATGGATTGTTGAGGCCCAAGGCTCAGGAGAAGTTGGAGTGGGCTGCGCGGGACCAGTGTTGGGATGGGAGTGTAGGAGCGGTGACGGCCGCGATCCAGGTGCCCAGGATCTTGGCAGCATGGGCTTTGAAGTCAAGCAGGCCCATGCCGCCATGATGATGAGGGCCAAACATGACCTCTAGCCGCACTGGTGGAGGGCGGCCTGACCAAAGCCATCCTTGCAGCAAGGCATACAAGGATTTGAAGAAGAATGGGGAGAAGGGTATGGCGTGGGCTCTGAACCAGACTTTGGATAGGAGCATAGAGTTGGCTAAAACAACCCTGCCAGTAAGGGAAGTAGGGTGGGCTCTGAGAGAGGCAATTCGCTTCGTCACGTTGTCCAGAATATGGCACTCCATTACTGCTGATGCGTATCCGCCTGCCTCCATCCACATGCCCAGATGGCGCACCAGTCTTATAGTAGGATGTGGCATGAAGGGGAGCACCAGTGGAGCGTTGTGTGTTGAGTTAGTAAGGCGTGGACATGGGCGAGCAAATGGGCCGGGTTGGGAATTAATTGCTGGGGCCCAACAGTTTTGAAACCGACCAAGGAGGATGATTTCAGTTTTGGAGGCGTTCAGTGCCGCGTTGCTTACCCGGGAATATTCCTGGATGAGAGCTTCAAGTGTGCGTGCATCTTGATTATTAGACACCCCAACCACACAATCATCTGCAAATGCCAATATCTTGACTGGGGATTGGCCTGGCACATGGACCCCAGTGAGTTGGGCATTTACATTTCACAGTAGTGGGTCAAGGCTGAAGTTGTATAAGAGTGGGCTGAGGGGTCCCCTTGTCGCAAGCCCCTTTGAGGGCGGACTACTTCCGTTAGGAAGCCAGGGCCACGCACTGCCATTGTTGCAGATTCCGTGAGCAGCATCACCCAGTTGATGAAGCGAGGGGGTAGGCGGAATTGATGGAGGCAGGCCCTAAGGTATTCCCAGTTTACTCTATCATAGGCCTTTTGTTGGTCCAATAATACAAGTGCCCCAGAGGCTGTGGACTGACATACATTAGCCACAGAGTGCACGTTATCCCAAATTGACCTTCTGGGGATGAAACCGAATTGTTCTGGGGAGATGGTGGCAGATGCTACAGTCCCTAAACAGTTAGCCATGATTTTTGTTAAAATTTTGGTGTCTGTGTTTGTTAAAGAAATGGGGCGCCAGTTGGCTAAGTCAAGCTTATCCCCTTTCTTGAAGAGTGTGACAGTAAAGGCCTCATGTCCTCCTGGTAGGAGGCGCGTTTCCAACAGGCTTTGGTTGAGTGAGGCTAGCAGCAATGGGGATATATATTTGAAATTTTTTGTAGAACTCATATGGAATGCCATCTGGGCCTGGGCATTTTCGGTTTGGCGCGCTGTGAATGGCTGTCCATAATTTGTTTGGAGTAATTAAATTCATTATTTCTGGGTATCAGAAAACAGTGTGGATTTGAGCTCAGTTAAGAAATTCTGCCACTTCGGCTGGCTGAATTGGTTAGGCTCAGTACAACTTGGAGTAATATTTTTGCATTTTGATTGCCACTTTGGCCAGTGTATCCACAATAGAATTATCCAATCTTCGCACCTGTGTGCAGGCCACGCTCTGGCATGGTGCGAAAATTTTTAAAGAAATATGCGGTGCACTTGTCACCTTTTGTGATGTGTGTGGCCCTGTATTGAACACAAACCTGATATTTGTGTTGCCTTTCGAGTGCGTTGAGGTGGGCGGCTGCCTCCGCCCACTTCTGGCCCCATGCAGGGCTGTATCCTGTAGCTGGAATGTTGGACTCCAAGTGTGCCATTTCTGCCAGAGCGCGCGAGATAACCGCCAATGTGGCTTGTGAGCATCTGGAGGAGAGATGGCGAGTTTGTGGATGGTGTCCTCTTTGAAAGTTGCCCATGTGGAAATGGGGTCCGCGCAAAATGGTGCAACACACTTTTTTGCCAAAGTTGCCTCTTCCACCCACATGGAAAATCCTGGCGACACGATCTCAGGGGGGCAGATTTTGCACCAATGTGGGGCTTTTGCAACTGTGACGGGTAATTGGTATGTTATTGAGACCAGTCAGTGGTCAGAGAATTCCATTTTTGTTGTTTTGAAGTGGGAGATGTGGGTTGGAATTTCGCCGGCATTAGAATAAGGTCAATGCGGGTCATGGACCTTAATTGGCCGTTGTGGACGTGGGGACATGTCATGTTTTTGAGCAGCGGGGCATGTCACGGCAGTGCATCTGTTAACCCAAGGGTGGCCTTTAGAACACATAGTTCTACGTGACCCTGTGGGGCGTGGGGTGAGGGAGGCCACTGGTCCGTTGGTGAGGTTAGCCAACAGTTCATGTTGCCAACTAGAAAAGAATCAGGGGTATCAGGAGGGATTTGACCATCGAGAAAAATTCCCAACACTTGTGTGCACCGTTTGGGGCATAGATGTTGACAATTGCGTGTGCTATGTCAGCCCACAAGAAGGTGACGACGAGCACTCGGCCATTTAGGAATGTTTCTGAGGATACAAATTTGAAAAAATTATTTTTCTGAATTAGCACCCCACAGTGCTTCGACCAAAAGGATAGGGATATGAGGAGCATTGTTTTCCAAGTTTCCTCAGAACCTCATGGACAGTGGGACTCCTGGATGGCCAGGATATCCACGGGTAAATTGTTTTGTAAAAAACTCAGTTTCCTAGCCTGGGATGGGGAGGCCTTGAGTCTGGCGATATTCAACGTCCCTAAAGTGAAGGTTTCCCCGTCACACCTTAGGTGCAAGGGGTGGGCCCTCAGGCCCACCAGCCTCTTCTAGGTCCCCACGGGCTTTCACAGCAGCGTGGGTGTTAGCAGCAACGCTATTGGAGTTTTTGTTGATTTTTGCAGAAAGAGTTGCATTGGCTTTGGCCTTCACTTTTTGTTTTCCCAACGTCGTACAAATTTTTTGTGGTGCAGATGAGTTTGGTGCACCGTTGAGCGGGTCAAAAAAAAATTTTCAGTTGGGATAGGTCCCAAGTCATTTTTGACTGGAGCTTGGGTGCAACGATTGGGTGAGATTGAGTCTCCCATTGGATCCTCAGATTGTGTGGCCCGCTTATCATGGGCTTCCCAATCTGATTGGTTGATGGATTCCTGAGCTGCTTCCGCTGAGAAGGTTTCCATATCCTCCTGGCGTTGTGAGTGTGGGATAGCGGTGGTGGCCTTGGCCATTCCTTGGCCGTGGCCCTATGGGCCTGCTTGCCCTTCTTCAGTTCTTGTGGGGAGATAGGCTTTACCAATAGGTAGCAGCCTTGTGCTCCCCACAGGAAAGCCTCCTTGGTGCTTGTGGTTGGTTCATAGTGCGCCTCTCCGTTGGCCATGGCCGCCGAGGGGTGCTCTTGGAATGTGACGCCCTCCTTGATGGGGCATGCATGCACCTTATGGCTGAACGTGTCACAGTGGGTGCAAATGGGGGGCGCGCTGTCCACGGTCACCCGGAATGGGTGGGTGGTATGCCCTGCAATATTAATAAAAGTGGAGTGCAGGATCTGGGTTAGGTCCTTCACAATCTCCTCAGTTGAGGTCAGAACTGCGATGGCTTTGCCGGTGCACAGGGTTGGCATCAGCGTGAAGTGTTGCACTTCAAATGATTTTATTTTTCATATATGGTGAGACCATCTTTCAAGTGTTTTTACAAAATGTCACGCTTTACCATAGTAGGCAAAAAGTCAAACGTGAGGAAAATTTGGGTTGATTTTGTCCATCTGGTACATTTGGTTTCGACAACCTGTTGCCCTTCAGGGAGGTTGACCACTATGCACACCGCTGCAGCCTCGTCTGCTGCTTTTTTGCTTATGGAACTTAGGTCCAGCCAACTGCGTGACATGGAGTGAGGTGCAACGTACACCGCGGTTGGGAAAACTTTGTGTACATCTTCACAAAAAATTTCTCCCATAAGGCCGTTTTTTGGATGTCCCTAAACACAGACTCTGAATTCCACCGACAAAAGTGGCTGGTAGTGTGGCATGTTGATGTACTGGTTGCATCATGCTTGCCATTTGAGTATCTCCGGGGAAATTGTGACCGCCAGTTTTTTGAGATTTTTTTCTATTCCGCCAGATTCTCCAGGGCGTTTTCAAAGGTTAGAGGCCGCGGGCCTTCCGCCTGCTCCTCTTGCCTTGCTTGCCCAACTGCTCCCTGACATGGGCGCAGACTAATCTCCTCTGTGAGATTATCAAACTAGATTCAGTCTTGAATTGAATAGGTTGCAAAAGTGTTTGCAACGAGAAAGAAAAGTCCCTGATAAGAGTATAATTATCTGCTTATCCACTAGGTGATAAATCCCGCTAGTGGATGTGGGAGTTGTCATTCCATATGATAACAATTGTTTGTTAAATTATCCTTAACAAACATTAAATAATCCGCTGGGTTTTAATTCGCTGGATCGCTAATGTCTCATTGGGGATGATCCCTGGCAATAAACAAGTAATTAGGTTGCCAATTTTAGTATTGATATTTTAATTAAGTTGTAGGAAATGATCAGGGCTTGTCTCCAATTGCCTAATGGTTTATTGATTAGTTGTTGGGAGTTGACAACGCCTTTGGTGTCAGCAACTGGAAGCTTAAACTTTTGGCTAACGTGACTGCTGATAATGGGTAAAGGGTCCCATTACCTAAACAGGTTGCTAGCTTAATGGGGTTACTCCTCTGTGGTTTGATGAGAACTTTATGACTTTCTATCTCCAAATAAAACCCATGGCATATCATTATCTAGTCAGCGGTGGATATCAACTTAGTGGATGGATGAGCAGAAGCCAAATTTATTGTTGAGCGATTTGTGGAGGGTTAATTCAGCAGCAACGGCCGCCATTTCCAATTGAGGCGCCAACAAAAAAGTTGGGCGCCTTATTCCCCCTTATATTCCCTCATTAATTATTAAATAAGAAGACACTGATACTCAAATATTTAGTCCATTATAAAATTGTTGTATTTTTATTCTTGAGATTTGATTTTAAGGATTAAAAATCCTTTGGCTAGATATTGCTGTCAAGTTCTCCGCAGCTCCTGCGTCAAAGAGAAAGGGATAGAAGTTTTATCAAGATGGCCGCAACCATTATTTCTAGATAAGTCCTAGGAAAGGACCTCTAAGTCAGAGTAGTGGACAAGTTTCAAGAATAGAATTTTTCTTAAGAACCGCTGAAACTAATTCCAGTAAATAAGTTCTGTTGCCATCCAGAAGTTGCCAACTCCAGAGGAGGAGTTGAAGGGATAAAATTCCCTTATTGTCTAGTCGTTTATTATTACCTTCACCAGTGGGTTGAAGGAAAATTGTTAGTACCTGTGCCAAGTAGAACACTGAGTAGGAGAAATATTTGGTTTTAAAAAACTTAGATGAATGCTAGTCTTCATTCTAGTATTAACCACCCACATTTTTTATCAGATTACATATCAGCAACTATTAATTGCACATATCAGAAACTGTGCACTAGGCTGGGGAGTTAGAGCGAGCCACATAGCAGAAAGTTAACATTTGTTACTTTTGTCATGTTTACATGGCCTAATTGAGTAGACCAACAGTCAAGAAATGCTGGGCGTCAGGAGGCCCAGAAGGTCAAGCTCTAGGACCTCACTGACTTGAAGAACACCTTGGAACAACGCTGGGTGCAGGCCAGGTATGCCCAGGTTGGTCCGGGGAAAGTGCGTGATGCCCAGCCCCATGTTATGGCTTTGGCGTTAAAATGGACTATGTATCTTAGTAACCATGAAAGTTCAGTTCAAGTGATAGGAGAACTTGGTTTTAAAACCCATTCATTTTTTAAAATTCCAACTTGGCTTGGCCTTGCCTTCCTTCAATAACCCAAATTCAGTCAATTACTAGCTATAGTACCCTGCCTGATAAGCATGCGCTTATTGGTGCACCTGGGCTTGGAACCACTTCCACCAATCAATTGATTCCCCCCAAATCTGTTTAAATATGTTTCTTCAAGACCAATCTTCCTCGTTAATCAATCTCCATGAATAAAACCCTCGTTAGTTTTACGTTTTTCTTATGTTAACTTGGGTGAACCTGTGCGCAGACCTCTTCAAGGAGGTCTTTCAAAATGTTAGCCATTTTAATTTTACAAATTTTACCCTCACATCTGGTGCACAGCTGGTCCGCTCTGGTCCCCTCCAGACTGAAGCACCCTTGCACTCCCGCCCATAACACCGCTTATATATGGACTCCCTTTTGGGGTCCACCCAAGTCTTACAGTTTGTACAATATCTATTAATCTGCATTACGTTGAACACCCTCACCTTATGTTACGTTAGCCCCCACACCCTCTATAGGCTATTTATCCTAGTACTGACGATGAGTTCCCTGGCATTTGGGCTGTGCAGTGTGCACCACCTCACAGGGAACTGGAGAAATATAGAAACTCTCCTGATAACTATCCTCTAAGAGGGTAATTGAGTACATAGCCCCGGATTTATACAGAGGTAATGGTCCAGAGTTTGGTTCATCCTTTTGGTTTGACCATCCAATAGGAGTGATAAGTGGTTGACTGTCAGGGTGATTTAGAGAAGGGTAAGAAGGGTACTTCAGAATCTGGCGGTAAATTAGGGTCTTCAGTTGTTTTCTATATCCATGAGAATACTAAATATAGAGAATACATGTGGTATGAACAGGGATTCAGTGTCCTCAGAGGTGACAGTTTTATTACATGACTAAAAAGGAGAGCTTGGTAAAGGAATCTATGTGTTGGGATTTCACCAAATTCTCTCATTTCTGTAAATTCTACTCCATTAATTCCCCCAGCACTATTGGAAGGAGAGCGTAATTTATCTAAATCTATCAAGGTTAATAAGGATGATCAGTCTCATCCTAATCAAGGATAGAAGATTTGATTGCTTGGCAATTAATTAGATTAAATAGATCCTGAAACATTATGAAACTTATATATATTTCATCCTTCCAATATTAAAAATTAGGCTAAATTATAACCTGATTTACTTTAATTTATCGCTTTTTGGAGAAGCCATATAAGTAACTTTGAGAGAAAACCTACCCCATTGGAAGTGTAATTCAAAGCTTCCAGAGTGGTGCTCACTACAGGGGTACTCTGAGTTATGCACCAGTGAAAACGTCTATCACTATTATGGATTCTCATTTATCGCTTGAAGAAGCTCAAAACCATAAGCAAGGCAGTATTTTATGTTGGGTCCGTTCAACTAGAACTGAAATACCAAGAGTACCATCCATGTTGGAATTCTGTGCCAACTTGGAGTTTATGATCCTAACTTAAGCTTTACAACGAACTTGAAATCCCGCCCAAGGCTTTAGGAATATTATCAATCAAATGCTTGAGGGAGCCTTAATTCCTGAAATCCGTTACACTCAATCTAATTCTAATGCTGTACCCTCTTTCTTTCAGGAAATGTTGCAAACCTCCCAAATGCCAGTAATTGGCACCGAGCAATACTTGCATCAGCTTGTAAACCATACCTTATACCATTTATTACCAGTAGTGGGAATGCATCATCAAAGGATGCTTAATCTAGTAGAATGACTCCAGTCCTTAAATAGTTATGTTACCAAGTTTTTCAAATCTGTCTCTGAGTTTAGCAGAGATAATCGTGATGCCATCATTAATAATTGGACCCTTCTCACTGGAGTACATCAACAGCTTATTCATCTTGATCACAGGATGTCCAGTTTTATTGATTTACAGTTCACTAAGAGAGTCCAGGAAATTCAGCAAGAATGTAAAGAGGGTATTTTCTCAGCTCTCTGATCGTAAGTAATCAATGTAAGAGGAAATAAAAAACCATCTTTTCTAATTGGGCAATTGTACTCCAGAATTCAATTTTGAGTCAACGAAAATAGAGAAACCCTCTGGAGCTATAGGTCCTCCTGGGGTTGAAGGACCTCATGGTCCACCTGGGGGTGAAGGTTCACATGGACCTCCCAGCGCAGATGAGCCCCGTGGACCCCCTGGGGTTGAAGGACCATGCAGACCACCAGGTGTGGATGGACCTTGGGGACCTCGGGTGCTGATGGGCATTCAGGATTTCTTCAACAAATTGACTCTCTATTGAGCATGATGGACCGCTTACATGAGCAAATGTAAAAAGTGGCCAAGGAGTGTAACTTAACACCTGATGGGGTAACGATTGACCCCCTCCTGTCTCTTCACTCTTTATCCAATGAATTGAGTAATCTGGGTAAATGGGAAAAGGACACAGACATCCTGCTTCAATACTACAAATCAAAAGGTGAGATGCTCCAAGAGAAAATTGAAACACTTGAACTTAAGTACAATGCACAGCAGGAGCAAATCTATGAACTATCTTGTCAGTTGGATGAAAAAGTGGGGCATGCTGATTTGAATCGATAGAATAGTGAAATTTGTACTGAGACTGTCAGCCCTTATCCTCAATTTTCTTCCCAAGCTTCAGACTCCAACTCTTATGTTTCCACTCAATCAGGAACACTCTATAGTGCATGTCTTAACCGTTAATGCTCCAATGAGCTTTAAATGGTATTTAAAGTTAAGTACTCTCCTGGGGAGGGCAGCATTATCTCCTTCCTCTATCTACATGAGAAGGCTCTAAGTGAGGCAACAGATCATCAAAAAATGAATTAACTACCTAATTGCCTTACCCAATTGTCTCAGGATATCACGGTACATCGTTTGTTGACTTGCTCTACTTGGTCTCAGGTCAAAGAAGCGTTAACAAAGAATTTGGGAGTGAGCAAACCTTATCCTCTCAAAAACAGGCTTTTATGTGGATACAGCCCCATTGGAATAATCTATCAAAGACTTTGCTCATCAGTTCTATCAAGAAGCTCAGACTTTGGTAGCATGTGGTTGGTTAAACTTTGACGATTCATTTAATTCAGTTATGTCTGCTTTTACTTCTAGGACTCAGATTTAAGTTTACCTTATCAGCGTAAGGATAATTTCATAAGTATAGATATCAGAGGCCTTGTTGGAATTGCCTCCTCAATTTTCTGAAGCCCCCAGAGTTTACAATTCTTCAAGACCTAGTCGCCCTAGAGTTTATGCTGTGCATGAGAATACTAGAGCGGTTCAGTGTAATTACTGTCACCAATATTTCCATATGGAGGACCACTGTTTTAAGAAAGAAGCTGATGAGAAGAAAAAAAGAGATAAAACCAATAAGATTTTCCACTTTAATAATGATATGAGTATGCAACAGGAACATTAAAGCCCTGTGGAGTGTAATTGTTGAGAATCTATATGACTAGACAACAAGCCACCATTATGACCACGCGGATCATTGGGGGAATTCCTCCAAAGGCTCAATGGACAGAATCCTCCAAGGATGTTTCAGAGCTATAAGTGATTGATCGCATTAGGATGAGGTGATAATGGGTCATAACAGGTCTTATCAGATTGCCTTCAAAATAGGGCGATAAGGCGATGTCAACATTTGACAAAAAATATATTTGAACGCCTCAAATCAAGGCGTTAAAGAATTGAAGAACAACAAGCTGAAACCAATGAAAAGATGGCGACATGTATAAACTAAGCAAAAGGATCGGTACCAATTTGAAGTCGCTGGGATATCAATGAAATGAGGGGACTGGAGGAGTGGTCTTGGAGAGGTTTTAGATAGAAGAAAAGAAGTATATAGGAAGTAAGAAAGGAGTGGACTAGAAGAAGATCCACCAACTTATTATAATTAAAAAATAAAGAAGTGTTTGGGGGAAATTGCTCCCAATTTTATTATGAATTAAGTGTTTACAAGTGTATCAAGGAACTGGCAATCGTCATATTGTCCATTCCAATTGTTCAATGGTCAAAACTATGTGTGAAAGACCCCAAAGCGGGTACATACAGAATTGCCGAGATTCAACAGTGGTGCTCACTACAGGGGGCCCATTGACCAATAACAATACAATGAAAACTCAGCTGCTGGCTGTGTCATCCAGGTTGTTTTGATAAGGAATCTATACGAAATGGTGGCCCTGTTGCATATGAGGAGTTGAGACTCACATTAGATAGTGTGCTCAAAAGGCAAGATGAGTTGCTTCAGAAGGTTTACAGTGATAAGCTGCCGCCATTTGATAGCGAAGGAAATATTCATGTTTTCTTTCACCAATTTGAGTTTGCAAATGAAGGTACTTCAGATCAGCGGAGGGCGAAACTATTACTCTCCTCTTTGGATGTTAGGAGTGCTGATCAAGTCATTTGTTACCTCTCAGCTAGTTCCATTTCATACCATGAAGTTAAGGAGATGGTGCTGCAGCTGTTCAGTAAAACCGCGAAAATGTCGTAGCAAAAAACTGAGTTCTTGACCATCAGGTTTCTTAAAATAAGACCCTCACCACATTCACCAACCAATTTATGATGGAAGCACATGTGCTGATTGGAGCAGGGATTTTATCCGAAGTTGATGTGTGTATTGCAATGGCTTCAGCGGTGAAGCCATACCCTGAACTTTACAATGTCATAGCCCCATTGTTAGAGGCTGATGTACCTCTTCTTAAACTTGTTCATTTTGTACGACACTTATCTGTAACTTTCCCTCCACCCAACACTGATCAAATCCGCACTGTAACCATTGTCCACCCTAATCATGTGAGAAGAGTTAACTGGTCAGGGAGGATTCTGTCAGGATACTCTCTGCAGTTCAACGGACGTTCCTTAATTGCCAATCAACATCTAACTAACTACCAATCTGGCTCTAACTATGCTGATAGGTGGCAGTCGTTTTACCGTTGGGGGTCTGGTTACATCGATTCTTTTCAAAACCATCTACCAAGTGAGCCAATTTATACTAAATATGGCCGTAGGACCTATGTAGTAAGTTGTTTTAATTGTGGTTGCACTGGGCACATGGACGATGGTGCCCCAATTGACAGATCCCTCCATACGATGGGATCAGGGCTATCAGGGAAAAGTCAGAGCGGAGTAGAGAAGGGACTCTACTTCCGCTACCTTGAACTTACACGTCCCACCTGAGTCTACTGTGTTAAATATAGCTGAAGCTTCTCAGTATGATGATACATTCCTCTACCAACAGCCGGTTGGTGGAGTAAATGTGCTGGCCCAAGCGCACATTGAAGAAATGGCGGACAAAAACTCTCCAGATTGACCGAAGCTATATGCTTGTCAAATGTTTGACCAAAGACCGTTAGATCAGCTAGAACCGTTTGCAGATGCCCTGTCTCTGAGGAGAGTAGATGTCGCCCTTCCAGTGGACACTATTGTAACCTGATACCCTAAAATCGGTGCGGGTATTATGATTTTCCTGGGAAAACATGAATCATTAAGCATCCACATAGTAAATAGCCTGGATTCATCTTACTCAGAATGCACTTACTGTGACGTTGTGGTAGCTAAAACTTGGTTACATGCTATAATTGATATGGGCGCCCCTGCTAATATTGTCTCCACTAAATTGGTGGCGAAGTTGTCCTTAAAACCTGACATAGACCACCAGATGGTGTATGGGACCTCTGGAGCTGAAACCACCATTTCTGAGGGAGCATATAGCGCGCTTCCCTTGCAGTTAGGATCCATTGTTGTGGTGGCTCTGGTGGTGGTATTACCAAATAGTAACTATGATCTGTTGATTGGGACTGCATTTATGTGACACTATGGGGCTATAGTTGACATGATAGAAGAGACCCTAGCCATTATGGGACAGCGAATCCCTATTTATTTCACCTCTAGTGGAGTGCCAAAGAGCTCGGCGCATATGTGATAGTTCAACCTTGCCTTCAGCGATGGGGTAATTCCCGTGCACTATCATTGATTAAAAGGGAAAACGCGGGCCCTCCCCATCAGATATACGAATATCAAGGGCTACCGCTTAGAGCAGCTGGGTTATATCCATTCCCCCTAGAAATCAAGTAATAGTAGACACAGAGATAGAAGTGGAAGTGCCAGCTGGGCTCTATGGAGAGATCATTGGCCTTATTAGCAATCATGGCTTGAGCTCCCACGTGGCCCCAAGCATCATACTTCCAGGCCATGGGGAAATCAAAGTACTTATAGAAAATCTTCAGAACAGATCAATTCAAATCTGCTGACATCAGATTATATATACTTACATCTGAACCCGGTTGAGGAGATCAACCAGGTTCATGAGTTTGGGTCTCTGTATGAATTTGGTCTGCCCATCGAACTGCATCTTGGAGCAATGGTGGTTGTACCAAGGAAAATTTATCTGGGTTATCAGAAGGTCAGAAGGAGCAGGCGGAAGCTTTATTTCAAAAAATATAAAGAGATCTTTGCAGTTGAAGATCATGTTTTGGGGTGCGCTCAGGGGGTTGTTCAATGACTGGACACTGGGGATCATCCCCCATCAGGTCTCAACCAATCCTTTGATCACGGGCACTTGAAGAAGTCATCACTGAGGAGATTGAAAAGCTGCTGGAGCAGGGAATGCTCGAACCATCTAAGAGTCCATGGGCTTCGCCTGTCCTAATTGTTAAATGAAGGATGGCACTAACCGCATAGTAATCAACTACCAGAAGCTCAATAGCATCACCAAAAAAGATTCATACCCTCTGCCTTGAATTGATGATGCGCTGGATTGGCTAGGTGGAGCTCGCTACTTCTCTGCGATGGATCTGATATCTGGATATTGGCAAATTGAGTTTCCTGTGATGGAACAAGAAAAATGTGCTGTAATCACCTCAAAAGGGCTTTTCCACCCAGCGCGCATGCCGCAAGGGCTATGTAACGCCCCAGCTACACTCCAACGAGCAATGGATACCATACTGGATGATCTGAAGCTGTCGTGCATTCTTGTGTATCTAGACAATATTAACGTCTTCTCTTGCACGTTCACTGAGTATCTCACCCATCTGGAAGAGGTGTTTCACCAACTGGCTGAGGCCAATATCAAGATTAAGCCACAGAAATGCCACTTCTTCAAGAATCAGCTTGAGTACCTTGGGTTTATGGTGGATGCAACTGGGTTGAGACCTCAGCCAGCCAAGGTAGAAGCCATCCAAAAGATGACTAAGCCAGCTAATAAGCGGGACATTCAGGTGTTTCTGGGGATGGTGGGTATTTTTGACAATTCATACCCAATTTTGGTTGCATCGGAGGTCCGCTGTTTGAGCTATTAAAGAAAGACGCCATGTTTGAATGTATGGAACGACATCAATGTGCATTCAATACACTTTGAACGGCATTACTTAGTGCGCTGGTGTTGCGCTACCTTAATTTTGATAATAAATTTATAGTGCAAATGAATACATCCTTTTCCGCTGTAGGGGCAGTCCTGTCTCAGAAGGATGATGAGGGAGACGAGCACCCTGTGGCGTATTGTAGTCATAGCTTGAATTGCCATGAACAGAATTACACCATAACCAAGTGAGAGTGCTTAGCGGTGATCTATGCATATAAACAGTTTTGAGTCTACTTGCATGGAGTAAAGTTTAAAGTCATGATGGATCATGCATCGTTGCACTGGTTGCAGAATTTAAGAGAGCCTGAGGGGCGACTAGCCCAATGGGCTCTTAAGCTACAAGCTTATGACTTTGAGATTCTACACCGACCAGGAGCAAAACACCAATATGCTGATTGCTTATTGAGATTGCTGACAATTGCAGTTAAGGCGGATCTAAGCAATATAATGTTTGACAAAATGCTCAGCGGGAAGTATGAGGATGAACCTCCTCAAGTTATCAAGTTACTAGACGGACTCAGGATCAATACATTCCTAAGAAATGGGTAATTGTATAAGCGTATAGGGGACAATACCATGAATATCCCAAGGCCTTCCAACCGCTCAAATATTATTATGAGTGCACACCGAGCAGTTGGCCATGGCGGAGTCTGGAAAACTCTTGAATTATTAAGGCCGCGGTATTATTGGGAAAGCATGCAATTTGATGTTCTTGAGACCCTGTCTTGCTGCCACCAGTGCCAGGTGGAGAATCCGTTCCACCAGAAGACTTCATACCAGTTGGTGAAACCTTGCTTCGCTTGGCATACAGTCTCTATTGATGTTGTGGGACCTCTGCCAACTGGAGCTAATCTGTCTAAGTATATCTTTGTGGCAATTAACCGCTTGACCAGGTGGGTTGAGGCGCGAGCCATTCGGGATCTGGGGCAGTTACTGTGGCCAAGTTTGTAATGAAATGCATCATACAGCATCACGGCTGCCCAAAGTTTATCCTTACCAACAATGTAAACAACTTCACCTCTCACATTTTACCTAAGCTCAACTAATTAATGGCCATCCACGGGGTCCTAACAACCCCATATCACCCTGAGTCCAATGGAATGGTTGAACGGGTTAATGGGACTCTGGTGAATATACTCTGAAAGTTGGTTACAGATAGACCCTCCAATTGGAGTATCCTTCTTTCTACTGCAGTGTTCGCCTATAATATAAGTTACCATTCTGCCACTTGAAAGAGTCCCTTCCAATTGTTTTATGAGCAGCACCCCGCTCTGCCTGCGCTGCTATATGCCTGTGTAGAGGACACCAGAGGAACAGATCCACAATGATATTTAACCACCCTTACAAATATGCTGATTAAGCTATAAACTGAAGCGTACTCGTTCAGCTTGGCCAAGGAAATCAAAAATCAGGCTGCTGACCAAGTACAGCGCAGTGGCCTAGCACAGTTCAAAGATGGGGATATGGTGCTATTACATGCTCAGCACAGTTTGGGTGGAAGCACAAGCTTGCAAATATTTGGATTGGGACATTTGAGATAATAGAAAAAATGGGAGTTAACACTTATACTATCAAGGATCCTGCGAGCAGCCAGATTATAAATTGGGTGCACGCAAAATTCCTTTGGTCATATAAGCAGTAATATAGCTACTCTAAAAATGAAAAAAAGTAAAAGTAAAAGTAAAGTCATAAATATATAAATATATATGTGTAGATGCTAATGGGATTATTATTTTTTTGGGTTGTCCCTTGAGGTCTTTTGCTTCACTTTCTTCATCTTCCTGTCTTTTTTGGCTTCTTGTGGTGTTCCTTTTGTAATGATCGATGGGACCTTTGTTTCTTCTTCTGCTACTTCGGGTGTGCCATAGTTTCTATGGTATTGACTGGGGTTGAGGGTGGAGGCGAAGGCTGCCGAGGTGAGAGTGAGGGGGCTGACGTCCACTCTGGGGTCACTGCGCTAGGCTGAAGAGGGGAGGTCAGTGCAACGGGACTAGAAGAGGGGGAAGGACTGGGATTCCAGGGTAACAGGTGAGGAGGTGAGAGTTTGGCTGGTTGATTGAGTCAAAACCATTCCTGCCCCATGAGAAGAAGAGCTTGAAACCACATGCGCTGATGCTCTCAGGAAATCAATGAGTACACCAACAGAGGGGGCTGGAGTCATAAGGGTTGATGAGTAAGCAGGTGAGTGCCAGCTCGAGGGGAAAAGGCTGCGCCCAGGGCCAGGCAATCTACAATGAAGTCCTCCATGCTCAGATACGCTATCAGAAAAGGAGCAGTTGCGGTGAATGCCGCTCGCCAGGCCCACTCAAGGGCTGTCTGGTGCTGCTCTATTCCTGAACCTAAAGCAGTTGCAGGATGCAAAATTAAGTTACCTAAGCGCGCCATGATGGGAAGGTAATGCGATGGATCATCAGCGCTGAGGGCAGTGAATGCTGCGGTGACCCCAGAGCAAAGGAGAGCTAGTCAGTTGTTGAAGAAGTTTGCCCCTAAGGACTGGAAGTGGGTAGAAGCACGGGGAAAGGATCCTGATCAGCAGGCTACTACCCACTGCACAAAGCACAGCATCCGCTGAGCATATAGAGCCATGGGATGGGGCTCAGCAGGAGATGGAAGCACTAGGCGACTAAAGCCACTTGCCAGGAGCTGTGCCAATTCGTTATATGAAGGCCCTCAGCTCCGCTCCCCTCCCCTAGCGTAGCTGGCCCACTATGTCCCTGAAGGGGGCGCGTCAGGAATTCAAATGGTCAACGAATTTGAGAAGAATCTCTTCCAAGGTTAGCACAGTTTTGAGTTCCACGTCAGCCTCATCCTCATCAGCCAGGGGAAAGGGGAACCAGGGAAGAGGGATGTGGCCTGGGTTGGGTAACTCCGCACCAAGCCACAAATGGTAGAAGAAAGTGAACTTATGGACTTGCAGATATTGGCATGGAATGGTTCAAATAGCAATTGTAGGAAAAAGAGGTGTACAGCTTATCATCCAGTCAAAGGGGGGAGTAATGACAAGAATATAAATAACTGGACATTAAGCCACCATTATGACAACACAAATTATTGGAGGAATTCCGCCAAAGGCTCAATGGACAGAATCCGCCAAGGATGTTTCAGAGCTATTAGTGATTGATCGCTTTAGGATGAGGTGATAATGGGTCATATTAGGTCTTATCAGATTGCCTTCAAAATAGGGCGATAAGGCAATGTTGACATTCAACAAAAGATATATTAGTTCTCCTCGAATCAAGGCAATTTAGAAATGAAGAACAACAAGCTGAAACCAATGAAAAGATGGCGACATGTATAAACTAAGCAAAAGGATTGGTACCAATTTGAAGTCGCTGGGATATCAGTGAAATGAGGGGACTGTAGGAGTGGTCTTGGAGAGGTTTTAGAAAGAAGAAAAGAAGTAGATAGGAAGTAAGAAAGGAGCGTACTAGAAGAAGATCTGCTGACTTATTATAATTAAAAATAAAGAAGTGTTTGGGAGAAATTGCTCCCATTTTTATCATAAATTAAGTGTTTACGAGTGTATCAAGCAACCAGTGATCATCATATTGTCCATTCCAATTGTTCAATGGTCGAAACCATGTGCAAAAGACCCCTTAGTGGGTACATATGGAATCGCCAAGATTCAACAGTAATAAAGATGAACATTCCTCCTATTCCTTACCCTCCTTGTTGGCTTTATCCTCTCAGTTTGGAAGTACCATTACTCGCATTGATTATAAGTGAATCAAGTTAATGCCAAAGCTATTCTTGACACTAGATCCCTGGTGAATGTTGTCTTGTCAAAATTTATTAAGAAAAATCAAAATAATGCTCAATATTTTCCATTATGAAGAATCTGGTACTGTGTGACCTCAGAAAACTTGGTCAATTGGAGCCTTTTCATCACTTCCTCTAAGATTGGGAAGTTAACTTTTACAATTCTTACCATCATCTTGATAATTTAAGTTATGACCTACTTTTGGGAGCTCAATTTTTGTGGGAATTCGATAGAATTATTAATTGCCCTAATTCGCACTTTCCCTTTTGTGGTATATAGTTTCTTTACTTTTATCTGAACATGCTCATACCAAATGTCTGTTATGTCTGCTGGAGGGTCTAAACAACCTTATTCTATTCAATACCATGTTGGAGACCCTTGAGTAAAATTATACCCTATATTGGCGGATATTAAAGAAGGGATGCCTATTTTCTCCCCCAAAAATTTAGTCGTTCTGCCAGAATTGCAGGTAATTGTTAATACTTCTTTACATTTTTATATTCCCAAAGAACATTTGTTACAAGTCCAAAGCATTTTCAACCCTTCTACTAAGGAGCTCTTGCCTTGTCCTGGAGTATTGGATTATGCTTATTCTGAAGTTACTGTTTTATTGGCAAACCTTACTAATGATCCAAAAATGGTAGATTGAAACCATCCAAATTCTTATATCAATTTATTACCCTTATCCCGAATCTATGACGTTAAACCTTTTGAAAGCTTACAAGACTTTGGGCTGGAAAGTGATTGGTAAATTCTTACTGTGAGGCCTGCAATTGGAAAACACCTCACTAAGGAACAGGAGAGACAAGTACTTCAATTATTAAAAGAATACTTCAATATTTTTGCTAAGCATACTTACAATTTTGGTACAATGGAATGAGTAATGCACTTTGTTGAAACTGGCGATCACCTTCCTATTTGTGCCAAGCCCCATCGTAAGTCTAAAGTGGAGGAAGCCCAGGTTGCCAAAGAATTGCATCAACTGTTGTAGGCTGGATTATTGAAACCCTCCATTAGCCTTTGGGCCTCTCCATTGCTGTTAATTAAGAAAAATGATGGTTCCCACTAAGTGGTTATGGATTCTTGTAGATTAAAATCTATTACTTGATGAGATAGTTATCCTTTAACTCAGATCAATGATTCCCTTTTATTGTTAGCTGGTTTGACTTATTTTTCTGCGATAGACTTAGCTAGTGGATACTGGCAAATTGAGTTACCCCTGGAAGACCAAGCTAAGTGTGCGTTAATATCCAGTGAAGGTTTATTTGAACCAACTCATATGCCACAAGGATTGAGTAATGCCCCAGCAGCTTTCCAAAGGGCCATGGATGATATGTTATGGGACTTAAAGATCTCCTGTGTTCTGTTATATCTGGATGATATTGCCATGTTTTCCAAAACATTTTCTAAAAATTTGGGCCATCTAAAAAAAGCTTTCAGACAAATTTGAAATTCTTACCTGAAGCTCAACCTTCCAAATGTTCATCTTTTAAAAATGAAATGGAATTTTTAGGGCACCAAGTATCAGCTAAAGGGATTCAACCCTCTCAGATAAAATTCAAGCTATTCAACAAATGCCTGCTACAACCTCTCTGTAAGATATCTAAGTCTTTCTCAGCATGGGTGGGTACTATTGGTAATTTATACCCAAGTTTGCTGATAAGGCTGAACCATTATTCCATTTGTTACAAAAAAAGGTACCGTTTGAATGGAGTTTCACTCAGGAACAGTCATTCAATTCTCTGCAAACGGCCTTGACTAAGGCACCTGTTTTAATTTATCCTCAATTCAATAACCCTTTCTTCTTACATACTGGTTAAAGCAATGTTGCTATTGGGGCTATCTTATCCTAGCGTAACAAAGAGCAGAATGATCATCCCATCGCGTTTTATAGTAAAATCTTTGTCCAAAGCTGAAAGAAACTAAAGTGTAACTGAGCGGGAGTGTTTAACTGTGATTCTACCAATTAAGCACTTCCACCCCTTCCTATATGGTAATCATTTTACTGTTATTACCGATCATTCTTCTTTAAGTGGTTGCAAAATATGAAGGATCCTGATGGGAGATTGGCCCGTAGGGCTCTAAGGTTACAAAATTACGATTTTTCTATTGTATATTGTTTGGGTGCTCAACATCAAATTTCTGATGGTCTGTCCTGACTGCCTATACTGACCTTGGATTTAGGGAAGGAAGAACGCCTATATAATCTCATTGGACGGCTTGAGTTGTGGGATTGAGAATCTTAAGAAGATTGAGCCTTCCTAAAAAATATTACCAAAGATATTATGATTTGAGAAGGAGCTTTGTATAAAAAGGTTAAGTCCAAGTATTTACCCTTTTGCACCCAAACTCTAGATTTCATGCTGTTATGGAGGGACATGAACAAGTAGGTCATGGTGGATTAAAGAAAACCCAAGAATGGTTTAAACCTGATTTTATTGAAATAACATGACTGAATCCATTTGAGAGACCCTTGACTCATGTCTCATCTTTAAAAGCCATGTAGCCACCAATCTGACTTATCAATATCAAGTTATTCCCCCAACTAAAGCATTCAAAGTGGTAAGCATTGATGTTTTAGGGCTTTTTCTCGGGGATTGCATGGCCATCAGTACATTATTATGGTGGTCAATCACCTAATTAAATGGGTTGAGGCCATTTCCATTGCCACCCTCTCTGCTAAGACTACTACGCTATTTCTTTACCAGCACATCATCACACAACATGGGTGTCCCAAAGTCCTTATGACCGACAGTGGGGCTAATTTTACCTCTCAACTCTTACAGGAACTATCTTTATTATTTAATACTACCCAGCGATTTGTCATTCCTTACAATCCATCCACAAACGGGCCATCAAATGAGTCAATGGAACTCTGGTTTTAATTTTAAGAAATATGGCTTCCCTTTATCCCTCTCAGTGGAACTTCTATTTTCCTAGTGCCTTGTTTGTATATTGAATAAGCTATCATCAGATCAACAAGACGTCGCCTTTCAAATGCATATATGGGCGATATCCATCAGTCCCTTCTAGTGTTCAGTCCATACTCAAAGAAAGCATACCTGAAAACTCTGATTTAGTTATAAGAAATCTGAATTATGAGCATATTTGCCTTCAAGCTCAAGCCATGAAATCAATTGAAGTAACTACTCAAATGAGACTTAAAGAAGCAATCATCGTAAACCCGCCTTACCTGATTATCAGATTGGGGATTTTGTTATGTATTATCACTCTTTGCCTGGTGGGCGAACTGAGAAGTTAGGTTCCAACTGGTCTGGTCCATATTGAGCTATACTTCAAAAAGGATTAGAGTACTTGACTGTCCATGTTGATACTGATATAGTGATAAACCAAATTCACCCCAGATTTTTAAGAATTCACCCTCCTCTGCAATAAAATCTTGAGGGGAAAAGTGTCAGGATCTTACCAAATTCTCTCGTTTCTGGAAATTCTACTCCATCAATTCACCCAGCACTATCAGAAGGAGAGCGTAATCTATCTAAATCTATCAATATTAATAAGAATTACCAGTCTCATCCCAATCAAGAAATAGAATATTTGATTGCTCAGCAATTAATTAGATCAAATAGATCCCAAATCATTACAAAACCTATAAATATTCCATCCTTCCGGTAATAAAAATTAGGTTGAATTATACCCTGCTTTTACTTTAATTTATCACTTTTTGCAGAATCTACCTAAGTAACTTTGAGAGAAAACCTACCCCATTGGAAGTGTAATTTAAACTTCTAGAATATGTCTACCATGATCACATCATAGCTCTTGGAGGGAGGAAGCTCCACAATAAAGTTAACATACACTAAATTATGGGCTCTTTCAGTCTTCTGCAATGGTTGCAAGAGGCCTTTCTTCCCAGATCTGTCTGATTTAGAGCATGCATACACTAAACATTAGGCAATCCATGAGGGAGTCTTTTTAAAGGATCATGCCAAGTTGTAAGTTTTTATAAAGAAATGCCCCGCACTTCTTTGACCTTAAGTAATCTACTGTTGTTGGATAGTGTTGTTCTTGAATCACTTGGTAATATATGGGGGTAGACCTTAAACTTTATCACTGAAGATAATTACCATACTTTTTAAGTCATGGTGGTTAATATTCTATAACTTGTTCTTTAGGTCCTCATAACACTGATACCCTCTGGGGAGGTTAACTGGGTGGCAAGTTTTTGGTCAAGGAGGGGCGTGTCTGAGGGCAGGGTGGCGAAGGAAATCAAGAGGAAGAACATAATATGGATTTTCAAGGAGGAAAACATTTGAGTTTTTGGACTTATTTCTGCTGGAATTTATGGAAGGGTTCTGACTTAGCATGTCTGGAAAAACATTAAAGGACCCCTTGACAAACTCATACCTAAAGTGTAAGTTACATAGGTCAGAATAAGTGTGGGCCTGATGGTGGGAAAGTTTGCTTAGGCTTCCTGTAGTGCATTAGAGACTGGTGGTTGGTTCACACTATAATCTCATGCTGTGCTCTCAGGAGGAAATATTGTCAAGGAGGTAGTGCCCACGATATACTGACAGTGTCAGGGACTGGTACTGATTTATCCCAGCTTTAGATAGAGAGTCGTGAACTTTCAGATCCTGAGCTAAATGTCCAGTATAACAAAGGGGCGGTGCGCACAATATAAAGTATAGAAAAGGCGATTGGGCGGTTTAATCCTAAAGAAGGAAGAACTGCTTCAATCAATCCCATTCTCTTAAAGCCAGTACACCAGCTAGATTTGGCTTTGGAAGTAACTAAAGAGAAATTTGTTCAAATATAGTTGTTTCTTCACTCATGGAATAGTCTTGAAGAATCGCCGGTATGAACTGTACAAATTGGTGAAGTTTTTATAAAAATAAATGGGTTTAGTGTATAGCTTTTTACTATACGATTTATTGTACTAGTATAAGGAAAATAATACATAAAGTAATTAGCATGTGATATTAGTTTATTGACCACAAAGATTAACCATATTAATGGCCTAGTTTTATATCCCATCCAACTTTCTGGACTTACCTAAGCTTAATCAATTTTTTAAACAGAGCACTATACTTCTTTTGAGCTTATGGGATTACACCTTTCATATGATTCTGAAAGCAGTGGGTATCATTTCAGTCTCATTGTAAATTTTGTTTTGATTCAATTAATCGACTCAATATCATCACAATTAGGTTAATTTTAGCTATAATATTGAACAAAACTCATTACTTTTATGGTTTGATATGCAATTAATAGATCTAACTTCTGCAAAAACCCTTTGATTTGATGAATAATATCTGAAATCAAAGGAATGCCACTAAGTTCAGGCTTTACCTTGACAGCAAGCTCCTTGTCATAGATTTCCCAGGATTTCTCAGAAAAAAAATTTTGGGTTTAGTAAATTACCCAATGCTCATCCTCATTTCTTGGAGAAGCACTGCCCCACAACAACTTAATTTGCGTTTCATGCCACAATAAATGGTCTGTACATGTCTATATTATAGAGACTGGAGCTAAAAGTAAGACCTCTTTGATGGACTCAAACGCCTTCTGGAATTTGCTTGTTCACTTAAAGAGTATATTCACGCAGGTCAGTGAATAAAAGGGATTCTGTCAATTGAGCAAGAGTGAGGGAAAACTTCTTATGAAGATTATATTTCTGAGAAAGCTTTTAAGTTGTTTTTGGGTAGTTGGAGTGAGATATAATTTTATTGCTCTCAATTTTCAAGAAAGTAGCGCATATCCATCTTTCAGTATAAGGTTTCCCAAAAGAATGATTCTCTGAAGAATTCACATTTTAGAGGCTTCACAAAAAGTCCTGCTTTGTTAATAAAAGCCATAACTTCTCTCAAGTCTTCTTTGTGCTTCTTATGGATGGGCGAATAGATCAGAATATCATTAGTGTAAGCGATAGAACTGGAGAACTGAAGTTTTTCTAAGACGTCCCTAATCAGTCAATGTTAAGTTGCTGAGGTTATTTTTTACCCTAAGGGAATACCTAAAACTGAAAGATTTCTCTCTTGATGCAGATAGCCATCTACCACCCTGTCCTTCATAAACCCTTACTTGATTGAAGGCATTAACCAAGTTGAATCTAGAGAAAACTCGCAAATTATCTTTTTTAGTACTAGATGGTCCCAAGAAAACTCGCAAATTATCAATTTCCTGATTAATGGACTGCTCTAATGGCAAAGGTTATGGGTCTGGAACTTACAAGTTGTTTAGGTGAATGTATTCCATACATGGCCACAAGGAACCTTTCTTCTTCTAGCAAAGGCCACCATGGAAGCTACTAGGGAGGTATTCTTGAAGTTCCAGCCCTTATCCATCATGTCAATTAACCATATTTCAAGAGCCTTGTCTTCTTCATTCATGTATGAATAAAAAGGTCACTTGATTTTGGGCAGATCAACCCTTAGGTAGAACTCTAGGTCATAGTTTGAATTAGAGGGAAACTGCGTGGACAGCTCCATGTTGAACGCGTCCCTGTATGGATCTAAAAGTTCTTAAAAGTTGAAACAATTGGAAAAAGGTGTAGTAGGAGCTGCTATAGAACTGAGGAAGTCTCCGGATATGAGAAACAATTGGAGTAAATTTTCTGATAAGCCCCTTATTCACAAAGGACAGAGAGTTTAGTTCTAAGTTGATGTTGACTCGCTCACGCCACCACCACTGACTTGCATAATTACTGGTATAGAGAGCTGTACACTGCCAAAAAGTGGTCACAAAAGAAGAAGCCGTGACTTTTAAACTGGACAGGCTGCCAAACAGTCTGGCAATTCATAAGGCTGGATATGAGCCAAGAATTAGAGAAGCTAAGTACAACTCTAGGTTAAGGGTTCAAGCTACACTAAGATCTATGGATTTGCCTTCTATGCCAGTATCTGATGGTGCATTTACTGTGACTTGGTGTTTTTTAGATAAAAGGGCTAATAAAAACAGAAAGTAAGACGAATCTTGCTTATTGTCTGAGGTTATGGAGAGGACAGACCTAACTTGGCAGATCTCTTTTTATGACTATTTTATATAGCGAAGAGAAGATGTCTTTCTGTAGGCCTCAACCATGATTAATTTTTTCAGACTATAAGCTAGGGTTATTGGGGCTTAATAATACCACTATTCTTTGGTTTTTAGATTGAACTAGGCGCTCTTCTTCATATCACAAATGAGGCCAACAGAAGGGTGAGAGTCAGGGGCATCCGCGGGGGCCAAAGCTGCAATACTAGATGATCATTTGGTATTCTTAGAATTTTGAGCTCTCAGGAAATTCTTTTTTTCTTGGTGTGAGCTAGTATATGAAGATAAAGAGGGTAAGGGTGTTTGACTGCTTGCCACCAATGATAAATGATCCTGACATGGTGTTGAGCTGATGGCTTGTGTTATCTGGATTGAATTCTATAGTGATGTGGGAAGTGGCTGCCATGATGGGTATCATTCTGTATTTGATCCAATGCTTTTCGAAGAAAGAGACAGCAATGTCCAGAAGAAAATACAAGTGAAGCGCCAAGGCTATAATGTAACAAATCAGGTACAGCATGGCTGTTGCATTGACCTAATCTGTGAGGTTCTGATTTATGTCAAGGAACTAGGCATGGGGTCAAAATGGGGAATGTTTCAATTGGAAATTCAGATTTGGAGGTAATTTTAGTAGGACTTGGGGAAAAAGATGAGTTGTGGAGACGAGAGCTCATGTGGAAATTGGGGTTGCAAGCTTTAATTGTTTTTAATAAGATTTTCTCATGACTTGATTTTTTCTAATAACCAAGGTTGGTGCATAGGATTGCATAATATGATGACTTGGATTTCTTTTGGAAGCCTATCTATTCATAAGCTGAATTAAGTATTGAGAATTGATATTAAACAAAAATGGAAGCTTTAAGCTTCACTTTTCTCTTTTATTGCTTGAATAAAGGGTGGTTTTGTTAATACCATCTATAATGAAACTTGGAATTTAACTTTTATTTCAAACAATTTTTTTGGATCATGAGCTCTGGTACGTGATTTTGGCCAATCATTGGCCTCTCTTTAAGAGTTTTCCTGGGGACTAGGGATATTTTTGGCGACGAGCAGCAAATGAACAGTAATCAGGGGCTATATCATTGATTCAAGGCATGGTGCACGTATACAGGTACTGGTATCAGCAAGCCTATATTTCTTATGATAACTTACATGATAGTGTTTTTAGATGCATTTGTGACATACTGGAGAGAAACTGTGCATTATATCAGACAAAATTCAAAAATGTTTCTTTCTGTTTTGAGGGGGACCAGGAATAGATCATGGTCTTTTGAGGTAAGATATGGTATCACCATGCATTAACTATGGTAATGGTGGGGTTTCCCCTACTATTTTTAGTGCTTGAGTTAGCATTGATATGGGTGGCAGTCATGGTGAGTGTATGAGAAAACTCCAACTTTACTCAAATTAATAATCTGGTATATGGCCCTTTTTCTAGTACTAATGGGGTCAACCCAAAAAGGGGGGACATTAAGCATCTATATTTGTGGAAACCCAAACAAATAGATTATCTTCAACAAAATTTTAATATAGGTGCATGTCTCTTTCTATGGAAGCATTAGAAAATATACAAAAGACTTTTGCGCATATTTGTTTTCAGTAGTGGCTAACAAAGGCGGTAGGGAAGCCCCTTTCTCTCTAAATTGCTCATATGTTGGATGAATTACTGAAGAGTCAGGCAATTTGGATTTGAGAGTTAATGGTGGAGCAGGGGTGGTTTCCAAGCTCAATAGATGAACGTTTAGACTTTTTAGATTTTGCAGCTTATCCAGATGACGCTCAAGATGAGGCCAGGTCAGCATTGTTGACGGTCAGTTTAGGATGGAGTTTGGTGTAGGAGTATGCATGTATTTTACACCCTATAGCAAAGGCAGCTTAAGTGTCAGAGTGCATAGTCTTTATGAATGTTCATGCAAAGTTTACATCCTTATCTCTTCACATTGATGATGATGGCAAAAATAAAAGGTTCTTTGATGGATGAGATAGCGTTAGCCAAACATGTGTAGAAACAGTTGTTGTTAGCGTGAGAATGGTGTGAAGGTTCAAGTACCCCTGGAAGTGTTTATCCCCTGAGGGTCCGCATCAAGGACAGGGTAACTGGCATTTTTCACAACATAACTTCGGTTCTACCCAGGGAGGGTCACAGCAGGGGACCCTCAGGGGATCTTGGCAATGGAGGTCAACCAGGAGGGAAAAGGTATCAGTGGACAACAAAATGAGGGTGGACCCAAGTACAATTTTCATCCAAATCCACAATCCAAGCAGATGCCTAAAAATAAAAGTGCTACTTCACTTTGCCATTGTCTATTTATTCCATTGAGCTGTGAGTGAGTATACAAAAGAAATAGGTAATAGCCCTGATAGGTCCAGGTGCTGATGAAAACTACCTGTAGTTTTCAATATTAAAGTGTTTGAAATTAAAGACTTGGAGAAGGGCAGATTCCATGTTAGAGGATGCATCCTAAAAAGTTCTGATGTGGAGTGAGATTTTCAATTGAAATACAACAGAACCCATTCTTTTTATAGGACGATTTTTGTGCTATGAGAAATCTGGCTCATCTGGTGGTATTGGAGATGCGATGGCGGCACCAGTTTGGGCTAGTATTTGACATAACAAATAGGAGGGTCAACTTGAACCCAAGTAATGGGTTCTCATTGAATTGGAGACTGCGTTGAGGGGATTCTCATCCTAAATAATTGAGAGTGATTATATCAATACAGACCAGGGCAATGTTGGCTTAGTAATGAGACTTAAAGCTGTGTTTGGCCCTAAAGAGAATTCCCCATTATCACCTATACGCCTGTTTGTTTTTTTGTTTATTTTTAAGCAGATGGTTGAGCTACCCAAGGTTTGTCCCATTTAACCGCTTAATATGTGGCCTAAGTCTGCACTGGAGGAGAATGTAATAACAATGTTGAGTAAGGAGATTTTTGTTCATTCAAAAGCTTCTATGGTATCAACGCTGTTGGTACCAAAGTCATCTGGGGAGTTGCAGAAATGCATGGATTTCTGCAGGCTGAATGCTTTCACAGAGCCAAATCCCTACCCAATGCCCTTGATTGAGGATAATCTCCACATGATTATGGGATGTACAATGTTCAACAAACTGGATCTCGTAAATTCCTAAAACCAAGACATGTTGAAGCCAGAGCATCAAGGTTATATGGAATTTTTGTCACCTGCAAATGTCCAAATACCACGTGATGCATTTGGTTTGTGTAATGCTCCAGCGGTGTTCCAACAAATAAGATTGACCAGGCCATTGGGAGATATAATAGGCTAATGTTTTATAGCTTAAAATGGACAACACTTTGGTGTCTTATCATTTGACAGAGGAGCATGTACTTGTCATGTGGGTGGTTTTATAAGCACTTGCAAATGAAGGATTGAGGTTAAAATCCTCAAAAATGTGAGTTTAACCAAAGTTCAGTCACATTTTTGGGAAATATAGTGCTCCAGGAGAGCTGGGAACTTGTCTGGATAAATTGAGCACTGCTCAAGCATGGAAGGCACCATTCAATTGAACTAGGGTTTAAAGATTTTTTGGAAAAGTGAATATCCTGAAGCAATTTTTGAAAGACTTGTCAGTAATGGCCCTTCCCCTTTTGCAACTGACTGGGAATGTACCATTTGTATGGGGTGTATGAGAAAAAACATTATAATATTTGAAGGAGCAATTGCTTTCAGCTTTGGTGTTGGCCCACCCAAACCCCAGTAAGCCATTTATAGTCAAGAGGGATGCATTGAATCTTGCAATAGGAGCAGTTTTTCTTGGAGAGGAAAAATGGGTTGGAACACCCTGTTTGTTATTTTTAGTCAAAAAACGGTACCAGCAGAAACTAACAATCTTAAATAAAAAATTAAGAATTTCTGGCATAGGTGTCAGCCTTGAGGACTGGCAACATCATTTGTTGTACTCCTGCTATCCTTTCACGGTTTAAATAGATTACAGGCCCTCAAATACTATCAATCCCCATGACAATGAATACAAGGCAGGCCCTGTGGCAAGTTGAATTGGTTCATTATTATAAGGCTTTCCACAAAGGGCAAGAAGTTATGTGGTTCCTACTACCCCTTTTTAGTTAGAAAAGGCAATTTAACTTTGAGAAAAATCTTAATCTGCGCCCACACCAATTCATCCACTATCTTGTACTTGATATATTGACAAAAATTAAGCTCCTGTGCAGAGAAATCCCTCAACTATACAAAAACGCCATAAGTACTCCAGGTAAGCCCCCAATACCGCCACCTATTTTCCCAAAAATTCAAAGTTTTCAAAAACCCTGACAGTTTTACAACGTCCCAGATACAAAATCTGATCTCACTGAGGAATATTAGAAGTTCTGACCCTAAATATGCCCTCCTTTTACTAATTCCTTAATAAATCCTTTCTGACAATTTTAAAAATTTGCTGTCAATTGAGAGCTGAACCTCCAAAGATGGATCACACTGTTATTTAATAAAGTTCAAAAATTTCAAAAAAAATGTTAAAATTGGGGCAGCCAATTATGGCATACCCCATCACTTCACCAACCTTATTTCTTACGCCACCTCACAAATTACCCTCTCCCTACCTCAATTCCAGTGATGGTTCATGATTTGACCCTCTCCTCCCCAGTGTGAACTCTGGAATCCTGAAGTTTGAGAGGATGCCAACCCAAGAGCTGTAGAACTTAAGAATAGTGTCACGAAATTTAATACCCCCCTTTCCTTATATAAAGACTAGTGCCATTACTTATAGGGTACTAGCCTATTTTGTGCTTTTTCTTTTGGTTTTTAAGAAATTATTTCCCCCTACTGATCTCTGAAGCTTTTTGCCATTTTTCAGAGAGCATCTGTTGCAGCATGGAGTGAATCACGGCCAACATGCTCCCATTGAAATGGTTGAGCCCTAGTCAGACGGAAGGTTGTGGACCCACATGGGCAGCAGTTGCTTGGTTCCTTTGGTAGATGATTAGAACGCATCTAGGTTGGAACCAATGCAAACTTGGGCTCCCCACTCCTAGCATAATAGGACTGTCATATTTAGAAAATCTGCTGCAGTGCAGTGTGGACCTCCCCTCTTCGTCCTCCTTGTCCATTTTAACCCTTTCCTTAGCGTGAGGGTTTGTTGGTTTGTTAGAACATCTTCTTGTACAATTCTTATAGCCTCTGTATATGAGCTGCTGCTTGCCATATGTAATTACCAGTATTGAGATGAGGCATTACCTGGTTCCATGTCGTTCATAGTTGCCTCTGGCCATTCTATTGGTTTTAGATCAAATGGTTCCAGCTTTTCCTGAGGATGACTTTCCTGCCAACAATGATGCGTCTTGTACTTCACATGAAGAGATCTAGCCTGTTGCTTTAGTTATTACACCCTGATGATGGGTCATCCATTTGCTGATCTCCACATGACGTCCATTTCCTGTCCAAATTGTCCACAGCCTTCCCAGATTACTCAGTTCAATTCCTGTTTTCAGGATAGGGTAACCTATTCTTGGCAGAAGGTAGGTGATCCTTCAAATTCACTCCCTGACGTCGCAGTACTACGCCCCCACCTTACCCCACTAATGAACTTTCCCTGCATGGATAAAGTCCCAATATTATAACCTTATTGGAAGGTTGGCAAATAGGAAATGGTAAGTTAAGGCAATCCATTAAGTGCATAAAGTCAGGTGGTGTCTACTACCCTTTTTAGGTAGATAAAGGACAATTTACTGTTAAGAAATATCCTATATTTGTGCCCACACCAATCCCACTCCTGCCTAGCACTTGGTATGTTGAGAATAATATGCTCCTGTATAGAGAAATCACTCAACTCTACCAAAACACCAGAAGTAATTCAGTTAAGTCCCCCAATACCGCCGTCTAATTTCCCAAATTTTCAAAATTTATAAAAACTTCAACGCCTTTTGTTTTGTGACATTCTAAAAAGATATTTCAAGTTTGCTGAGGAATATTAAAAATGCTGACCCCAATTTTCCCCTCTCTTCCATTATTCCCCAATGTCCCTTTCTGATAAATTTAGAAATTTATTGTCAATCAAGAGCTGGTCCTCTGAAGGTGGAGAACGCCTCAATTTGGAAAAAAATTAAAAATTTGAAGAAAGCTAAATTGAGGGCAGCCAGCCATGGCATGTTTCAACACCTCCACAATCTCAGTTCTCAAGCCACCATGCAAATTAGCCTCTCTCTACCTCAGTTCTTACAATGGTTCAAAGTTTGACCTTCTTCTCCCCAGCGTGAACCCTGGAACCTGCATCTGAAGAAGATGCCAACTCAAGATCTGCAGAACCCAAAAACAACGCTGTGAACCATAACCCCCTTCCCTGTATAAAGTTCAGTGCCCTTACTAGTGAGGGTATTGGTCTATTTTTTTTTTAATAGTTCTTGATTCTAATAAAATTTCCTCCCTCCAGCCATTTTCATTTTTGACATCTTTAGCATTTTAATGCACCATGAGGCCATTGATGCAATTTCAGTGCATCTTCAAAGCTAGTCTTCCTCTCATCAACTATAGGACTTTGTGGCCACACTCACAGCAGTTGCTTTTTTACTCTAATGGATGAACAAAACCCTCTAGTGCATAACCAAAGCTAACTTGGGCTCCCCAAATCCTTACAAGTATGATTTACAGGTTGATTACCAACCAGAACAAGATAATATTATTGCTGATTTGTTGAGCCAGAATAGAGGTCTAGCATACCAAAAAGAGGAACTGAGGACTTTAACACTGCAATCATGCTCTAACCTGATAAGTTCACAATGATTTGATGTGGAATAAATGGATTAAAAACTCCAATTTGAAGAGCGCAGCGATTTATGTCATCTGACCAACAGTTACTGGATGGGTCAGTAAGGTTCAATTAGGAGACTAGCATATGTACAAATTGAAGGGAGGGATGGTGTATTATAACTCGCAGATCTTGGTTCCTTATCATTCTTTTATAAAAGTGGTGTGGTGGGCCTCCCATGACCACCCATTGTCTGGTCACCCTGGAGTTGAAAAAAACAATGGAGTTAGTACAGAAAGATTACTTGCGGCTGGGTTTTTATGGGACTGTATTGAAATATATGGAGTCATGTTTGATCTGTGCTAGATCAAAGCATCCAATGAAGGCTTTGTTTGGCAAGTTATAGCCCCTTCAGATGCTTGATCGTCCATGGGCCTCATTGAGTGAAGACTTTATAACGGGTTTATGAAGGTTCAGGGGTAGTATGCCATGATGGTGATTGTCAACTGTCTGACAAAATATGCAGAATTTTCCTTGTGCCACTAATTTTTTGGAAAAAGATGCGGTAATAATTTTCATAGATGAGGTTTTTGTGCAACATAGGCTGCCAAAAGAGATTGTATCTACTAAGATATCATTTTATTCAAGATTCTGGTTGCATTTGCTTGAGGATTTGATGTCCATCTGTGCCAGTCATCAGCAGACCATCCCCAGTTGGATGGCCAGACAGGATGGGTTAATCAGATACTCAAACAGAATCCATACTATTACTTTTCCTCACGGCAAGATGACTGAATTTTGTGGGTTCAGTTGGCCCAATTTGCCTTTAACAACAGGTGATATGCTTCTATCTGGATGCCTACATTCTTTGCAACTAATGGACATAATTTACAGTTGAGTATGGGGTCAGGTAGTGGAGTTTGCCCAGGGGCGGCTGAAATGGATCATACTAAAAGTAGTGTTCTGAGAACGTTGCGTGGAAATTTGGAGAAGGCTATCAGATGACAGAAGCAGCAAGCAGATTAGCATAGAGTGCAGTATCCGCAGTTTAAACTTAGAGACTGGTTTCTAGTATTGTCAAAGAATTAAGCTGTGCAAGTGAGAAGCTGGAAGATGTGATCAATAGCATTGGGCCATATGATGTCCTTCATGCTGTCAATGAAGTTGCATTTGAGCCAGAGTTGCAGGAGGGGTATAGGGCCCATCTGGTGCTCCAGGATTTGCAGTTGCAGTTGTTTAAGAGAAAGATGCAGACTGGCCTAGCCTCTTGAGTCCTCAGGGAGATGAGTGTTTCATGTATGAGATAAAGCAGGTTCTTGACACTTGATGTGTCCAAGGTCATCATGGATATTTAATGAAGTGGAAGGTTAACCAGTGGATGAGTCTATCTGGAAGATGCAGAAGGATTGTGCTTGTTGTCCTGAGAAGATTAGGGACTTTTTTGCCTTATAAGGGGTGATGTAACAGGTTAGGTGCAGCCTGAATATCGCTCTGACCTAATCCATGAGGTTCTTATGTATGTTAAGGACCTGTCTTTGAGGTCAAAATAAGGGATGTTTTCTTTGAAAATCAGGTCTATAGGTAGTTTTGGTAATAACTAGGCTAAACAAGTTTGATTATGGAAATGAGAGCTCAGGGAAGTAGGGGTTGCAAGACTTTATCATTTTCAATAGTTTTTTGTGACTCAATATTTCCTAGTAATTGCAGTTGGGGCGTAGGATTATATAATGCGATGATTTGGGCTTTTTTGCTAGCCTATCCAATTGTAAGCTAAATTACTTATCATGAAATGATATTAAGTCAAAATTAGAGCATTGAAGCTCTGATTTTTTTTTATTATTTGAATAAAGGTTGTTTGCAAATATAACATCTATAATAGAGTTTGGAATTCTATTTCAGATTATTTACAGCAATATTTTATATCATGAGCTCTAAAAGTAAGTTTTTTAAAGCATTTGCCTCTCTCTTAGAGCTGTCCTGGAGACAAGAGGTATTGTTGGTGAAGATCATCATAGGTACAGTGAACAGGGGCTACATAATTAATTATAGACTTGGCTCACATACATAGGTGCTGGTATCAGCCAACCTCTCTGCCATATAGTCTCTTATGTGGTTAATGTTGCTGAATGCATCTGATACACTGGAGAGGACCTGTGCGTTACAATAAGTGCCTCAATGAGGGATGACAGTTCAGAAATTCTGAGTCCCAAAGTAAAAAACTCAAGAGGCATGCAGGTCTCATTTTTGGTGCGTATACTGCTGAAGATATCAGTTTAAGCAAGGGACTATTACTATCTGATTTGTTGGCCAAGTGCAACATACCACATACCAAGCTGCAGTCATCGCCTTTCAGAGAGTTTAGAAGGACCATGTCACACTGAGCATTGGTAGGGGAAGAAAATGGGATCCTCCATCAGCAATTCTGCTTTTAAGCTCAGCTATGGAGTCAAGAGCCTGATTATCCACCTCAGTAGATGAGATAGGGGTAATTTCCAACTTGTTTTACCTGATGTGGATTCACCATTTAGTGATATATAAGGGTTTCCATCCCAGATCAAGAACGTCTGGTGGCAGGTTTTGAACAGAGAAACTATAGACCATACCAAAAAGACCAGGTTGACAAGGTCATGGAGGTTCATAACAGAAGGTAAGCAGATGTGTCTAACTCCAGTAAGGATGGTGGAGATTGCTGAAGTAAATGGCCAATTTATTATGTCAGGGATATGGCTAAGTGTAAGAAGGCTGGGATTCCACTCAGAGTGTGACAGAATAAAGTGGAATGCCTAGAAAGCAAGGGCACAGCCATCCACATGGTTTTTAATGAGGAAATTCCTGATTAGATTTAGAAGTTAATGGTTTAATACAATACCCAATGCACCCACTATAAGCCAAAGGGATGTGATGGGACCAGACGCATGGCTTGCAGGTACTACTGTAAGAATTGGGAGAGGCGGTAGGGATGATGACCCTCCTGGGATCCATGGGCAAGCGTCATAAGTGGAATCATATGTTGGCATAGTTGTGTAGATATTTAAATTGGCAAAAATTGATTTGAATATGGGTTTGGCGTCATCACCTTCTTAGTGTGCACTAGATCACTTGAGCAATTTACCCACAGCAAATATTAAGATTGATAAAAGCATGCATACTTTGCCCAGGCGGTTATTGAAACTAGAAACATAATATGAGGGAAACAGTATCAGTTGAGAACAACTTAAAGATTGGTTATTTTGAAGGTAGTTTTGATTATAGATATTTATAAAAGAATGGATCAGTGATTTACCCTACTGAGGTCAGCTGCCATATATATTTATGTGGGAAGGATAAGAGGACAGAGCAGTGGTGGACATCTATGTGAGTGATGAACGCTCATTGGTCAGACCTGACAATCTCTTAATAAGTTACCAGGGTGTTGATATTTTGGCCAGACCAACTATAGTAAATTGTCACTAGCCTTCATTATCCAAATGCCCTATGGACCTTGCCTTCACCACTTCCCGCTATCTAAATTATTCAGCAAATTAATCAGAATCCTCTGACATATGTGTTGATAGCAGATATAACTAGACCCAATAATAAGCTTTTGGCTATTGAAAACTTTGTACAATCCTAAGTTTTGGCAAATCACCCTTATTTGCTCGCTCAGTCTCTCAAACCAGTTCTGTTCCCTTAATTGATTATCTATTCACTTCAACTTATATCAAGCTATTCTAATTGTAACAAGACATGCCCAGCCTCATATAAATTACCATGTTTAGACTGCTTAACACATTAGCACAAATGGACCATAAGGAGGAGACTCTAGAAGGTTTGGGGGCTGTGGAGTTAGTTGCTGATCCAAGGTCCAGGTATAAAAAGGGTTGAGCCAACATGAATTGGATATATGTGGCAATGCACCAACTGAAGAATCACCAATATTGACGGATCTTCAAGCTGGCAGTACCTACCAATACTACAGTGGATTTGGAGAATTCACTTATAATAAAAGGTTATATTTTATTGCAAATAAAGTTTGTTCAGAGTACAATGTCTTCATACAGCTGTACTTGATTGAGTGCAAACTTATCTGTGCTTACATTGCCAGTTGCAGTCAAGAATTGCAACACAAGGGATTGTTTTTTATTGAAAACTAATGCAATAAAATCCACTGCATCATTTGAGTAGATCATCTTGGTGCATTTGGGATGTCATAGTTTGAGCCATGGGATTAACGGATTTCTTGGATTCCAGAGGCACCATTTGAACCTCAATAGGCTTTGAGGCGCTGGGATAACCAGGAATAAATTTTAAGTTTTCTGTGTGATTTGATAAATTAATTTTAGACTCAGGAGGTGTCATGTAAGCAGCAAGATAAATTTTAGACTGACCTACCAATCTGAGTGCTGAAGCACCCAAATGACAAGCCCAAATGTCAAAGACACTGCTTCTTGAGTGACTGTTATTAGAAAAGAACAAATTTTATCAACAAGCGCCCATGGACCATAGCTGTTTATATAAACATAGCAACAAACCAGAAAATATGGCCCCAGGGGCCCATGGCTTTTTGAAAAAAATGGGTTGGAATGATTGGTTTAAATTTTATAAAAAGATTGGGTTTGGAAAATGGGATTTTGATGGAAATGTAAAATAGAAAATCAACTGTCAACTTGTCAGTGTACTATGACTGATTAGATGGATGACTGATTTTAGGAAATAGATTAGCAAATCTTGGGATTGGAACATTCAAGATATGGCCTAATCTGGCAAACTTCAATCAAAGGGGGAATGAAAGTGAACCCAATTAGAATTGACATTAAAAGAATCAGTGGTGGGATAAGTCACTACCAATCTGGTCTCAAATGCCCAAATTATGGCCTTACTGCTTTTTCAATGGAAAGCATGATGTCTTATCATCCATTGGGCAATGGGAAGCTCCCAGTGCTCCCCACATAGGGGCAGTCCTAAGAGTTCAGGAACAGGTTTGGGATACACAACATGTCTGCACATGGTCACTTTGGCACCCATTTGGCCAAACAAGATTTATCAAACAACAATCCTGATATGAGAGGGGAGGGTTCTGAGTTGTAGGCAACTTTCAACGATGACCTGACACCATTAGCAAATTTTGCCAAAGATCCAATATAAGACACATTCATCTTAAAGGTTAAAAGTCTGTTAGGCTTTGTTCCCAATGTTTTGAAGCTGGTTTTGAACTGATAACATTATTTCCCAGTAGTTTGATGCCACTGGTGAGTATGGCTGAGGATTTGATCTTGATACTCCATTTCCTGAACATGCACACCTGTCAGTCTTTGTTGAAGTGAGTTTAAGGTCTCAGATACTTCAATATAAATTTCTTCAATTTGCCATACTAATTTAGAAGAAGAATTTGTGGGGACAGGTGGTGGAATCTTCAGAAGGATGGCTGTTACCCAACGCTCATCTACCACATGGGCAAGATCACCCTGCATGAAAAGAGGGACAGCTGCCTCTTAAAACTCTTCTTAGTAGGAAATGAGAACACCACCCAGTCTAGGCAGAGGTGATGCTCCCCCAGACTTACAGGAGGCCTAAAATACAAGCTTTTGGCTATTATATATAGTATCGTCTGTTTGGGCACTGCAAGGGGGAAGAGACAGACATGGTGATACTTGAAAAGGGGGCATCCATGGGTGCTTTCTAGCCTGAACAATCTCCCTTGCAAAATTGTTGTTCTTGTTTAGGAGAACTGAGGTGGAAGGGCTAGGCAACTGAGCCATTTTATTAAATACATAAGCTGTCACCTAGCGCTCATCCATCACATGGTCTAGATCATTATTTTGCACCAGAGAGTGCCCTGGGGTTCAGAACCCTGCTTTGTTCTAAATGGTTGTAAAGTTCTGTCTAGATGAAGAGGTAAACCTCCAGATTGAAATACATAGCCCAAACCATGTTCCAACCAAAGCTTGTTCAAATTGGGTTTTCAGTCAACTTTGTTTCATTAACTCAACCTTGCTTCATCAGAGGGCTAGACATATCTAAGATGTTGGCAGAGTTTTTGTTACAAGTCCTAATTTTTAGCTAAATATAAATTCTGCTTCTATTAAATAAAAAATTCTGAGAAAATCACTTTGTTACTTCCAAATCAATATAACTTAAATAGGATGTTGGGAGGGTAGGCTAATATATACTAATCTTACTAACATTGATACTTTAGAAAAGTAAGATTTGGGTTACTTATTTGAGTACTTTCTAGAATTCCCAAGCATAATAACATATATAACCAGGTGCTATCACAATTAGATGATTATCAAATCTTTTAGTAACTAAGGAAGTTTTATCAATAACTATTATTAAATTGGGAAGTGAGTATGTCATCAACTAAGTGACTGCAGACAAATTGTAAATTATTATAATATTGAACAGCTTAACTAAAGTTGGCAAGTATAGTGGTTTAGATGGGCATGTAATTGCAATGATATGAAACGGTCATTATCTGTTTAACTAAAAAATCTGACACTGTACATAAACAATAGTTATCGACACTAAATTATAACTTGATCATGATTTTGAAGCCTCTACTAATGTTTTATATAGTTTTGTTTTATAATAAACAAATGGAAAAACTCTACAACTAGTTTAAGGAAATTGAAAGTGAAAATGAAATATTATTTTTAGAAAATTATCATCAAAATAGAATTTTTAAATTATTTGATCTCAATTAAAACAAAAACTGGATTTTATAAAACCTCTTACCTAAAACTAGCACTGTGGTCTATAGTACATTTATTTTCATATTTAGTTTAAATTTTAACAAGAGCCTACTGATTTCAACACTTTTGGATGTTTTTTCTTAACAGAACACCTTTTTACTGGATTGGTAAAATAGTTTTTAAATCCAACTAACCTAAAGTTACTCATACTTATTGAAAAAGTATCGTTATGGAGGTGAAGTATTATCAATTAAATCATGACTAGGAGTGTAAACAGCACTTTAAATATCTAAGTTTTCCAAATGTATTGAATTAAATAAAATTTGACTCCTTTTATGCAATCTGGCCTAATTTTATAGATGCCTAGATCCTAATAAAGTTATAGGAATAAGGACATTGAAAAATGAGGAAAAAAACCAATTTATTAATGATTTGAATAAAGTTATTTTTACTATTTTTATTAAAATGATAAGAAGAATAAAAGCCATGTGAGGGATTTTCAGGATAAAATGATAAAGAGTGAAATGATAGATTTGACATGCATTGAATATTCTAATATTTCCTAGTCTCACGAAAGTACCAGACTTAAATTGAATCTGGTGTTTAAATGTGCTAAGAAAAATTCCTAAACGGCATGATTGATTTCATTTGAGGTATAACTAGGTATAATGCATTAGTGGTAAATAGTATGGGAAGATTACGTATTTGGCAATGGGTTTGAAGCAACGGTTGGGAAGATTCTGATTCTTTTAGCCACCTTCGCTTTTGTAGACGATCAATAAAAAATCTCTAATCTAAATTGTTTTATCCCTACCTTTTAAGACGCTAGGCTTAGTGTATGCTTAAAATGGTTTATGAATACACATCTACCTAAATATCACAATACTAATATCAATTTATATCTTATTCTTGCGCTTTGCTATATCTATTTTTAAGAAAATTTGTTAGTAATTATTTTAACTCATTCAGTGTACTTGTTTAATTAAAAATATTTTATAAGCATTCTTTAAATCTTTATTTTTTCTCTCTTTAAAATAAAATGGACCCGAAGAACTTGACGCAAAGATCGGCTAACAGAAAAAGGTTTGCCATTTTACTTTCGTTTAACCCTCGAAAAGAAAATCATCTTTAGCTAATGTCCTTCAGCCATTACATTCTCATAAGTAAGTATGTAATTTTTGTCGTTCTTATTTTTTAGAAAGCCAGTTCTTTTCCCCCTTGACGAAAACGAGCAAAGCGATGATGCCAATGAGCTTCGTTTCGAACCTGTAAGTTGTATTTTTAAAAAAAGTTTTGGTATAAAAATTGTGTTTTGCAACTGTACAGTTAAAAGTCTTTTTGTTTATATAGCGTTCCTTTTGTTCCTATTATGGTTTTGGTGTTTAAACACACTTGCTATTTTCTTTGTTCTAACGTTCTAACTAACAACGGTAGACAACATTACCTGATTCCTCGCTAACGGATCTCTTTTACAATGGCAGTAAGTTTTTTCAAGCTTGTTTTTCTTTGAACATGTTTATTGAACATAAAAGGATTATTTTTGTTTAAAACCGCTTTAAAATACGCGCTTTAAAGTAAACTCTAAATCTGTAGCAAAGATTATTCTCAAATTTAAAAGTTGTACCTTTTTCAAATCTTGGCTAAGAAATACTCTAGTTTAATACTTAGAATTAAAAGATTAAGTAGGACTTATGTTACGCGGGTATATAGTTTCGTTTCTAATTTTTTGGCTTTTTAAACTCTAGGCACTTTAACTAGATATGTTTTTATTTTAAGTTTGTTTTTAAGCTTTGGTTAAAATAGATGAAAGCTTTTCCGATAAAAATGCTAAAGAAAATTCTACTACAGCCACGCTCCCCGAGCTTTTCTCTAGCACAACGTTTGAGAAGAAATTGTCCTTTCCCATTTTCACTCAACAGTTTATTGAGCACCATCGCAACCAAGAAAACGAAGTCCAAAAATGGTTTCTCGCGTTAACCAAGCGCGAAAACAAACAAGGCTTTTGCAGAGAAAAAACGCCTTTGCTGTTCAACAAAGTCAGGCTATAGAAAGAAACTGTCGCGAACTTAGAGCTAACAACGCTCAAATTAAGGATTATTTAAGAAACTTTCGCTCGGAGCTCATTCCTTTGATCTCTCAGCTTGAGAATGGGGCTAGGAAACCCTTCTCCAACCACAAATAATTCTGAAGCCATGAACCATCTTGCATTTGCTTCCACGCAAGATCTGGTAACCTACCTTAAGGACCTTGGTCGTAGAATTGGGAATTTGGAGCCGAAGATGATTTTCCTGCCGCATCTGGAAATAATTCCAAATAGTTCTTTGCGACATACCTTTATAAGTCGCTTATTTTGACCAAGAAAGCGGTGTTATATGAAGTTAAAAAATCTTGTATAAACTTTATCTTTAATACATGTGTTGTTTAAAGACATGTTAATCTTTTAAGATTATCAAGAGAACTTGTTTGTTAGATCTTGATTATTATCTGATAATATCAAAGTATTTGTTCTTTGTTGTTTTACTGTTAACACTCTACGATATTTTTCGTTTTGAAAACTATGATAATGCACAAAAAAGCGCAAAACTCAGCCTAAAAGAAAAATTTTAAATATTCGATTACTTGGTATATTGTGCATTTTTAGCAACAATATTAATCTACTCCTCAAATCTTTTGACAAATGTTACCTATTAACTGTAGTATTGTTATTGAGGCCTGAAACTTAAGATCAGCTAGCTGAGCCTACTTTTGAACAAGGCTTGAGGCTCCGTTTACTTTGTACTTTTTATAAAGGAACTCTCCTTGCAATCTTGAATTGAAATTTGCCCGCCCCGCTTTGCTAGCTTTTATTTGCCAGGTAAAAATGACTGTTAATTGTTAACCTCTTAAAGGACCTTTAAATTTTACAATTTTATTCTCCTTAAAACTAATTTATAAATCATAGTTATTTAAGTATTTGATATTTTATCGCATATTAAAATACATTATAGCAACATTCATATTTTTGATTAAGAGAACTTCAAGCACAAAAATATGTTTTAAGTAAGCTAATTACATGAACAGCTATCATCTATATGCTAAAATAGTTCATTAAACCTTTGGAATGCATGCTACTTGCTAGCTATTGAGTTGGCACCTGATAAATATATTTATTCACTGAAAAGTTAATTATTTTGAAAAACGTCAGGATAAAGTCCTATCAAAAGGTTGTTTATTTAATTGTTATGATTTAATTAAAATATAATTCATAAGAATTTCTTTGTTTAAACTTATGAAAAGCAAAAAATGAGGATATTTTAGGGCTTTGACACAAAGGGTATTCAAGTCTTTAAATCAAAAGATATACTAGTACATGACTCATTTTAGAGTATTTTTTAATTATATTATTTATCAATAATGCAACCTTTTAGTTTTCTATTCACTATATTAACTATGCTTATTACTACTTCTCTTAGAAAGTTTAATTAAACTTATAGTAAAAGCTTGATTTAAAGATTTTTTACTGTGGCACATAAGTTGTAACATATAAGTGATACTTTTTTATATTGAGCAGCTAACTTATAGAATTAGTTCTCTTGAGTACCTAGTATAATATTCAAGTATTACTTGACATTATATATAATAAGGAGAAGAGTCTAGATACACCAAGGAGAGATATTGTCTTTTAAATTATGCAACACTATACAAAGCCAGTGCAAATAAGCTCTATATATAGTATAATTAAAAGATTTTCTTGCAAGATATAAAATCCTTTTAGAGATAAAGTACTAATTAACTAAGGAAAAACATTTATTACTAGCATATGTGTGTTAAATCAAGGATGGCATAACATTAGGGTACAAGCCTTATATAAAAATGCTCCTTAGTTCTAAATTCCAATGATACCTTTAGCAGAAATGTGTGATTAAATTAAAGTTGTACAATTCTCAAACCATATGGTGAATACAATGACTATAAAACCATTCCTAAAATGCCATACTATAAAAACGTTTTTGCAATTTTTTACCCTCCCACCTGATATTTATAACCTTTATTCTATTAAGCTATGTATTATTTATCAAACGTTGTCCCTTATATAGTCTTGGTTTTATTTGAGCACATTTAAGATGATAGTGAAGTCACTTTTTATCTTTATGTCATAAGTAAACTAGGCATCCCTAACAAGATATAAGTGTTTTGTCTAGACTTAGATAAAACTTTAAAAGTTATATAGCAAGCTTAATAATAATTTACATATTAATCTAAGTCATATCTGTGATTAATTGTTTGATAATTTTTAGACTACCCTTTTTCAAATTACATAAACCAATTATTAATTATGTCAAGTATAATAGGCACTTCAGATGATATAGTATGGTAGCAGGGTATAAGTTAGTATTCAAAAAAAATTTTAAAGGAAAAAGGAATATGATAATTCTCACCTGTAGTTTAAAAAGCACATCAGGTGGCTGCTTTTACTAAGATAAATAAAATGAAGTGATTAATATATATCAATAGATTATATATTTCTAGTTACCAATAACCCTTTCTAATAGCTATTATAGTTAAATAAGGTTAGCATGGTGAGTGATTTCTGCTTTTAAATGGGTGCAAGTGGAACCCACCACATGGCTAAAAATCTTAGTGTGGTTTAGATGTCTCAATGCCATCTCACCTTAACCCCTTGCGCTAAAATCTAAGTTCCAAAATTGGGGGTCCAAAATGTGTAAAAAAGCACTCCCTTTGAGCCATTTCACAAGTCTCATACGTGGTAATCAGATTAGGCCCAAATAACTGACTATGTGTGAAACTTATAATTATATCTCAAAGAGTTAATAGGATATAAAACTTATATAAGATTAGTAGAAATTTTGCAATTTTAGTAGAATTTTAACAGCTAGTGCTGGAGGCAACATATTCACTTTAATTTTCTTATTATCCAGTATAAGCATGTCCAGCTCAATAAGTCAAGATTATGAGGTTTATAAGTCAAACTTGGGAATTTTAGATTTATAGATAGCACATAGTAACCTTTTTGTAAATATTATAAAAATTTAAAAAATGGTAAATCCTTATATAAATAAATTTATTTAACATTGGCATTAATAGTAGGCTTAATGTCATACACAAAAGTAATATAAGAAAGATCTAATTTAATGTACAGGATAACTATGTAAATTATTTTGCAATACTGCATACTTGTATTAATAAAGATAAAGTTTGGTCCAGTAAGTTTTGATGCTGAATTAAAAAAGATATTCTATTTATGGTTCTCATGTTATCATTTTATATAGAAAATTGTCATGATTATTATAGGTCTCTTTATGTAAAGTTGTACTATCTTTTGAAAAAACTGTTCAATCTGTAAAAATGATGAAATTTTTAATTAGAAAAGTGTAAGTCTTGAGGGTGATCCCCTCCATATGGAAAGAACCATCCACCCCTTTAGGACAAATAAGAGTCCTAAAGCACAAACCTACCAGCTAGTATATAAGAATGACCTAGCTCATGAGTGTATGAGTTCTGGGTCATGGCTTTTCTCTTCAGGGATATGGCCCACCTACTCATGCTCTTGATACCCAATCTTTTGGATAAAATCAGTGACATTAGCAAAGAGTTTTTAGGTGAGGGAGTACCTTCTGGTGTCTTCCCCTTCAGCAACCATCAATCATTCAAACAACTCCAGTGTACCAACTAAGGGTGAAACTAAAAAATAGCCCTAATGTTGGGTATATTAAAACACAAACCCTGAAATACACCTTAAATTGCTCAAAGAAGCTCAAAATCAATTTCAAACAATCCAATTTCCTTGAAAGTGCAAATCAAGGATCATTTGCTATTTTGATTAAATAAGTGAAAAATTTAAGGACCCTTTAGATCACTTAAGCATTCTTAATTTACTTGGCCACATCACACACTGATCTAGAAGATTGCATATGTTGGTTTCCTAAAACAACCATCTCTTAAAATACTTTTGGAGCTTTTATGAATCTAACCAATGAGAATCCATTAATCATGATCTGGTCCATTGTCACACTGGCCCATATTTTGCCCTTCCAGCATATAAGGCGGTTGCCCTCAATATGATTAGTTGGCAATTCATTATTTAGCATACCTTTTTTAATAGAAATCCTTAAAAATGCCAACTATCAAGTTGTTCATGGATAACGCTACCCTTTTAAGATGTTTTCTGACCTGAGAAACGCCTATGCAATGAATACAATCCTGTAAATCATTCTATGTTAATTTTATAATGTTCCGCTTATTTGATCAATAAACACACTGGGATGACAATAAAGCTAAACTGGAAAATTACTGATTTCTAGAGATACACTCATTTCTGATAATTTGACTATGTTATTTCTTCTACTGACACTTAACTGCCGATCCATGAGAGATTATCATCCACTCCACCCATCCCAAACCTGGTTGTTGCACCTGTAAGCTGCGTGGTTACCCCTGTTAAAGCCCTTTGGCTTGTGGTGGAGGCACTTGGTACCATTTTGGCTTATTACCTTCCCCTTTTCAACCACAGATTTCAATACTCATACATCATCCAGATGACTATATCTATGGCTTTCTAAATCATTGACTGGGTTCTAAACACCCTGAATGAAAGCCCAGTTTTCTCACATTTAGCCACATCTTGGACAGAAAGCTTTCATATTCCTGTTTCTGAATTTACAAATATGCTTTATTTTAGGATTGCCATGTACTGTCATGTAAAGCTTTTGAACTTACCCAGCTAATGTGCAATCTTATGTGGAAAAGCTATTAGGCAGTAGTTTAAGTATATCTTGTGGAATTTAGGTTTCTTTATATTTTTGAGATTAATATAATCCTTGTCATCTTATTAATGATATTAGATAAACCATTTTAACATCACAATGCTAATCAAGCATTATATGGAGACATTATATAGCATGGTCTAAGTGGGCTAGCTCTTAATAGCTTGGCATCTATGAATGTTTCCTAAAGTCCATCAATAAATTAGTACAGGAGTTAGTCTAATTTCTCACAAATAGTAACCAGTTTTTGTCTACATGCAAGAAGTATAATGGATCAGTAACATACTATTATTGCATTTTCTAAGATTTATATCTATATAGGTTATTCTTAATTTAATTAAAATATGATGAGATTTTCTTAAGTATAATGTTTTTAAGGTTTCCTAGACTTGTTGTAAAGTTAGTTTTAGGGCAGCGTTTTAAGCTCCTAAAACAAACACTTTTTTAATACTTTTTAAAATTACCTCAAATTATCCCCAAGCATCATATTCTCTAAGTAGTTCTTGTTAGTACTTAGTTTGCTAAATCTTAACATGAAAAGAGACACATAAAATAAGTTACAATGGATTGGCCATAAATCACTAAGTAGAATAACTATTTAATATTTAAGAGTCTTAGTATCCTATCAAACTCTATGACAACCAAATCAGAGACTTTAAGATTATCACATTGGACATTAATAGAGATTTTCTGAGTCAGTAAGTCAGATTATTAATGCTTTAGCGCCAATTTTAAGATTATTGAATTATATATAAAGAGATAAAAGTCAAATGTGAATTACAAAAAAACTTATAAATTTATAATACAAATTGCTAAAGTCTGTAAAGAAATTATGTAATTCACATTATTTTGATGTTAAGAATAATGGGAACTCAAAATAGTATGAATTAATCATAAAATTGAGTATCATTTCTATAAGAACTAGGAGAGAAAACTTTAATTCTGGTCAGGACCTAATAGTTCCCAAGGATTTAGCTAAGAAAACAAAAAACTAATGCTAAAATGGCCTTAAAGAACTTTATGTGAAAATTAGAAAGGTAACTCTGCGTTTACATAGAATAATCTGCAGCCTGTATCATGGTTAGCAAGGTACCAAAAAGATGGTAAAAGGGAAAATTGGGAATGTGATGTTTTTTATTATTTAGTTTAAGAAAAAACAAACAAGCTATCAAAAATCTCATGTAAATCCAGGAGAATATCCCCTCTGCTTGGATTGAGCAACTTTTCCATTTCCTAACAAAAAGGGTTCAAAGAAGGCAGCTATACCCCTCATCACACAGGGTGAACTCGCCCATGTGGTAGACAAATGTTGGGTAACAGCGCTCCCTCTGAAGATTCCTACCCCAGTTCCCACGCTTGCCTCTTCTAAGTTAGCTCACTATATAAAGGAAATCTGTGCTAAATTTATCAGAAACCATCATCCACATGAGCTGGATGGACTCTATAAAGCCGATGGCATCAAATCCTTGAAATCAGAGTCAAAATGTCTAAAATATATGGAATTAAAGCCTAATGGGTGTGCAACTCATAGCTGGAAGAGGACAAATAATGAATTCTCAGTCAAAATCGCCAATGACATCAAGCCATTAAGCAGTATGGTTGCTGACCCTAAATTCCCTCAAAATTGTCAGGATTTATTCCCAATAGGCATGTATCACCACTGGGGATTGTTGCCAATAATTTGAACCCTCATTACAAAAGGAGGGATCATTGCTCAAGAGATCCCATTTGGCTAAACAAATGCCCCAGCAACCAGGCACAGGCAGGTTGGTCATCCCAAACCTGTTTCTGACCCATTGGGACTTCCCCTACGTGGGGTTGTCCTGGGGGATCCCCATTTCTCATCAGGCAAAAAAATTTTGTGCTAACTGCCATAATTGCAGTAAAGCCTCAGGTCAGGCATTTTCATACAAACCAATAGCAACTCAGCCTGCCACTGATTCTTTTGATGTTAGTTCAGATTGAAGTCAATATTTTCCACCTCCCCTAGAAAATTTGGTGGGTTAGGTCAAAATTTGAAATCCCTGATCTATGTTTTGATAAGATACCAAATCAAACACTATTTAATCAGATGCATTGCACTGAGAAAATTGTTGGTCAATTTTCTTTATTTAACTTTTCAATAAAAATCCCTCTACCCAATTTCAGTTTTTTATTATAACAAATCTAAACCACCCTTCCCACCTATATTTCAACAACCCATGAGGCCCTTGGCCATGTTCGCCTGGTTCTTCGCTAGGTTCCTATACAAAACTATGGCTTATGGGCACTCAGTAACGAAATTACTTACTAGTTTCATCTCAGTCACACAAGTAGCAGTGCCACTGGCATTTGGGATTGTCATTTTGGTGCTTCAGCACTTCAATTGGCAGGTCAGTCTAAAATTAACTTGCTATTTTCATGATATAATTGACTAACCATTATTCTTAACCATTTTCTACCTTCTCATTGAGATGGGCGTAGCATTGGTCCTTTTTTCTCAGCTGAATAAGGTTGTGAAGAAGTTCTACTATGGCCACAATAGTCCATTACCCCTCTAATTGTCTAAGCCCACCAACCAAAATGGGATCTTCATGCTAGGAGCCACCAAGGTGGCCTTGGTGTCAGATCCTTGCTCCAAATCATTGTTCAATTCAATCTCAATAGTAGCCGCGGCTCACATGCCCATGTCAGTATATTCTGGCATTCCAACTTATGAAGTAGCTACTCCTGTTGTGAACCTAGTGGTTCCCCCAATCCTAATACCATCTCTTCCTTATCTAAAGACTCAATTATAGGTGCCAATAAAGAGAATTTCGCCTGCTTTTATTGCCCATAAAATTAGTATTGGAGCTCACCACATGTCATTTGAGGCCTTGGTGGACACTGGAGCAGCGGTTAATTTTATGAGTGTAGAGATAGCCCACTGTCACAGCTAGTGACATATTTCCTAGGATTAACCGCCCTTCTAAACCCAAGTCCAACAAGCCCTTAGGGCAGAGACCAGAACCCCTAAGGGTCACCGATAACCTATCTATGGTCATTGACAAATAATGGGTTTTGGCTTTGACAGCCAGGGCTGAGGAAAAAGGCTTATTTGAGGCAAAAACCCAGGTGGGAATCGAACTTAACACCCAGAAAACACAAGATATGAGGTTACAAAATCTGGCCAAATTTGAGAAATTTTGATTTTGTTGAAAAATGACAAATTTGTAGCTCATATCAGATTCTGATAACCACTGAAATATTCGTGTAGCAACCCCCTATAAATTAAGTCCCAAGATGAGAAAGGCTTTTCATTTCTCAGATATTCTGATCACCCTAATAAAGTTTAGAAATTTTGGGCCAGTTTCTGTATAATTTGTTTTCTTCAACAAAAAATATACCTCTCAAAAGATCTGTAATGGCTGGAGTTCATTATCCACTCTGGTTTGCACCCCCTGCTGTATGTGAGATCTCCACCCACTCTGCCACCTATTCTGCCGGCTTTGCTTCCTCATATTTCTCTGGACTTAGCATTGGATTTTACTGCTCTTCCCAGCTCCCAGGTCCTCTTGTTCCTGATGGTTGTGGTCAGTTTAGTGTGCGTTTTGCTCCAAAAATTTATATGGAAACACAATACTGACCGTTTAGGACGTCCCTTTGTTTTGTTGGATCACTTGGCCTTGTTGTATCACCTTTGGCCTGTGTCTTTCCCTCCAGCGACCTCCTGCGCTCCAGTTTTCCTGACACCCACCAGTTGGAACTTGACCTGGACTTTGGCCCATGGTGATGGTTGCTTCATCAGCCTACCAGCCCTCATACCTAGTTTGATGCCCAGTACCTTTCTCTGTTCATCAGTTCATCTTTTGAAATTGGTTCTCCACAATGCTGAACTTGGTGTTTCTGGTAATCTTAGGGGTGGGTTGGTGGCGTCAACAGCATGTTAGAATTCACCTGGAGTCCAATATGTTGTAATTTGCTAATGACCAGATGGAAGGCGAGTTTCCCTTAGTGGATACTCTTACAAAAACTCAAAGCCACAGTTCCATTACTTCCCTTGTTTCCCCTGCAGGCCTTCCATTGGATTTTCCTGAGGTATTAATGAAATATTAAGGTATCTTTAATTCTGAAAAGGCGGATCATCTTCTTCTATACTAAATTAGATCTAGGGTTCATAACAGCAGTGCAGGTGGTAAATATTAATTGCCCTTTGTACTCGCACACAGTGGAGGAGGAGGATGCTCTTAATGTATGATTAGATGACATGTGTAAGTCCTGGGGAACGTCCCCTGGGTGTTGATTGGTCCATTTTCCCATTCCTGAGTAAAAGGTACCAAAGAGGATGGCTGTACCCCTTGTTACTCAGGGCAATCTCGCCCATGTGGTAGATGAGCGCTGGGTAACAGCTCTTTTACTTCAGATCCCTCCCCCATACCCACACTCACCTCAGCAGAACTGTTATGGGGAATTAGTGAAATCTGCGCCAATATTGCCAAAATGAAATCAATCATAATAAAATTGAGGGGTAATCAGCTTGATGTTCAGATTCCAAATGGTTGTAAAGGGATGAAGGCTGATTTATTGGCCAAAATTGCCAATGGTTTTGATTTGGCTAACACTACAATCAAAAAAATCACCCCCTCCCAAAATTGTTAGGGATCATCCCCAATGGGCAGGTAACAGCATCGGGCACTATCATCAAGTTTGAAGCTCCCTTATGAAAAATTGGGTGTTGCAGCTGATGCAACGCTTTTGACCAAATGAATGGCCCAGCAACTGGGCATGGGCGGGTTGGGCATCCAGAACCTATTCACAACCAAATGGGACCTTCCCTACGTGGGGTGGCCTTGGGGGATTCCTGCTGCTCATTGAGCCAAATGCTATCACGCCAACCATCAGAAATGTAGCTGAGCCTTGATTCAGATGTTTGAGGTCAAACTGACAGCGACTCGGCCTGCTGCCAAATTCTTTGATGATGGTTTGCAGTGTACTTATCCACCCAATTTCCAAATAATTCGCTGGTTAGGGTGAAATTGAGGGTCCTGATCTCAGCTTATCCCCGCATCAATTGACCACTATATAATCAGTTGCATTGCACTGAGAAAATTGTTTACAATTTTCTTCAATTTCCTTTGCAATAAAATTTTGCCTCAAAAACCAATCAATTTTTATTTATTTGATTTCCTTCTGGCCACATCCCCAATGGCTTTTCCCTGTTGGCTCATTAATACGTACACTGGGTGGGCTCTACCAGTACTCATGGTCACTATGGCCCCCACCGTTGTAGATTAGATTCAGCGAGCTAGATGCTTCTGGCAATTTAACCCTGTTGTTATGAACTTTTGACAACAGTATACTGGGATATTGCAGCCTTATGTCCACCATCTGCAAGCAAGGATCCGCCCCCTTATCTCCCCAGTCAAACCAGCCCCATATACCAATGAACTTATTGAAACTATTTCTGTGGCTCCGCCCCCTGCAGTAAGACCTCCAGGGTCTGGGATGGGCTCGATTTGGTTTGTTCTCAGGATCATACTCACTGTTGTTTTACACCAACGATCTGTCATCTCCCAATGCCCAGCTCCATACAACATCATCTGGTCAGCAATACCTCTGGCATTCTGGCTTGCTTTTTGGGTGCTTACACATCCTGACTGGCAGGTTGGTCTAAACTTTTGCCATTTCCATGAAACAATCTACCAACCATTGTTTCCAGCCACTTCCACCCTACTCTTCGAGGTGAGAGCTGCAGTGGTTACTCTTTACCAAATGAATGAGCAATCAGTAGCCTTCTTTTGTTTGTTTGTTTGGTCACTTACCAATTTCAGGAATAGTATCCACTCTACCTTGGAGAATCTTCTTCAAAAACGTCCAAGCTGCGCGGATTACTGCTCCTCCCCCTCCCAATAGCCCAGAAGGAAGCTCAAGTGTTTCTTCCCAGGAGATAGCCAATCAAGTTCTTGATGCCCTCGCTGTAGTGCAAATGCCTTTGGCAATTGCAATTAATAATGCCTCCGCATTATCTCATGCCCAACAAGGGCTTGCATTATTGAATGCTGTGGAAGGGGACGCCTGTCGCTGGATTAGAGGCCTTTTGCGCTCTTCCTCACAAGCAGGAGACCCCATTCCACTGATGGCTGTCATGTCAGCTGCTTTGAAACCCCCTGTGTCACACTCGGACCACCTATTCAGATTGCTCTATGCCATGGCCAAAGCCCTAGCTTGGCTTCTTTGATTTCTACCTTCCGTGAACTGGCTCCCGCGCTGGGCCTCTCTATTGATATGCTTCAGGCAGCCTTTAGATCAGGCTTGGATTTGGTTTCTGCTCATCACAAGTCTGGTCCACCATCCAAGGAACAGTAGATCAAATATGTGCCACCATGACTACTATTAATGCCTTCCCCCGCCATTCTTCCCATTATCAGAAGGGAAGTTTTATGATAGGATTACCCAACGAAGATGTGGACGAAGTGTTTACCTTCAAACCAGCGGTAAATCTGGTTGCCAACCCTGTCGCAACTCCTGTGCCTGAATTGGCCAACTCTGAGTCACCTATAAATTAATCTGTAAAGGCCCAGATGAAGGAAGTTGGCTTTCGCCCTCATATTTCCAATTTTTGCTCCAGCAAAAGCCCCCGACCTTTCCCCCAATTTTCTAGTTATTTATTCAGTTGCAACAGAATCGGTTAAACTTCCAATAAACAAAACTTCACTTATTTCTTATTACCTATGAAGATTAGTGTTGGCTCTTACCATGTCTCCTTCAAGGCCCTGGTGGATACTGGAGCCGCGGGGAACTTCATGAGTGTTGAGTTGGCCCAACAATTAGAACTGGAAATGGATGTGGGTCCCTCAGTGATGGTGGCTTCATCTGCCTCCCAGACCTCATATGTTGTCCATCGGCCAGTACCTTTTTCAATCCACCAGTTTAGCTTCTGCGACCGTAATTCTGCTATGCCAAACTTGGTGTTTCCAGTCATCTTAGGTGTAGGATGGTGGCACCGACAACATGTCAAGATTCACTTGGATTCTAAAATGTTGTCATTTACCAATGATCAATTGGAGGGTGAATTCCCTCTGATTGACACTCTCAAGAAAACACAAGGCCACAGTTCTATTACTTCCCTCATCACTCCCACGGGCATACCAGCTGCTTTTCCTGAAAGCTTAATGCACTATCAAAGTATTTTTGACTCAGAAAAGGCAGATTGTCTGCCTCCTCACACTAGGTTTGACTGTGGATTTCGAATGACCATGGAGTTGGTGAATATCAACTGTCCGTTGTATCCCCATACAGTGGAGGAAGAGATTGCGCTCAACACTTGGTTGGACAATATGCCAAAAAAGGGTGGCTGTTCAAGGAAACTTGCCAATTGCATCCCTCATCATCTTTGCCAAAAAGTGGATGGTTCCCTCCATCCCTGCATGGATTACGGCCACTTAAACAAAGTAATGGTTTCTGATCCCTACCACTTGCCTCTGGAGCAGATGATCAGCCAGTCAATCGCTAAATCCCGCGTGTTCTCTAAGCTGGATCTAGTGAACGCTTTCAACCAAATTTAAATAATGAAAGGGCAAGAATGGTTAACAGCAATCCAGATGAAGAGTGGCATTTTCCAATTCCGCGTGATGCCCTTTGGGTTGAAGAATGCTCCTGCTACGTTTCAACATATAATTGACAATGTACTGGGTGACCTCCGGTTTACCTGCGCAGTTGCATATATTGACAACATTCTGGTTCACTCCCCGACTCCTGAACAACATGATACTGACTTGGAAGCAGTTGTGGCCGCCTTGCATAAGGAAGGCTTGTTCATCAAGCCTCCAAGTGTGAGTTCTATAAGGAGGAGGTTACCTTCCTCTGGAACCTCATCCTTAAAGATGGTTATGCAATCCCTCCCAATAAGTTGGACGCTATCTGAGAATGACCAACCCCAACTACCCAGAAACAACTATGGAGTTTCTTGGGAACCATCATTTTCTTAAAGAAAAATTCCCCGGCACTTTCCCAGCTTGCTGCCCCGCTCCACCCCCTTACAGGCAAAAAAAAAAAAAAAAATGTACCATTTTGCTGGTTGCCCAAATGCCAGCAGGCGTTCAAATCAATTAAAGAGGTATTTGTGTCCCCTCCCATTTTGAAACACGCCAATCCCACCAAGCCATATATTGTTGCATGTGACGCCTCATTGGTAGCAGTGTTGGGCAGTGTTGCTCCAGGAACATGATGGCTTGGAACACACTGTCGCCTATTTTTCCCAGAAGTTCACCTCTATGGAGCAGCCTTGGTCCATTTATGACAAGGAGTTGGCAGCTGTTGCATGGGCGTTAACTCATTGGAGGTTCCTGTTACAGGGTGCTCAACAAGAGTTAACGGTCCACGCGGATCACCAGGCTCTTTTGTACTTTCATAAACCCCAAAAATTGGCACATCGGCAAGCCTGAACCTATCAGGACCTGTGCAGTTTTAACTTTAAATACAAGTTTGTAAAAGGTGCGCTCAATGTACTTCCCAATTTCCTCAGCTGCAGCCCCACCCACTGTTCCTCAGACCTGGAGGAAGTGGATCTCGTTACCATGATTCCTGCCCCCAAATCCTGTCAATTGTCCCCCCTGTAATTTCATCTGTCGCTATGGCTCCCAACGCTCACTAGTTGCTCAGGTCTTAGCCAGTCAAATGGCCTGCCCTGAGGGTGTGGAGTTGGTTGAGAAGTTGGCTTATCAGAATCATAAACACTCCCTATACTCCTTGGAGGATGGGCTCATTTATTTTTGTTCTCGCATCTGGGTTCCCCCCTCCTTCAGAACTGAGGTATCCCACGCACATCACAATCTCCCCCATGGTCAATCATCCTAGCAACAAGAAATACATCAATTTGATCAAGCGTACCTACAATTGGGTGGGTTTGACAAAAGAAGTTCCGCCATGGATTGCTGCTTGCGTTACTTGTGCCAGGGCTAAGTCAGACTGCTCCAATAGAAACAGTCTTTTACACCCCTTAAAGCAGGTGGAGGGTCCATGGAAATCAGTGTCCGTGGGCTTTATTGTCAAACTCCCCTATTCTAATGGGTTCACAGCATTGATGGTGGTGGTGTATTGCTTCACTAAATTTTCCCTCTTTATACCTTGTACTTCCACGATTACATTGGAGGAAATCGCCCATATTTTTCGTGCGCCATGTGTTCTTGATGTTTGGCTTCCCACAGGAGATCATCAGTGACTGTGGTTCACAGTTCACAGCGCAGTTTTGGAGTGAACTCCTATCTATCCAAAACTATACTCTGTCATTCCACTGCGTATCATCCCCAGTCTGATGGACAGACCAAGCGAGTAAACCAAGTTCTTTAACAGTACCTGCGTTGCTATGCTGCAGCCACGCAGGACACCTGGGCCAACAATCTTCCCCTCGCTCAATTCACTTATAATAATGGGACTCACGTGTCCACGGGGTTTTCTCCCTATGAAGCAACGTTGGGTTATAATCCTTCCTTTTTGGTCAGACTTTGCTTGCAGCCTGAGGTCCAAGCTGCCGCAGACCACACTGAACATATCAGGTTGACTCAATCCTTAATTCGGGAACACCTCACTAAAGCCATTGATGACTACAAGCAGTTCACGGATTGCAAGCAGCTCCCAGGTCACAATCTAACAGTGGGCTCCTATGTTATGCTCAATACCCATTTAAGAATTCAAGCCCCTTCCCATAAGTTTGCTAGTAAATGCTTAGGCCCTATTTGGTAGAGGAGGTCTTGGGTAATGGTGCCTTCCAGTTGAAGCTCCCTGCTCATTAGAAACAGCACCCCATCTTCCATGTTTCCCAGCTGTCACCCTTCAAGGGTATGGTCCCTACGGAACCTGAACTGATCATCATTGAGAATGGGGAAGAGGCTGAGGGTAGAAGATATCCTGGCATCAAAAAATCCTGATGGTCCATACAATATATCATGGCTTGGAAAGGGTATCTGGCATATGAGAACAGTTGGGTCAAGGCGTGAAATTGCGCAAACTGTATGGAACTGGTTGGAGAGTTTCATGTATCCCACCCCAAAGCTCCCCACTTCCCCCCCAAAAAAGTTGCGACAGTTATGGCAATCAAGTTACCCAAGGTGCACAAGAATGTGGCTCTCGTGCAGTTTCCCAGCGGTGGTGCCCTTCCTTTGGAAAAAGGAAAGGGTAATGTAAGTCCTGGGGAACGTCCCCTGGGTGTTGATTGGGCCATTTTCCCGTTCCTGAGTAAGAATGTATCAAAGAGGATGGCTGTACCCCTTGTTACTCAGGGCAATCTCGCCCACGTGGTAGATGAGCGCTGGGTAACAGCTCTTTCACTTCAGATCCCTCCCCCAGTACCCACACTCACCTCAGCAGAACTGTTATGGGGAATTAGTGAAACCTGCGCTGAGATTGCCAAAATGAAATTAATTGGAACAAAATTGAGGGGTAATCAGCCTGATGTTCAGATTCCAAATGGTTGAAAAGGGATGAAGACTGATCTATTGGCCAAAATTGCCAACGGTTTTGATTTGGCTAACACTACAATCAAAAAAATCACCCCCCTCCTAAAATCATTAGGGATCATCCTGACAGGCAGGTAACAGCATCAGGCACCATCATCAAGCGTTTGAAGCTCCCTTCTGGAAAATTGGGCATTGCGGCCAATGCAACACTTTTGACTGAATGAACGGCCCAGTGACCAGGCATGGGCGGGTTGGGTGTCCCAAACCCATTCCCAACCAAATGGGACAACCCTACATGGGGTGGCCTTGGGGGATTCCCGCTGCTCATTGGGCCAAATGCCAGCACCCCAACTGTCAGAAACATAGTTGAGTCTTGGTTTGGACGTTTGAGGTCAAACTGACAGTGACTCAGCCTGCTGCCAAATTCTTCAATGACGGTTCCCAGTGAACTTATCTGCCCATTTCCAAATAATTCGCTGGTTAGATTGAAATTGAGGGTCCCAATCCCAGCTTGTCCCCACATCAACTGACCACTACTAATCAGTTGCATTGCACTGAGAAAATTGTTGGTCGATTTTCTTCCTTTTCCTTTGCATTAAATTTTGCCTCAAAAACCAATCAATTTTTATTTATTTGATTTCCTTCTAGCTTCATCCCCAATGGCTTTTCCATGTTGGCCCATTGGTACATACACTGGGTTGGGCTCTACCAGTACTCATGATCACTATGGCCCCACCGTTGAAGATTAGATTCAGTAAGCTAGATACTTCTGGCAATTTAACCCTGTTGTTATGAACTTTCAATAACAGTATACTGGGATCTTACCGCCTTATGTACACCATCTGCAAGCAAGGATCCGCATTTGTCTCCCCAGTCAAACCAGCACCATATACTGGTGAACTTATTGATATATTTCTGTGGCTCTGCTCCCTGCAGTAAGACCTCCAGGGTTAGGGATGGTTTCGATTTGGTTTGTTCTCAGGATCATACTCACTGTTGTTTTACACCAACGATTTGTCATCTCCCAATGCTTTGCTCCATACAACATCATACGGTCAGCAATGCCTCTGACATTTTGGCTTGCTTTTTGGGTGCTTACGCATCTTGACTGGCAGGCTGGTCTAAACTTCTTCTGCCATTTCCATGACAACTTGCTTAAGAAAAGGTGGTTGTTCAAAGAGACATCACCAGTTGCTTCTACTATCATTTTTTCCAAGAAGGCTAATGGCTCCCTTCATCCCTGCGTTGATTATGGTCACCTAAATAAAATCACATTTAATGATCCCTACCCTCTGCCAATGGAGCAAACTATTGGTCAAGCAACTGCTAAGTCACATGTTTTCTCAAAACTCACCTTGTTAATGCCTTTTAACCAAATTCAGGTGATGGAAGATCAGGAATGGCTTACCACTATCTGAACAAAAAGGGTATTTTCCAATTTTGAGTAATTCTCTTTGGGTTGAAGAATGCTTCAGTCACATTTCAAAGAATGATTGTTAAGGTATTGGGTGATCTCCAGTTTATCTGCACATTAGCTTATATCAGCAATATCTTGGTACACCCCCTGAATCCTGAACAACATAAAAAATATTTGGAATCAGTTGTGGCGGTCTTACATAAGGTGGGCCTATTTGTTAAGCCTTCAAAATGCGAATTTTATAGGGAGGAAGTCACATTTTTAGTCAATCTCATCTTAAAAGATGAGTACGCCATTCCCCCTAACAAGTTGTGCGCCATGTGCAAGTGGCCCACTCCAATGACCCAAAAGCAATTAAGAAGCTTCTTGGGCACTATAATTTCTTAAAAAATTAAACTCTGCCTTATCCCAGTTAACCACCCCACTTTATCCACTTACAGGTAAGAATGTCCCCTTTTGTTGGTCACCTGAGTTCCAGAAGTCATTAGAGTCAATTAAAGAGGTGTTTTTGTCTCCCCCTATCCTAAAACATGCAGCCCAATCCAAGCCCTATGTTGTAGCCTGCTAAGCGTCATCTGTTGCGGTGGGAGCTGTGTTGCTTCAGGAGCATGAGGGGTTAGAGCATCCCTTTGCCTAATTTTCCTGCAAGTTCTCTCCTATGGATCAGACTTGGGCCACTATGATAAGGAGCTGGCAGCTGTGGCATGGGCCCTGACCCACTGGTGGTATCTTTTTGCAGGGTGCTCAACATGAGTTAACAGTGTGAACAGATCATCAAGCCCTTTTCTACTTCCACAAACCACAGAAGTTGGCACACAGGCAAGCTGAACCTACCAGGATCTGTGTTGCTTTAACTTCAAATATGAATTTCTGAAAGGAGCGTTGAATGTTCTTCCAGCTTCTTAAGCTTTAATCCCACACATTGCCCTGTAGATCCAGATGAGGTGGATCTTGTTACCATTATCCCTCCCACCCAAATCATATCCATCATCCATCCCTTGGTCTCATCAGTTAACTTGGCTCCTGATGTGCCTCTTATTCCATGGGTTTTAGCAGCCCAAAAGACCTTTCCCAAAGGAGTGAAGCTTTTGGAACAAGTGTCCCTCCCAGCCCATAAGCATTCCATATATTCCTTGGTAAGGGTCTTATTCATTTTTGGTTGCGGGTGTGAATTCCTACTTTTGTTAGAGCTAAAGTGTTTCAGGCTCATCACAACCCCCACAGTTGGCCATCTGGGTAATAAGAAATGTATCAACTTAATTAAACATACCTATATTTGGGTAAGCTTATCAAAAGATGTACTGGCTTGGATCACCAATTGCGTTACCTGCACATGGGTTAAATCAGATCAATCATGAAGAAATGGTCTCCTTCACCCATTACAACAGGCTGAGGGTACATGGATGTTGGTGTCCGTGGATTTTATTTTCAAACTTCCTTGTTCTAATGGGTTTACTGTGGTAATGGTGGTGGTTAATTGGTTTACAAAATTTGCCATAATAATCCCTTGCTCTACCACCATTTCTTCGTAAGAAACTGCTCATCTCTTCATGCGCCATGTGTTTTCTATGTTTGGTCTCCCAAAGGAGATTATCAGCAACCGTGGGCCCCAGTTTTCAGCGCATTTCTGGAATGAGCTTTTATCAATTTTAAAAATTACACCCTGTCGATCCACAGTATATTATCCCCAGTCTGATGGACAGACTGAGCGGGTTAATCAGATCTTGGAACAGTACTTATGCTGCTATGCTTCAGCCACACATGATACCTGGGCCAATGACCTTCCTCTCACTCAGTTCGCTTATAATAATGGAACACATGCCTCTACAGTGTTTTCTCCTTATGAAGCAACTTTGGGGTATAACCCCTTGTTTTTGGTTGGTCCTTGTCTGTGGTCAGAGGTCCCAGCTGCCGCAGATCATGCAGAGCATATTTGGTCTACCCAGTCCTTGGTGCGGGAGCATCTCACTAAGGTTATCAACAACTACAAGCATTTTGTGGATCAAAAGCGGCTTCCTGCTCATAACTTTGTGGTGGGTTATATGTCATGCTTGATACGCGTCATTTGAAAATGCAGGTACCCTACCAGAATTTTTTGAGCAAATATTTAGGTCACTACTTGGTGGAGGGGGATTTGGGTAATGGTTTTTTCTGGTTAAAGTTGCCATCTCACTGGAAACAACATCCAGTTTTTCATGCATCTTAGCTGTCCCCATTCAAGGGGTTATCCTCTCAGATCCTGAGATGAAAGTAATTGAGGGTGTGGAGGAGGCCGAAGTAAAGAGCACTTTAGCATCCCGCAGATCTCAGAGATCAGTTCAGTACCTCATTGCGTGGAAGGGTTATCTAGCCTACAAAACAGATGGGTAAAAGCCCGTAATTGTGCAAACTGCATGAAAACTATTTGAGGATTTTCACATGTCCCATCCAGATGCTCCCCATCCCCACAAAGGTTGCAGCTTTAATGAGATCAAGTTGCCCAAGGCTCACAAAAATGTAGCCCTTACGCAGTTTCCCAGAGGTGGCGCCCCTCCTCTGGCAAAAGGAAATGGTAATGTAAGTCCAGGGAAACGTCTCCTCAGCGTGGATTGGGCGATTTTCCCATTTCCTAACAAAAGGGGTTCAAAGAGGGAAGCTGTACCCCTCTTCACACAGGGCGACCTCACCCATGTGGTAGATGAGCGCTGGGTAATGGCGCTCCCTCTGACGATTCCTCCCCTGGTTCCTGCACTTGCCTCCACTGAGTTAGTTCGCTGAATAAAGGAATTTGAGCCAAAAGCATCAGAAACTGTCACCCCACAACTGGATGGATTCTATAAAGTTGATGGCGCAAAATCCTTGAAATTGGAGTCAAAATGTCTGAAATATATGGGATTAAAGCCTGACAGGTGTTCAACTCATAGCTGGAAGGATTCAAGTAATGAACTCTCAGTCAAAATCACTGATAACATCAAGTCATTGAGCAGTACAGTTGCAAACCCTAAATTCCCTTCAAAATTGTCAGGCTTTATACTCAATGGGCATGTATCACCATCAGGGGTTGTTGCCAATAATTTAGAACTCCTTATTACAAAAATTATAAATCATCACTCAGGGAATCCCGCTTGGCCAAATGAACACCCCAGTGACCAGGCACGGGCAGGTTGGTCATCTCATACCCGTTTCCAACCCGTTGGGACTGCCCCTATATGGGGTGGACCTGGGGGATTCACATTGCCCGTCAGGCTAAATGCCATCACACTAACTGCTGTAAATGCAGTAAAGCCTTGGTTCAGACATTTGTGTATGAACTAACAGCGACTTTGCCTGCCTTCAATTCTTTTGATATTGGTTCAGATTGAAGTCAATATTAACCCCCTCCCTAGAAAATTTTCTGGGTTAGGTCAAAATTTGAGATCCCTGATCCATGTTTTGACAAGATACCAAATCAAACACTATTTAATCAGATGTATTGCACTGAGGAAATTGTTGGTCACTTTTCTTTATTTAATTTTCTAATAAAAATCCCTCTACCCAATTTCAGTTTTTTTATTATGACCAAATTTTAAACCACCCTTCCCACTTACATTTCAACAACCCACGGGGTCCATGGCCATGTTCCCCTGTATCTTTACTAGTTACTATATCCAACTATGGCTTATGGGCACTCAGTAACGAAATTTCTTACTAGTTTTTTTCTCAGTCACACAAGAAGCAGTGCCACTGGCATTTGGGATTGTCATTTTGGTGCTTCGCATTTCAATTGTCAGGTTGGTCTAAAATTAACTTACTATCTCACTGACACCTCACAAGTGAGTGCTCTGGCCTTACTAAAGAAAATGGAGCTTAGAAGAAGTCAACGTTAGTATTGTTATATGGCAACTATTGGGCCTACCTTCTCATTTTTAGATATTCTTAAGTTTTGCACAAGGAGAAAAAGGTTGTATTGCAAATCTATTGCAAGAATGGTGGTCATAAGGGATGATGGGGCGCAACCTGATTGACTTCTCCTTAATTTTACATATTATTTTTTAAAAAAGTCACTAAAATGAGACACTCCTACTTCAGAGTTCCAGATCTTGCCAACGAAAAAAATTTTTAGAATTGTTAAGACATTGAAAACATAGCTTAAGGAGCAATATTAGTGTTTGAGAATTGGGATTCACAGAAAAGATAAATCAGCTTTGTTGCGAATGGTTTAAATACCTTCTTTTCTATTTTTTTAAATTACATACTTATATATCTATTAATAAGTAGACATGGGCTTTGATTAAGTGGTCTGCAACGTCAATTTTAATTTATATAATTAAGTTACTATGGGTTGCTTTGCCCCGCGGGCCCTGTTTTTAAAATACTTGCCAAATTTGTATTAGATTACCATTGGTAACTCTGCCATGGTGCCTTCATTCATTAGACTTTATATAGCAGACAAATTCCTAATTCCAACTGGTATATTTCCATTTCATAAATTTATTGATCACTGTGGATCTTGGACTTGGTTTTCATAGCATCTAATAATAGTTTTAATTTTAGTATTCTACTTTTTCCATACCCAGAGTAAAATAATTAGTAATATGGTCCTATATAACTATGGCCATCCACCAGTGTCCCAATTACAAATGTCTTATTGCTACTTTTTTTAGATGCCTCAAGACCTAGGCAATTGCTTTCTTAGCCTTTTTTAAATATTACGCCTCTGTTTTCTCATTTTAAACTGTTACTGAGTAGCTAGAAATTGCACCTATAGGAACTTTGGAAATGAGAAGAGCATATATAAATGTGATTGTCATCTGGATATTGATCTTTTTTCCAATGAAGCTTACTACCAGCCTGCCATGAAAATTTCTTTATTGAGCTGTTTAGCCAGAATAAGTATTTAATAATACAGTGTGCTTATTTGTTTTACTAATAAAACCATATTTTAGATAGTAGATTTCCTTTTGTAAGGGGTTTCTAGGTTAATTTTATCAAGAAGTAGCTGTATTTTTGTTTATTAATAACCTATGCACAAGAAATCCATCACCTCTGTGCCAATTTCAACATTTGTTGCTCACTACAGGGGGTTAACACCTTGTTTCCCTGCGCACCATTTTTATTTAGTATGAATCAATTAACCACATTAATGGCTATCATCAGGATGATGTAGTGCAACGCTATGAAGCATAAATGACTGAAAATGAAGCTTAAAAACCTAGTTCTGATGCTATTTATCAATATATGCTGAGTTGAAAGACCACATTGGAAAACTTTCTGATATCATACCTGTCCATAATTGTCAAGTAAAAGACTTATTAAAAGATACCAACGCTCATTGAAACCACCTTGAAAGCCTAGATGACAATATGGATGGAGCCATACGCTCAGATATGGAATTGTACCAGAAAACTGATGCCTTATGTTTGGAGCTGAAAACTCAGGGACAAAAGTTTGGTCCCTGGTGAATGAGAACAGCAACTTGAAAGCAGATTTTCTGCCAATTATTCAAAAACTGATAATTTTAGTACTATGTTGCAGGCATAATGCTGCCAGTTCTCTATTATGTTGGACCACTTTAAGATCAAGATCGGTAATGATCTTTGTAAATGTTGCTAGTGTCATTATAGTGAACGACACTCTGATATATTCATTGATGAGCAGGATCACCTTCTTATGAAACCTGATATTGAGGGTAATGAGGCACTGGCTACGCGTAAATTGCCTTTGCTTTTTGCATCTGTTTTGGGTGTTGGAGCTTCTGCCCATTAATAAATTCTGGCAACTCCTCCTCCTGAGCATTAAGCCTCAATTATTTGCAAGCCTCCAGTAAAACCCAAATGAAATAATACTGCTAATCCTATCCTACTCTCTTGAGCTCTTCTAAATGGCCACTCAGGCAGGTTCAAAGCCATTCTACTCTCACTCCTCATTTTCATAATGTAGGAAGTTATAAAGGAACAACACAGGCCCTTCGTCCCTGCAACATGTTCATAAATTTTTGGCTTTAATTAACTTACTAAAGGTAAAAAACTGGGAATGTGCCCAAATTTTGCTTATCTTTATGAAATTAGTATGGGAAGAGCGCCCAAAAAACGCTAAGCTGGTAATGGTAATAAGCTTGGAGGACTACAAAGTCTAAGTTTGTTATGATAAAGTTAAAGGAAAACAGCATAACTTACCATAATGCCAAATATCTTCACATTAAAGATTTTGACGGTGTAGAAAGAATGATCACTTAGAAAAAACATTCCTTACTATACTTTTGACAAGGATAATACTATGTATGTCTTTGCTGAGCGCAAAATCTGGAGGCACATACACTATCTAGGGCTATTGTTATTAATGCTGATGCTCATATTGCTTTGTGACAAGCCTGCAAGGAACTGTATTTTGTTATTAATCCAATTTAAGTGAAGAGCATGACACTTATGGTGAATTATCTTATGATGAAGCGCCGTCAATTTTGAGGTGGCCAACAAGAGTCATAATCCTCACAACCCCTGCTTAGGGCCATTTCCCCATAAAATTAACTCCACCTTATGGGCCTCATTTTGACAGTTATGACTTCAGTCTGATCATCTGTCATCTTTGCAAAAATTGGAGCATTATGTTAGTCACTTCCCTACTTTGAGTTCTAAACTTAAGGCTCATTCTGTGAATCCTGCAGATGAGGAGGACTTTGGAAAATATAGGGTGGAGAAGAACAGGGATCTTCTACATCCGCCTCCTCTAAAAATCACAGAAGAATCCCCTGAACTTACCTTCTTTTTGACAAAAGGACAACAACAAAGTCTTACCTTCAGCAATTCATCAAAGAATAGCATATAATATAGTAGTGGTTAACACACAATCCCAAAAGGAACGAAGAGCTGAGTTGGCATAGAAATTAGTAGCAAAGCCATATGTTCAACAGCTAGAGCATAAGAGCTTCCAGTTTTCCCAAGGAATAACCCAAATTGGCTGCGATTCAAGTGACTATACCCATTGAGATTTTGAAAAATTAAGCCTTCAACTAGATGTCGAGATCAAACTTATTTTAGTCTAGTGGATACTTTGGATATCCACACAATAAACTTTTCCAATACTTATCTGTCTGAAGTACCTAATCTCAGGATTTAGTCTATGTGAGGTGTAAGCCTTATCCTGGGAATAAAATTTGACATATACTGCTTTGCAAGACTCAACCTTTAAGCTACTCAAATGGTCCCATAATTCCAAAATTAAGGTTCAAGATTACATAAATAATTTAGGTTTGAGTTTGGAGTATTACCTGAATTACCACAAATTTGGCTAATAATCATTTTTATATCCTTTGCGAATAATATTACCTGATTCTGGGGCGACTATTACATGACTACATCATCTGTGGCCCAAAGCTTCCAATATCTTCATCAGCTGTTCATTCTAGAAGCTATAAAGTTGTACCTTTAAACATGGACTATTGATAGAGCTCCTACTTGAGGTTAATACCAATTTAACTTATGTAAAAAATTATTACCAGGAGATCTGGAAGCTCATCTGACTTCCAGGTGGAACGTGATTATGGACAAACCACTTGGTAATAAGAATGATCAATTAATTACTCTTCGCCATTCCCAGTGAATCATGATTTCCCTTTTTCTTTAACAGTACTATAAATAGTAAAGTCTTATTTTTTAACACAGTACTTTTTAGCCATATTATATTTTTTATCATATTTTATAAAGCTCTTATTTCTATTCCCAATGAATAAAGTCTCATTCATCTTTGCGTCTAATGAAGCCCCTGTCCTTTTGGATGGTAGTGATGCACTAAGACACCTTCAGTCAGCCACTATGTTGAGATCCAAAGCGTTAGCACCTGTGAGCGCATCTAGCAGAGTTGCAACACCTGGTGCTCACTACAGGGCACTTCTGAGATGCACCCTTAGTAGATACCTTCAACTTTATACAAAAAGAATGTATCTATCTCAAGCACTTCAGATCCTGGTCTTCTGGCCTGCCTCCTCTAAAATAGTAAAAATGCAGTAACTGTGGGAAGTGATTTTATAAAGAAGTTCTTTGAGTATTCCAAACAAGATTGTCCTGTACAAATCAAAAAACCTAGCCAACTTAGACCTTGCTCAACGTACTATATATGCCTGTTATGATCAAATCAGATATAAAAGAGCAATATAGTCAATATCATAAAGTAAAGAGACTGAAAAAGGCAATACTTTATATTGAGAAAGAAGAAAAGCATTAAAAGAACTTGTGGGACTGTGACTGAGAACATACTTGAGAAAACATCACATAGGGAAATTAAAACTAGCCTCTAGGATACCTTGCCAGTTGTGAGAAGCTACTCTGCAAATTTCTTTCCAGATTAAACCAAAATAAGAAGAAGATAGCCAAACTAATTTTTATTATCCAGTAAAAGGTGTAACGCATGGGTTCATGCCAATATGTGACAAAGGAGTTGGGAAGCACCAGCTATGTTACTGACCACATTAATGATAATCCTGAGGAGAACCACCTCCAAACTGGCTCAACATTTCCAGAATTCATGACATCTTCGTAGACTAAGGTTTTAGCAATGCTGCAAGCAAGCAGTAAGGTCTGTCCCCAAGATAGTACTGTAAACAAGGCCAACGCCTGGCCCAGCTCACTAGTAGAGCTCATCGTTCTGGTTATTATGACTTACTTTCTTTTAAAATAAAAAAAATAAATTTTAAGCAAACAATATGGGATCTTTATTGTAATTTTCCTATCTAGAAAATAAAACTGTATTTACAATTGAATTTTCCTCATTTTTACAGCATATGTGATAGTCTAAATTTTTAAACCCTAAATTAGGCTTTTGAGTGACATCCAAATTGTTGCCCGTGAAAGTTTCATAACCCAAATTATGAATATTTGGAGGATTTAAGACACTGGTCATTCAATCCGCTGGATCAGTCCTTGTTCTCAAATCCCAATCCTTACCTAAGTTTTTTTGATTCTAGTGGATTTTCTAAATTGGTCAAACTCTTTAAATCTGACCTCAGAATTTGTGCATGAATTCAAATTAATATTCATGAGGTCAAATTGTGGATCAAGATGGCCCCAATCCGTTTCATCACCCTCTTGTAAATTCAGAAATTCTCAGATCCTCTTGGGGCAGCGTGTACACTCCTCTGGTGTTTGCCAGGTCACTTCCTCCACCAGATATCCTTTCCACTTTACCAGAAATTACTGGTGACCCCTAAACCAACGCTCCCTCAGGATTTGCTTGATCTCATATTCCTGGTTGTCCTCCTCCCATGGGTTCAGTGTCCCAGGCTGCTCTGGTCCACGCCCCTGGAATCCTCAAAGTTGTGAACCATGGATAACTGGATGGGCCTTCAACCTTTCTGGGATAAATCAAAGCCACCTTGTTTACAACCTGAATTACCTTATACGGACCCAAGAACTTTATTCTGAGTTTACAGCTCTTCACCAGTACCGCATAATTCTTCGCTGCCACCAATACCCAATCTCCTGGAGCAAACAATGAGTCTGTCACTCTTCATTGATCTACATACCAGTTTTGCCGTGCTGTGGCACGCTCCAGGTTGCTTCACAATTTCCTTCCAATTTCTGTCATTCTTTGAGATAATTCGTCCACCCCCTGGCATACTCCACCATTTGATCCCCCATCCAACACTGAATTGGATCCATGATTAGCAAAAAATGGTGTCATTCCTGTTGATAATTGGTGGTGGTCTTTGTAGGTAAACTGAGCTAGTCTGATCCAAGTAACCCAATCATCCTGCTGATCTGAGATATAGCATTAGAGGTATTGCTCCAATTTCTGGTTTACCCTCTCTGTCTGTCCATCATAATGGGGATGATATGCAGAATCCCTACATGGGCAAATTTTTAAATTACTGAGCAGACTCAACCAAAATTAAAATATGAATTGAGGACCAAGGTCTGAAATAATCTCCGCCAGTAGGCCATGACAAGAAAATATCTCATCAATAAAAACCCTTGCAGTAACTTTGTCTGAGAATTTTGAGGTACATGGGAAAAACTCGGCATGTTTTTTTAACTGATTGACAACAACCATTATTGCATCCTTCCCCTGGATCTTAGTTAACCCGGTAATGAAATCCATGCAACTGACCTCCATGGCCAACTTGGAATCTAGAGCAGAACTAACTTACCCATGGCTGCTTTCATGAGGGCTTAGAATGTGCACAAACCAAGCACTCCGCCACATCTTTTTTGATATCCTTTTGCAGTCCGGCCCATGATTACCTATGTTGCATCAAGTCAATCATCTTCACAACCCCAGATGTCCTGCCAACAGGTAGTCATGCGATGCCTGCAGCACTTCCTACTACAGTAATGGGTTCAGAAACCATACTCATGAGTCATGATATATAATTCCATATTTCTTTTCATATGTATGATGATGGCTGTGTCATAGGCCCTCTGCCATTTCCGCCCATAACCGCTGCCCAAATAATGTCCTCCTTTGCTTCCTTTGGATCTCACCTTCCAGTTCATCCTCCTCACTCACCATCATGGCAAATTGGTCTTCCCAGAACATGTTTGCTGTGTTATGCTTTTCCAACTCAGCCTTCTCATATGCTATCCCCGCATCCCAGCTCAACCAATCTGCTATAGTGTTAACAGCTCCAGGATGGTAATCCACTCAGAAGTCATACTGGGCCAGCTCCACGTGCCAATGGGCTTGGCGCTGGTTCATTTTCCTGGGCTCACAGTAATACTCCAGTGCCCAATGGCCTGTACGTACTATGAAAGGATGATGGGCGTAAAACAAGTGGTGCTGCCACTCCTGCAGCGCTGCAACAACCTCCAGTAGCTCCTTGTCAAATATCAAGTAATTTGTTTCTGCTGGAATCATATTCCAGCTGAAATAACACATTGGGTGCTCCAACCCATCCTCCCCCTTCTGTAGAGTACTGCTCCCACAGCGAAGTTTGAGGCGTCCGTCTCAACCACAAAGGTTTTCCTGGATCTGGATGGGCAAGGATTGGCACTGAAATGAGCTTATCTTTATGCAGGTTGAATGCATGCTCCTCTTCTTCCCCCTATATGAACGGCACATCATGCATTAGTCATATGAGTGGCAAGGCTAACTTTGATGGATTCTTGATGAACCGCCTGAGGAAATTTATCATCCCTCAGAAAACTTCTTACACCTGTCTAATTGGTTGGGATCTTCCATGCGCGCACATCCTGGATATTATCTAGGCATACCCCAGGCCTTTTCTGAATACCACATTCCCTAGGAACTTGACCAACTCACAGTTAAACTCACATTTGAAAGTCTTCAATCATAATCCTGCCCTAGATAATGCCTTCAAAACCTCCCACACATCAAGTACATGAGCCTCCATGGAACGTAAAAACACCATGATGCCATCCATATAAGAGATACAACACCTGCCAATCAACTGACAGAGTCTTTGGTTGATCATTAATTGAAATAACGCTGGGGCATTATGCAGCCCAAATGGCATAGCCCAGTATTGGAACGTTTCATGGTGGCGCTTGAATGCCGTGTATTTTTGGTGCTCCGGCCTCACATGTACCTGATTGAATGCATCTGGAAAATCAATCTTGGTGAAAATGTTGCATCCTGTGATCATTGGCGAGATATCTTCAATTAGTGGCATTGGGTAAGGATCCGGCTCAATGACTTCATTTAACCTTCTGTAGTCCACACATGGCCATAACTCTCTTATTGCCTTAAGCACTAGCAACACTAGAGATACCACAGCTGATTTTGATGGCTCAATCAAACCTTCGCTCAACATTGAATTTATGTGATCCTCCAATGCGGCTTTGGCTCATTCATATAATTGATAAATTGGGCATCCATGGGGAAGTTCTGACCCTTCTTTTTAACTGGAAAGAGAATGCAAATAGGACTGAGGGGGAAAAAAGGCAATCTTCTTTTTGGACCAAAGACCACCACAAAATCTTGGTATTCTATAGGTAAGACCTCTTCCTGCATGGCCCCCAGGATTTGAGACTCATCTAACTTCTAGTTTCCCACTAACAGCCTCCACTTCATCAGTGACCCCTCCTTGGGTACAAGGTTATGGTACTGGAAGGCACATCGATCTGGGGTCTAAACTGATGCCACCACCGCATCTTAAACACTATTGGGTGGGTCAGGTTCTCAATCACACAAAGCTGCATCCAGAACCCAAATGGGGACTGCTGTACCTTCACTGAAGGCCATACGTGCCAAGGTGGCGCCCTCCATGAGGCATCAGCAAATACACCTCTGGTCCTTACTGCACCTGCAGCTTCAAATGCTTTGCCAATTCCATTTCAAAATAATTTTCTTCTGCACCAGTATCTATTGTGGCTATTTCCCTTTCCATTCCCCCATCTGTATGCAACTAAATGGGATAAACAGTCAAGCATAAAGTTAAGAAGGCGATTTCTTTTTGGATGAAACTTTCACTTGCTTTAGCTGATGAAAATATTGACATATTCCCTTGGCGCCCTCCCCCTTGAACATTTCCCACGTTTCTTGGGGCTGGGTGCCACCCCCTTGACTGGAACGGCCACTTACTGGGGACTGTCCCTTTCCCAGTGACATCAATTCCTCCTGCTGGCTCCATTCCAGTGCTGATTGTTTTTCAACTTGAACTGCTAAGGCCACTTCCTCCTCCAGCGTAGCCTGGACCTTTGCTGCTGCAAAGGCTGCCAGAAAATCTGCCTGCAACCCCTGGCAGAACATTTGCGAGGACTGGGAATAAGTAACCTGTGCTGCCTTTGCCAGTGGATGGAAGACCCACGCATACTCCTCTACAGAGCTATGACTCTGGCTGACTGTTAATAGTGCCTACCAGGCCTCATCTTTTGCCTCATCCAGACATGCCGCCCAGCCAATCAACTCCACACTCCTACATGAAATTTGGCAAACTAACCTGTTCCTCAATGAGTTCCTGTAACCATCCCGCCAATTCTGGGGGTAATGCATCCACCAACTGGTCTAGTTGGAGCGCGAGAGGATACCCCCTGTTGCCTGTGCCAACCATGCCTATAAGTGGATCCGCATAATGACTTGGTGAAGTTTGTCCAACACCTCCATGGATAATGTCACCCGACCGGTGGGTGATTTAGGTTTCAATTGGTTCACTATGGTTTGCTGAGTTGTTGCCCCCCATAATTGGCCCACTTCACATAGCAAAAATGCCAACTAAAATCCTACCATAACCACGTTCAAGTGATGTCAGTCCATTTCTCTCTGTTGGTAACTACCACTTCTTCCTGGGGCCATCACAAGATGGAGAGTAACGTATTTAAGGTTTGTTTTATGTAACGCATAGGTTCAAGCCAATACATAACAAAGGAGTTGGAAAGCACCACCCATGTTCCCAACCACATGACTGATTTTCCCATGGAGAACCACCCCTGAACCAGCGCGCCATTTCCAGAATTTACGACATATTTGCAGACTAAGGTTTTAGCAATGATGCAGGCAAGTAGTAAGGCCTAGCCCCAAGATAGTACTGCAAATGAGGCCAACGCCGGCCCAGCTCACAGGTAGAGCTCATCATTCTGGTTAATCTGGCTGATATTCTTTTAAAATAAAAATTTTTTAAGCAAGCAATCTGAGATCTTTATTGTGATTTTCCTATTGAGAAAACGAAACTATATTTACAGTTGCCATTTCCTCATTTTTAAAACATTTACAAAAGTTTAAATTATTAAACCCTAGATTAGGCTTTTGAGTGACATCCAAATTGTTGCTCATGAAAGTTACATATCCCAAATTACGAAAATTTGGAGAATTCAAGACACTGGTCATTTGATATGCTGTATTGATCCTCATTCTTAGATCCCTAAATTCTTACCTACGATTTCCAACTCTGGTGGGTTTTCTGATTGGTTCGACTTTTTAAATCTGACCTCTATATTTGTGCAAAAATTCAAACCTATATTCATGAGGTCAATGTGCGGATCAGGCTGGCCATAATTTATCACAAAAGGAAGAATATTAAACCAATTGTAGTGCTTGAATAGTAATAAAAACCAATGATTTTTTTACTAACACTAATATTTATTTAGGTAATTGATAGCAAATTTTCAACTTTCAAAGTTGTTCCCACTCTGATGTCCCAGAGCTGAAAATGGAAACGAATCTCATTGGCTGTTTGGTCTCAAAAGTACCAAATGACAAATCAAATTGGTCCAACAAGCATTGACAGAATTAACAACTCATTGGAATTGGGAAAAGTTAAAAGTTAGTTTCTGATCTTAACAGTAGGATTAAACTTTGAGAGCCTCATGGAAGCTTCAAATACCCCAGCGCATCAAAATACAAAAGCACTGAAAAAATGCTTGAGACTTAACTCTGCTTAAGTAGCAATAGTGCCAACCTGAACTGATGCTGCCAAGTCTATCACCCATCCTTTTTATGACAGCTCTCGTCCAAAAATTAGGCCAGATATTAATAAGAGAACTTATTGAGCTTACCTGGTACCACCTTCAGCTTGGGATAGTGCCAGGCCCAAAAAACAAGAACCCAAAATTATTTCAAGTGGCCTGAAACCTAAGGCCAAGAGATTAATTAATTTCAAAAGTCAATAACTTACCTTGATATGGTCAAAAGCTGCCACCAACAGCAAGGCACAACCAACTGAGCATTCAATTGAACCAAGATTTGTCCCCAAAGTAGGGAACAAGGTTGTCAGCTCAGATGAGCTGTGCCCCACAGGTTGCACCATGATAAACTACTGCACTGTTGATTAACTTAAGTTTGAGGTTCCAATCAATTTTGAGCTTGAATCCTCTGTTGACCCCAAATCTCAGGCTCAACCCTTTTGAGAGGCTACCTACAAAGATTTTGAAAAGGATATTGCCAAATACCAACTCTATGAACAGGCCGTCTGCTCCTCCTTGCTTGACTTGGGAGGAGCTCAAAGTCCAATCATGATTGTTGGCATTTGGTCTGAAAGTTGGCTTATGATCAACTGCTGCCTTTAAGCAGCTGAGGTTGCAAGGTTTCCCATTAAACTATACGCCCTCAAAGAGAACTCCAACGCCTTTGTCACTTCACAGCGAATTAAAGCTCTGGACTGGCAGGATCATGCAGATATCCTCATGATGAAGCTTCTCAGATCCTTCAGTGACAATGAGCTCTCCCTCAAATTTCTTGATGGTTCCCTGGGAGCTTTGAAAGCAGGTGGGATTTCCAACCCATGTGAGTTTTAATCCTACCTGGCCCCTGTGGCCTTAGCGCCTTCATGAGTTCGTTGCCACCTACTTCTGTACTACCAATGCTGAGACCTACTGCGTTGTGGAATCAGACCTGGAATGCCTCACAAATCATTCATAGGCTGATAATGATGACATCCCAACTTATCCCGTGCCATGCATCAATCTAAGAATCAGGATTGAAGCAAAGACCCACTGATGATGATCAACCTCCATGAGGTAATAGGCTTTAGCTTCTTCAACACAGCGCCACGCCACCATACCTTATTCTCTCGCCTGTTTGCCAGTGGAACTGAAAACCACCTGACATCATACAAATAATATATCCTCAGGCGAAAATCATTGTGTCAGCTACATATGCCTCAAGCACGCCATTGTCATCCAATCCCAGCTAGCTTCCAAAAATCTTGCTATCCTGACTCAACTACTCTGATGATCTACCCTCTCAACTACATCCTACCTTGTCAGTTTAACCCCTAACACCTCTTACTCAGACCTCGGATTTTTTAATGCCCCACAAATTATTCCAAGGTTGCCAGTGGCACCCTCGCCAACCTTGCTGCCATTCCTGAGGGCAATATTACCCTCTCAATACCAAATATTATGTACTGAATTATAATCTATATTTGAAGAACCTTCCTGACAGTGACAAGCATCAGATGGTGCTGGACCAGTATGTTGTTGCCAGGCTATTTGTTATGCATGATACCAAGCTGTCTCATATCTTGACTGACAATCATCAGATGAACAATTTAAGTCCTGAGATGAAGTTCATCAGTCAAAGGAGCCTGATAAAATATACCAGCTAATTCACAAGATGACCAAGACTTACTCCCCTTGGACAAGGCTTGAGGGGGCTTCTCTCAGGATTCTCCCTATGCAAGGTGTAAGCCTTGTCCTGAGGAGAAGATCAGCAGATATGAGCACGCAGGACTTGGCCATTAAGCTATTCAAATATTTTAATAATTTCTGAAACAAGTCTTGATCCCACGTCATGAGGTTGTATTTCATATTTGGAGTATTACTTAAATTACTCTGAATTTGGCTAATAATCATTTTTATATTATTTGCGAAAAATTTATATAATTCTGAGGTCACAATTACATGGCTCCATGATCTGTGGCCCAAAGCTTTCAATATTTTTATCAGCTGTTCATTCTGGAAGCTAGCAAGTTGGACCTCTAAACCTGGACTATTAAGAGAGCTCCTACTTCTGGTTAATAAATCAAATTTATGCTACAAAACTAATACTAGAGATCAAGAAGCTTGGCTGACCTTCCAGGTGTGACGTGATGATTGAAAAGCCACTTAGGAATCAATAATGATCACTGAATCACTCTTCACCATTCCCAATGAAGCATGATTTCCTCTTTCCTTTCAACTGTACTATAAATTGTACTTTCTTACTTTTAATTAAAGTACGTTTTCCAACATTATATTATACCTATCTTATTTTTATCTAAGTTTTATTTTAATTCCAATGAACAAAGTCTCATCATTTCTAAATATTATGAACTGCATGTCCTCTCAGATGACTATGATGCACTAAGCTTCCTGAAGTCAGCCATTATGTCAGGCTCCCGGCGTAAGCACCTGAAAGCACTTCTGGTAGAGTTGTGACAGGCATGACCCTAAACCAGTATATGGCATGGCGTGTTCAGATAACTGCCACTTATTCTTGGCCCTCATTAACCAAGACATAATGGAATGCATTTACTAGGTACAATTTCATAGACAATTTTAATTTACAATCTCTTGTGAGAATGCAGCCTCAAGTGGAAGCGGGTATGTATTAGGTATGGTAGCATTGTTTAGTGGCCACAGTCCATGAAGGGCCACAGGGTGCGTTCAGGTTTCTGAGCGAACACCATGGGAAATGATACTAGCAGTAATTTCTTAATTAACTACCCCTTAGCTATCATCTCATTAATCCAGAATTTTAGGGCTTGATCCTTAGTGGCAGAGTATGGCTAAAGTGGGCAATTTATCTTGATGAGGTCTAACATCAGTCAGAAGTCAATATCAAACTCAGAGTGGGGTGGCAAGTAGTTAGTTTTATCTACGTCAAAAATCTCTTTGTAGGGCTTGAGTATTAAAGTCGTTTTGAGAAGATTGTATACAGCATCAGAGGTTGAGTACTCCACAATGGTCGCCAAAGAATCTCCTTTCACCAGAGTAGGGATCAGAAATAAATGATGGAATTATAGAAGGTCATGAAGGTGAAAACATTCCACTTGAGGCTGATGATAAGCAATAGTTGGCTCCACCATCCTGCACCCAGGATCATGGAGTAGAGTAGGTATGGAATCGCCAAGAAGTTGGCGTGAAACTAATTACTGTTGGCCAAAAAGTGCAACAGCTCACGTGAGGGCATAGTGACCATTTATACCCTTGATGCCCCATGACTGAAGCCCCTGTGGTAAACGCCAGATCTGAGCTTGGGCCATCTTGAGAGCAATAAAAAATACCAAGGAGCCTGTGTCAAAAATGCGCTAACTACAGCACGTCTTGAACTGACTGTAATGTCCACAGTGAACAAGAAATAAGCATGATTGAATTTTTTTATTAATCTTGTTTATGGTACACACTCCCACAGTATATCTGCTTTCAGGGCAACTTGGAGTAATCCTGAGTCTTGTTGAGAAATTGTAGGGCATTGCTGCCACATAGGCATTTAATAATTGTTCTGATGTGGGATCTGTTGAATCCATATATGGCGTATGCATCTGAAATCCTTAATAATTGGATTATGGTTATGGTCCTCTTTGACTTTTTTCATTGTCCCAAGTTGGTAGGGGAACAATTCCAGGGCCTCTGGTTCCACGGGTAATAAAAAGAGTACCTGGAAGTCTTTTTGATACCTCGCCAATTGGTCCATAAGTCTGGGTCCATGCGGATTGGACTGCACCACCAAGCTCTCTGGGACAATATGTTGTTAATTATGAGATTTAAATGATTGATGAAGAGGCTGGCTGTAGTATGTGATCTTGGGGAAACGTACTAAGATTGCAGAATGTGGTAGTGACAATTCCATAATATTGCTATTCTGAGGCATTGTGGTGATGTAGGAAGCAAGGGCGAGCACTTTCAGCATTTGTGTGGATATATTATGATAATTCTCTTCTGCCATAGTAGAATTGTCTAAGCCATCAGTTAATTTATTTTTTTCCATATCTTTATTGCTCTACATATCCTCCTCATCATTGAACAATATAAGCGCTCCATCCTTGTGATGGATGAGGTTGGTTTGGTATAGCTATGGTATCTTATGGGGGTTGATTTCTTAGTTACTCTGGTTCTGGGAAGGCCTTAATCTGTTGAGCCAGCTTGTATGATCCCTCCAAAACTTAAGGTACATTGAACCTTTCCATGTGGGAGCCCGCTCCATGAATAAGAGGCCTAAAACGCAGCAATGCCAATGTCCTCTAGGAGTTAGAGTGAGCCTCTAGTTGTTGAAAAGCCTTAATGTGGTCATCTAAATTCGTGGCTAAACCTTGCTGTTGGAATAATTGAAATTGGAGTTGTGGCCTCGACACTGAAGTAGCCACCATAGATAAAAATTAATGTGATCTTTGAGGGAGGTGCATCCCCTATGTACGAATTCTGGTATAGTAGGGTGCAAGCCCATATTTTTTCTTTGCCTTCCAAGGCGTCCAGTAGTGCCAATGTTTTCTGAGCTTCAGAGGCCTCAGTAGTTCCATTTAGGGTAGTTCACAATTTGAGTTCCACCAGCACTCCCAGCACTTGGCGAGCCACTTCATCCAAAGGTTAGTAATTTAATCTTACCACCATTACAATACAGGCTTGGGCATTTAAGGGGGGTGATCAGTTGTGCCTTCCAAATGAGCAGTATTTGATTGATGGCTCTTATAAATGCTACCCATGACTAACATGTTGGGAGAGTGCGCATGAGACCATATGATCTCTGTTTAGATGTGGAATAGCCCAAATATAACAATCTTGGGCAAATGACACAAAATGCAGTATTGATTGGATGGGGTTTTATGTAAGACACTAGAATGTCAACGAAAGATTTGGTTTCATGGGGTATTCAAATATCCATGATAGCATCCAAAGTCCACACAGCATTGCTGATCTGATAAATTTGAGAGTAAGAACCATGGAGAGATAAGTGGGGAAAGTATTGATTGATAAACATCTCCCCATCCCAACAGCTAGGCTGATCGCTGGAAATAGTTTTGACCACACTTTGCGCATCAAAGGGAAACTAGTTAGGTTGATTGGTGGAGGCTATTCCAACCATCCTAGGCTACATGGGAACTAATTCTCAATTTTCCTGAGTATGCACTTGATATCAAGGATCAACGACTGCATCATTAGTTTTAATCTCATTAGGTTTCACAATTTGTGTTTCTCAGATTTGCAATTTTTTTCTTTATGGATCTGGTGGATTAGATTGGACAATTGGACATTCAACTCAGGGTGGTAATCCAAGTACAAAGTTCATTGGTCATATGGAGTTTGTGACATTCCTTAAGGATAATTCCCAAGGTTTTATCTACTGAGGGAGGCTAAGGATGTACACACTGGTAGGATGGCCACAACCATCACTGAGATAAAAGAGTATGTGCCCTCCATGGGTTAAAGTGGTTCCTTCATGTAGCTAAAAGTTTTTGTAATTCATAAAATTTTAAACTGTTTTTTGGGCGGAAGCTATAATCTGTTAGTCTTTATGGATTTACCTGGCACTCTACCATTAACAGAATGATGGGTTTTTATAACTTTAGGGAATTGAGAAGTGGGGATTGTAGAATATTTTTGACTATAGGACGCATGTATCTTTTCCAGAGCGCCATAACTTTTGAACAATATTGCAGTTTGTAGATTGTGGGTGGCCCTATTTATTCTTGCCTTGGTGAAAATCGGTAACTTATCAGGGTTCTTGCATCCTTACATCATCTTTAATATTCATAAAAGATTTTTTTGACCATTTGAGGGTCTTATGTTGATTTGACCTTTATATTTTAGTCCCACCATGAATTCACTTTCAATATGCTAGTTCTAGTTCAGATTTCATCACAATACTCTCAATTCTCAATGTAAATTTCAGCCAAATTTAAAGTTGGAGCTGATTTAAGTTCCCCCTATTGTGAGATTTTATTATTGAGATTGGTGAGGGCGGCATCTACTCATCGCTTATCTATATTATGACCTAGATCCGCTATTTTACCTTTGGGTATGCTCAGGTCTCCTTCCCTTCCCTTGATCAGATGGAGTATATTGCCTGGTCCAATTTAATGGACATGGCGGGGGCCCTTACACATCCACAGTTTAAAATGTGACATCTTGTTGGCATCAGCCCTGTCTGCTTACCAGTTGAGAAACCACCAGACTATTAGTATGTCTCCATTAAAGGTTTTATACAGAAGAGAAGCCATGTACTGAGCTTGTTAGTCCCAGGTATGAACTCAGATAGGATGTTGGGATTTTTGCCCATATTCCCAGCTGGCTAGATTACCAGGAATTATTAGGGGATAATTCCCTAATGCGATGTGAATTTGAAATTGGTTGACCCTAATTTTGGGGTAACTATATTTGAGGGATTTTAGGATATTCACCTTGTCAGATCCATTGAGGGGATCAATCCAGACAGATGCTTAAGATCTCTTTGGGCAGAATTGCCGATGAAAAAAGGGGCATCTGATAGTGATTAACTATTGGGTGTACTGATTGGGATTGGACAGGTTTCATCACTAACTGATTGAGAATGAAAGTAGTGAGTTTTGAGGTGAGTGATGCCACCTGCAACAAGCGAATCAATCAGTTGGTTCATGACCTGCCTTAATGGGTAACAATTCCCATTACCTAAGCAGGTCGCTTGCCAAATATGGTTGGTTTGCTTGTATTGAGAGGAAAATGTTATGAACACGTTTTACAACTCTTTCTGTTTTAGGTCTCAAGGATGTCAAATGACGGAATCCTAGCCAGGATGGGGAAGACCATTGCTGCTGAGATGAGGATGGGTGATTTATTGCAACGTCTGCAGTTTCATTGAAGAGGTTCAACTGAGGGTTGGGCGCTGATTTCCCCACTATAAATTCCCTAGAATTCATCAATAAGTATATATAGTTCTATCCAATATATAGTTTTAAGTAGTAAACTTTATCAGCTTTCAATTGTTCTATTCTTTCTCAGGGATATTATTGCTGTGTTTAATAATTAGAGACTCTTTAAGGAAAAGAGTAAGGATCTGAGCGGAGATCCAGAGAAGAAGTGGAAACAAATTTGGGATTGCTGCCAACTGTGTGTCAAACCAGAAAAACTGTCAATAGGAATTTCAGCTAGACTGGGTTATACAGTGTGAGGGAACGAATCCCTATTTCAAGTCATCAAAAATATTTTGAGCGGAAATACTGGATGAGCGTTGGGCCAAGATCTTATAATTTCACTCAACTATGGATAATAGATACAAACTATTATCAACCAATTACATCAACAACTATACAATGCGGACTAATTGCAAAAAATCTGAACCTGTGCAAGTAATAGTTTATAAAGGGAATTGTTCAATAATAATTAATCTCTATCTGTTTTTACAAAGTGGTGCTCACTACAGGGGTGTAGTTGAGTAGAACTTATAGGGATGTCATATGAAGATGTTTCCAATTTCAGAAATAAGTTACTGAGGGAAGTAACGAAGACAAAACGTGAAATTGATCACATTCATTGGCATTCACCCACCTCAGAAGTGGAGCTCTGAGTGAAGAAAATTGAGGATGCTCAAGTTCAGGGAGAAGGACTTTCAGCCTAGATATGGAATTATCTAGGGCTGCAAGAAACCCTTTTCCACCTGACATCTACCTTAAATGAAGAGTAACAGCAGGGCCAACTTGGGTTGAAATTGGGTCCACTTAAAATAGTCCTGAGGAGTGAGTGTTTAGATGAGGCATTGGATGAAATAAGGACTAATTAATTAAGAGGATTGGATTGCCATACGAATGAAGATATGAAGTCAAAACAGGAAATGTTTGATCCAATATAGTGGAGAAAATCATTTTAACTCAATAACACTTGACCAATGACCAGAAGTTGCTGGAGACGAGTTCATAAATTCAGGAGATATTGGATGAAGCTAAAGAGTCCAAAATGACCTGTGTAATTAAGGATGGCCATGAAGATCAAAGATCGTTTTAGGAGAAAAACAATTGGAACAATCGGATAGAACTGTTGGCTAAAGAAATAGGAAGAATTCAAGCATCACTTACCAAAATATGAGATGAAATTAGGACCTGTTGGATGAATAACCAGTTGGGACTAAAGGCCTAATATATTAAGATTATTGTCAAAAGTTGGCAAGTGTAGCCTATATGAAAAGAGACAGCGCTGCTGACCATATAGTGAAGAAGGTCAATATTAAAATTTACAAGTATTTGACCTAAGAGAAATTATTTGCAATGTTCCCAGCGGACCTCTGAACCATTAAATGGTTATGTCCTGAGATTTTTGTCAAGTCCTAGAAGAGGACCAATGAACTAAATGGATGCTTAAATCTTAAGAGTATAAGATTTTGAACAATGATATCTAGGGGTTAGAGTATACCCAGGACTCAGTTTGGATGAAGGGGAAAAGAAGGACCACTGAACCTTTTTGTAGGTTGCAAGTCCCATTGCAAAAGAAAAATACAAAAAAATATATGAAAGGTATAAAATATTAAAAAATTGATTTAATTGGTCCATGAATTTTGGACCTGGAAGCGATGAGAAATCCTGACAGCTGAACTGAGGAAATTACATGATATTGGGACCCTCGATGAGATGTGATTACCAGATGGGGTAACTGATAGCATTAACCTATTGATTGATCAAGAGCAACTTGCTGATCTGATGATAGACAGCAAGAGGAGTTGCTTGAATTTTTTGAAAAGTATCAGGAAGTATTTTCCCAGGATGATCACAATTTGGGATGCGTGAGAGATGTGATCCACAAGGTCAATACTGGGGAAAATTTGCCAATCAGGATGAGACTGATTTATGGTTGAAGGTGGCTGAAGCAGTAGTGGAAGAAGAAATCAGCAAACTAGTGAAGCATGGGCTTCTAGTTTCGTCGTCAAGTCCCTAGGCAAGTCCAATTCTTATTGTGAAGAAAAAGGATGGCTCTAAACGGGTGGTGATCAACAACCAAAATCTGAATAAGATTATGAAGAAGGATTCTCCTTCCCTACCAAGAATTAATGATGCGCTAAATCAATTGGTAAAAGTGAAGTATTTCTCCATGATGGATCTGATCTCAGGATATTTAAAAAAAATTTACCAAGAGAAAACCAAGAAAAATGCGTAATTGTTACTGTGCATGGACTATACCAACTGACAAGGATGCCTCAGGGTCTATGCAATGCTCCTGCAACGTTCCAGAGGGCCATGGACGTTATAAAAAGTGACTTGAAGTTGTCATGCGTCCTAGTGTACTTGGACGATATCAATGTGTTCAGTAGGACGTTTACTGAACATTTACACCACTTGGAAGAAGTATTGAAGAGAAGTCTGTGGCTAACCTGAAGATTAAGCCTAGGAAGTGTCACTTCTTCAAGAAAGAGTTGAAATATCTGAGATTATTGATCAACTCTAGTGGATTGCAGCTGCAAACTCAGAAGATTGAAGCCATAGAATGGATGGCTGTGTTGAATAGTGTCCAAGATATCCAAGCGTTCTTTGGAGTGGTCAGATACTACAGAATATTTATTTGAAATTTTGTCAGAATAACTGAATCTATATTCCAGCTGTTGAAGTATCCAAAGAAAGAATTCTCATGGAATGAAGAAGCGCAGTAATCCTTTGATTAGTTACGCCAATATCTAATAGATTCTCTGATTTTGAAATACACAAATTTTGATCAATAATTTATTATACAAACTGATGCTTCATTGATGGCTATTAGCGCCTGTATTAAGACAAGTAGATGAACTTGGGGACAGACATCTGATGGGATTATGTGAGCCTGATGCTCTCAGCCGCTGAGAGGAACTAACTATAACTGAGCATGAATGCCTTGTGGTCATTTACGCCTGTAAGCAGTTTTAGGTGTACATCCATGGAACGCACTTCAAAGTGGTGTCAGAGCGCTCCTCATTGCATTGGTTTCATAATGTGAGAGAACCAGAAGGACGACTGGCCCAATGGGCACTTAAGCTACAGGCTTATATAATGATATTGTTCACCAAGCGGGGGCTTCTCATCAGAATGTGGATGGCTTATCACGGTTACCAATGGTCCAGATGGTATACCAGCAGGTGGATGAGTTATACCAGAGAATGGTCGTTGGAGAAATTGGGAATTAGCCCCAAGAAATCCATGGTGCGATTCAAAAAGCAATGGAAAACCGAGACCATGGATGGACAAGAGTTTAAGATGATTAGCAGGATGTGGTTACTTTTCTAAAGCCGTTGGAAAGAGCAGCTATTGTTTAAGCCACTCATAAGGTTGTTGGGCATGGAGGCTTAGAAGAACAACCAGCAATATTCGCCAGTACTACTACTATGAGTCAATCAAGTATGACATCATGGACTATCTAGCTTGTCAAATGGAGTGTCAGCTTCACAAGCCACATAAGAATAAAACTGGATACTGACTGGTATGCCCTGGATATGCTTGGCATATGCTGTCCATTGAAATGATGGGACTGCTGACGATGAGCACAGGAGTCAAGTACATAATAGTTGCTATTGACCATCTGATGAGATGGGTTGAGATAAAGGCCCTGGTGAAAATGGACGCTATCAGCACCACAAGGTTCATCCTTGATCAAGTAGTATACCAACATGGATGCCCACAGGTCCTTCTTAGCGATAATGGGACAAGCTTCATGTCTCAGGTGATTCTTTGGTTGATTGAGATAATGGGGATCTGAGGAGTCATGTCTGTACCCTACTGGATGGAGACAAACGGACTGGTAGAATGAGTGAATGAAACACCGGCCACAACGCTGAGGAAGCTGGTAACATGAAGAACTTCCATGTGGGGAATGTACCAGAGTTTGGTAACTTTCGCCTACAATATCTGTTATCATACAGCGATGGGAAAAACGCCGTTTGAGTTGTTATATGGGAGGAAGTCTGCATTTCCAGCGATTTTATGTTTGGTGGTGGAACCAAAATTGGAAATGAGTTCCAAAAGTACCTGAACTGATTGGCGAAAATTCTGATCAAAATGCAAATGCAAGCATTTGATACTACGTTGAAGAAAAGGATGTGAGTGAAATTGACGGATTACAAGAACTGACCAGCCTTATCAGAATATCAAATAGGTGAAAGAGTTGCCTATTGTGATATGCATTGTTTTGGGAGAAGAATAAGCTGGATGCGTTGTGGTTGGGTCCATTTGAGATTATTGCTAAGACAGCGACTAACGCCTGCTCCATCAAGAATCTCTTGGATGGAAGAGTAGAAAATTGAGTCCATGCTAAGTGTTCAAAGCAATGGATTGATGAAAAAAAAACAAAAAAAGAGTTCAGAAAGACTGATGAACCATTAAGTTTTTTATGTCCTAATGATTAGTTCAAGTCTGAAAAAATGACCTCTGAACCAATCTAGATGGTTAAGTCCAAAAAAAGGACCTCTGAACCATAGAAAACTGGTAGGTTTAAGAATACATAGGATCCAGTTTGGGGAAAAATAAAAAAGGTGAACCGCTGAACCAAGACAAGGTCAAGTTCCATGGAAAAAAGAAGAAAAAAATAAAAGATTTATAAAGATAGTGGGAAAAAAGATTTTAAAAAGCCGCATAGAAAAAACTGATATATCTTATAATTTTTATTTTTTATTGATTATCCTCGATTTAGGGATGATTCCATCTATGTTGCCTCTTGGGGAGGGAGGATGGATCGCAGTAGGGGTGATTAACCCATTAAAATCTATGTGAGATTGGACGCTAGCGAGGTCTAAACCTACATGAAACCAAGTTTGTTGAGCATATGCAGATCCCTGGAGAAAGCGACTAGGGAAAGTGAAATTTAGATGTTGGAAGAAGCCAATCATGAAACCCCAGAGTGGGGAGGGAAGCAACAGTACAGAAGGAGGCAGTCAGTGAATAACCCTGAGTAATCCCAATATGGAACTGGAGCTGAAAGTTTGGACTTGAGCGCTTGCCAATGGGCTTCATCAAGAGCACTGTACATATGGGCCAGCAATGAAAAAGAGGTACTATATGGGGGTTGCTTAATCATTCCCCTATCAAGCGCATCAGAGGAAGAGGCTGATGGGATGCACCAGAAATTAGATAGTCATGCAAGGAGCAAATGGCATCCTGCAAGTGACGACTACAAGATTCTTAGAAGCTGAAGCAGAAGGAGTGATGGAACTTAGGAAAGCTGGAAGCCTTGTGGCCCAACTTCAAAGAACTTAACTGGCAAAGCGAAGAGCATAAGCGGTGAAATGCCAATCTAGGATGTTCTCAATAATGGAGGGATTCAGCGCTAGGGATAAAGCCTTGGTGACTTGGGCCTTCAATTCTACATAGGGGAGCTCAAAATGAATTCTGTTGCCAATGGTGATTTTGGTGGCCAAGACAGCTGGTTTGTAGCTTTGTCCAAGTTGGAAGAGGAACTCAGGAAGCAAGTCTGACCTGGCAAGAAAGGAGCAATCAAGAGTGAAGGGAATTATTTTAGGAGCATCAACAATGATGTTTGGGGCATCTGCAAAAGGAGCTAAATCGAAGAGAGTTTCAAAATCTAACTCTGGAATTAATGACAGAGGAAAAATCAGCCGCAAGCTGTTTGAAATGATCGCTAGCTGGTTTCAGTGGGGTTAGTTACTGTTTCCAGTATTTCTACGGAAGGACTAGCCACTGGTACTTGAATAGGAGTATGAGCCCTGGAAGGACCGTATAAGAGGTTCCATTGCTTAGCCCAACTCATCTGCTGTAAGAGCCAAAGATCTTGATCAGACAAACTGTTGAAAAGATGTTGATACTGAACCTCATAATTTGACATATGAGCTGGATGAAAAAAAATGATGTCAGACTTATATAATAGTTGACAATATGCACTCTCAATCCATTAAGCTTTAATTTCAGAGATTTCTATATCAAAATTAATGGGATAAGCTCTCCAAAGAAGAATTAAGAATGATATGAGCCAAGAGGTTATGAGAAGAAAATAACAAGGGCGAACATAAATAAGCATTTTTAATTGGGCTGCAAAATGAACATCGACTGTAAGAGTCTCATGTCAAGGATGAGGAGAAAATTAGGAAAAAAGGACAATGGACCAAGAATACTGAATATGACAGTGGGTCATATGCCCTGACGGGGAAAACTGGATCCTGGGACTAATATCATCATTAGTATATTTATCAGCCTGGTATGACAGTAGATCATATAATGCGCTCTGAGTAGGCAGTAGTGAGGAGGAAGAGGAAGAAAGATGCATGATGAAGGTCATCCCGAGCAGCATTGAGTATTGGTGATTGCACTCTGCTTGAGAAAATGAAGTATTTGACCAAGTGTCCAAATTGGTGTTTTCTTGCCCCAGTCCTTTTCTTGCTGGAAATCTAGGCAAGAGGGGGATGTGTTGGGATTAATGCCCATATTCACAGCCAGCTAGATTATCAGGAATCGCTAGTGGATAATTCCCTAATGCAAGGTGAATTTGAAATCAGTTTGACCCTGATTTTGGGGTAACTATATTTGAGGGATTTTAAGATATTCACCTTGTCAGATCCATTAAGGGGATCGATCCAGACAAATTCTTAAGATCTCATCAAGCAGAATTACCAATGAAAAGGGAAATCTGATAGTGATTAACTATCAAGTGTACCAATTGGTATCAGTCAGGCTCATCACTGACTGATTGGGAATGAAAGTAGTGAGTTGTGAGGTGAGTGATGCCACCTGCAACAAGCGAATCAATCAGTTGGTTCATGACCTGCCTTAATGGGTAACAAGTCCCATTACCTAAGCAGGTCGCTGGCAAATATGGTTGGTTTGCTTGGATCAAGAGAAAAACGTTAGGGACATGTTTTATGACTCTTTCCGTTTTTAGGTCTCAAGGATGTCTAATGACGGAATCTTAGCCAGGATGGGGAAGACCATTGCTGCTGAGATGAGGATGGGTGATTTAATGACAGTGGCTGCCGTTTCATTGTTGAGGTGTCAACTGAGGGTTTACGCTGAATCCCCCACTATAAATTCCCTAGAATTCACCAAGAGATATATAGTTTTTATCCGGTATATAGTTTTAAGTAGTAAAATTTAACAGCTTTTAATTGTTCTATTCTTTTTCAGGGATATTATTGCTGTGTGCAATAATGGGAGACTCTTTAAGGAAAAGAGTAAGGATCTGAGAGGAGATCCAGAGAAGAAGTGGAAACAAATTTGGAATTGCTGCTGACTGTGTGTCAAACTGGAGAAACTGTCAATGGGAATCTCAGAGAAGATCAGGTTAGATGGTGTGAGGGAAAAAATCCCTATTTCAAGTTATCAAAAGTATTTTGAGTGGAAATAATGGCTGAGAGTTGGGCTAAGATCTAAGAATTCCATTCAACTACAAATAATAGTTGTCATACTATTATCAACTGATTATATCAAAAACTATACAATGAGGACAAGTTGTACAAAATCTGAACCTTTGCAAGTAATAATTTTAATAGAAGATATTTGCTAATAATAAAAAATCTCTATAATTTTTACATAGGAAGAATCTCCCCCAGCAGATGCTAAATAGAGTTAGTAGAGGAGTTAGTCAAAAGTACATATCAATGTCAGCAGCAACATTATATTACTACTTAAGGAGAGTAAAAAAAAGGATGATCAGATAATAAGTTGCTTATATTCAAGGTGGTACAGAAAGTGATGCTCTATCTTATGCGAGGAGGGCAACCACAGAAGATACAGGTCATCTGGATGGGACCTGTGTCAATTATCATTAGAAGAGGAACTAAGTAAATTATTAAGGATGATACCACTCATATTATGTATAACCAAGTACACACATGGCAGTTGAAGTCTTTCCATTGGTTTTATCTTTAAGGTAATCTTGAGAAAGTTATCAACTGTAGGGTTAATTACTTGGCCTATGAAAACCCTCTCCTGAAAATCATTCTTTAAATATATGACTATTATTGGTCTAAGTGATCTAGCTGGCTTCAACAACAATCAATTTTCAGATACTATGGCAGCGATCATAATGTTTTACCAAATTCTGAAGTCCCTTTAATAGGCTTCAAAGGGTCAAAAAAATCCTGGCAGCAAAGGCCATTATATAATCCCTGACCACCAAAATTTAACAGCTAGTAATCATGACGAAAGAAGATGTGAAAGAAATAAAGACCATTCCTGACAACTATGTGCATGATCTTGCAGATGATGCATATGAAGTAATCCCTTGTATACATTTGAGTTCACCTACCAATGACTAATTAATTACCAAAAACTCATCTGATGACTGTTTCCCCAATTGTACAAAACTGAGTGATGTAAATATTACCAAAAAAGGATAGTAGGTTAATTTTGAAATATCTAATGTTTGGTATGACCAATGTACCCATGCAGATGCAAGAGCCATAAGGGTCACAAGAGCAATAAGAGCCAGTGCCAAATTTCAGAGTAGCAGCCACATATTCACAAGCAGGCTAAACCCTCACAATATAATCTACGCAAGAAACTCAGAAGATCCCAGAGGATTAATGAATTATACCTAGCTGTCCCTGAAACAAAGCTGCAGATATTAAATCACCATATAAAAAATTTTCTTGTATAAATCTAGTTTTACTTCATATACCTTAAATCACATAAGTAGAGAATATAATTTATATATTTATATCAAAAATGTAACTTCTTTACAGAATCTGCCTCTATTATTATTTATTTTCTTTGTGCTAATAACTTTATTTTTTATTTAACTGAGGCAAGACAACCAGGGGACAGACATTACTGAAAGAAAGAAACAAAAGAAATGACATGAAACCTGAACAGGTTCAACTCCGTTGAAGAAAGTTTTTCCACCTCCAGATTGGGACAAAAATTTTCTGGTTACGTCATGGGTAAGGTTTTCATATTATTAAACCTACTATTTGTGCTAATAACTTTAAATATAGTTTATTGTAAAAGGTTCAGACTTAGCCTTCCTGTTCTCAGCAGAGGTTGAGAGATTTTTGATGCACTCTGTAGTGGCCCTGATATGTATAATTGCACGGCTTCAAAATATATAGATAATCTTGGTACCACGAGAAAATTATATGTATGTAATAACAAGAACCTCCAAATTTCTTATGGTGCACCCTGTGAAAAAACAAATGATTGATGAAAGTAGCCTAATTCCTATCATCAACATCCCTTGATCAAGGAATTTACTTTAACAATAGCCTGCAAGTTTGATGGCTCCTAATGAACCATCAAACTTGCAGGATGGGTTTTAGCCATATTATGAGAAACAGGCTGTCATCTCCTTCTGCAATATCCTGTTGGGAAGTGGTTGAAGTGGTTTGCAAACTAAACCACAACAGTAGTATCTGTAGGAAACTGGCTATGATTGGTTGAGAGAAAGTTTCCTGTAACACCAGGGGAATGGTAGCTGCAATGCATAAAAAGCTTCAAATGTGATGCTGAGGTCAAAATATACTTAAAGTGACAGAAGCTAATAAAGCCTTTAAGCTTTAAAAGAGGCTTAACGCGCTTGATAGTTAATCTATCAGAATAAGGGAACAATTTGCCATATTTAACACAAAGGAAAAATTGCATACTGCTCCAGAAAAGCATAAAGGGGCTGCAAGCCACCGCCTGGGATCATGTAAGGTGGAGAGCGAGATCCTTGGGAGTAATGTATCGACCCTGAGGAGTTGTGAGGACTGGAAAACCAGTCTGAACATGTTTCCTGTTTGGGGGAAATGCTAGGGGGTTTTGCTGCTTTTTTATAGTAGAGAAGCAGGCGGTGGAGCTAAGGACATCAGGACTGAAAGGTGAGTTGGTGGCTCAGAATTGTTTATATTAAATTTTAACCTTATAAATTGCTCAAAAGTATATTGTCACAAATATTGCAATTTGCTCCATCAGGGCTCTTCTAGTGTGCTAGGCCACACAGTATGATAACTGCTTGCCCTGATGTTTAGCCTTTCATAGTGTACCTTTCCACTACAATTCCGCAGGGTAATTCACCTACCCAGTAGACCAACAAATTCAACTTAACTAATTGACCCCTCTTGAGAACGAACCAGTGGACTCAGGCTCCTTCCTGGGTGGCCTGACACCTTGCTACTTCTCCCCATGTCCAACTGTCAACCTTCTTGGGCAGCACCAGTAAGTCCACCCCCATCATGGGCGGTCTGGCTCCTGGTTACCTTCAACCCTCATGAATGACATCCTTCAGTCCCTCATCGTTGGTGGCCATTTGTTAATTCCCCATGGGGCTTCCTTGTAGTGTTGGGTATGGGAGTTGGTAGTGTCGACCATTCCAGGTTCATTGCCCAGCACTTACCTTGTGGATTTCCTGTCCCATCTTTACTAATCTAGTGGCTGAACTAGGAACAACTAATTAAAATTGAGTACAAAGATAAAACTTTATTATAAGGGAAATGTAACTATTTATATATAGGCGTATCCATGGCACTCCACTTCCTGCCTATTGACAATCACTGGCAAAATAGCCAGATTAACAATCAATCATTGGCAATCAATGCTAACATCTGTTCCCTCATTAGACATCACAATTAAGCACCAAATATTAGTTCAACCCATCCTTAGCACCAGCCACTGGTCATTCATTTATAAAACTCTTAATACAAACTTAATCATATATCATTGGCCTTATTCCATTATAATTAAGAATCTTAGGTGGTGGAAGATCATTGTTTGCTTGCTTATTAGAACCTTGGTACCAAAGATGGCAATATGAATATCCTCAAATTTGAAGATGTGGACATGACTGGTGCAACAAGATAATTCCTTGACCAGTGGAATAAGAAAAAGTAACCCCCAAACTAGTGGAAATACAGGCGACCAACCCACCATGAATGGGGTGATTGAGGCTCTTTTATAGACATGGGTGAGCAAAGGAATTTTCATTAAATTTGAGATAACATCATGAAAAAAATTTGTCCTGGTGATTCAGAGAATTTATTATATGAAGATGGTGTTGCTATCAAAATTTGTTCTTTATTGGGAGAAGCTTCTTTCTAGGGGTCGCGCCACACTAATAGTCAACTATTAGTGAATGCTGAAAAGGGCTCCTCATCAACTTGAGCTGGCCCAATTTGAGGTGTTAGGGATCATCCCTAATTTTTATTTTAAAATATAAATTAATATTGTCAAATTGACTCAAGAAACTCAAGCTGAGGATATTAAACAATCATATTAATTTTTCTGGTTCATGGAAGAATACCTTTTTAATGCTAGAATTAAATCATATGTTCATTTAAGGATTTACTGGCGACTTATGCCGAGGTTAATCTGATTTCCATATGCATTATTAGTATTTTTTAATTTATTATTATTATCCTATCAGCAACTGATGCTGAGATTTTCCTTAAGCTAGGCTTTATCTCCTATCTCCTACCACCTGCCTTTCCTGAATTCTTTCCTTCTCACTTTTAGCATTGAAGTACTATAAAACTTTGAGGCTTTATCCTAACAAAGCTATCATTTCTTTTTACCATTAGTCCGTCTGTAGGTTTCTATGCCATTCAAGGTGCAACCCACTGAGAGATTTGGGGACCCTGCCTCAACTAAGAGACATTTGGATTTCACCCCCCATGTCCTGACAAATTGCTGATTCTGCCATGGAACCCCAAGCTCCCCATATAATATACAATCCAGTAATGAGGTGTAATGATCACCCTCCTGGTCCCTGCTCAGCCTCGAAGCGCTCAAGACTAGGAGAGATCTAGCAGGATCAGTTGTGAATACCCTGGCTGATTTGATACTTAATTAAATTCTCCAGAGCCACTCCTTAATTCTGTAACACTATGCCAATGACTTTCCAGGGCTGATCCCCCATGACAGCAACCATTGCTGATGATCTTTCTAGTAGGATCATGTGAGTAACACCATATGATTTGATTATATTGGTTCCAGATGGAGTGTTTTTCCAAGCTGGTCCAATCTTCTTAAAAATAATAGAACTCAATTTCTATTTATATATTAACCCTGGAGTTTACTTTAAAATTGCAAACATCTGTTCTGTATCCAGAAATTGACGTTAGAAAAGTTTGGAGTAGCTGCCAACTGAATTACCTAGTTTTAATGACTGTTTGAAGTGTGCCACTCATTTATATGGGTTGAGCTAACTTCATCTATCTGCCATTTCTAATTTTATGGGGCCAAATCCACAATGCTTTTTCTAAATACTGGCATTCAATGCTGATGATCTCTCAAATTGGCCAAACATTCACTTTCCCCGCTGCCAATGTTCTTTCCAGCAATGTTTTCCAAAGTTACAAGATCTCTCCATTGTGTCTGCGCCAGCTATCTCTGGCCCATACAGCCCTGCTATGTTTGTATCCCTTTTTGTTTTTACAAAACCATGATCACCAGAATCTTAATTGCTCCTCATGAATATACTTAACTACATTGAACGGGTCTGAAGGCCCTCGTCCTGACTCCTGACCCCTAGCTGAGGCTTGAAAAGGTTTCAATCAGAATTTACCCTTTCTGGGGTGAAGCCTTTTTTCTAGGGGTCACGCCTCACTAATAGTCAACTAATATTAAATGCAAAATTAGCTCAACATAAACTTGAGATGAGCCCTATATCAAAGTGTCAGGGATCATCCCCAATATCATTTATATTCAATTTTAAATTAATAATGTTAGATTAACCTTTTTTTAGTACTAGATGGTCTGTTAGATTAACCTTGGTGACTAAATTTAAGGATGTCAAAAAAATCATATAAACGAATTAAGTTTGTAGTGGAATACTATTTTGACGCTGAAATTCAATCATATGTTCATTTAAAATTTAACAGCGATTTATGCCAAGGATAATCTGATTTCCATTTGTTTTTTAGTATTATTATAAACTAATATTATTCTCTCAGCAACTGATGCTGATATTTTCCTTAAGCTAGGCACCTATCGCCTAGCTCCTACCACCTAACTTTACTGAATTCTTTTCATTCACTTTTTAACCTTGAAACACTATAAATAATTTGAGGCTTTATCCTAATTAAACTATAATTTCTCCTACCATTAGTCATATTGTAGGTTTTTATGCCCTCCAAGGTGACCAACCATTGAGAGTTTTAAGGACCCTTTATAAAATAAGGGACAGTTGGATTTCACCTCTGCATCCTGAAAGTTACCACCAAATTCCCTGAGAAATTACCACCTTATATACCTTTGGGGGGCTGAAATAGTTTTATTCCGTTGATGATGGTATAATGAGTGAACTGAATTACGCTGACAAGGGCTTAAAAGGATCAAAAGTTAATATTACTAGGTCTGGCAGTACTCCAATTTTTATAGTCACTTATAACACAATTTGAGGTGCATCATAGGAGCACCATCGCTCAAATTCATAGTTGGGAGATATTACTTTTTTGTTAATCAACCAATATTTCAAGAAGGTACACATGTACAACACCCAGAAGCGGGAAGTAGTACAAAGGCCCCTTAACATCCAAGTTCTGGGATATTCTCTTGAGATGGAGCTTGCAATTACATGAATTATCCCTGTTGGATGAAACTATTAAAGCAGTAGTCAGAAGATATCTGACTAGGGGACTTAAAAAATCCCATATTGCCAACCATATTCCCAAATACTTTTAATATTTTATTCCTTTTCATATATTGAATTTTAATGAAGTATAAAATACTCACTTTTCTATTTCAATAAAAAAAACTTTCCACAAAATCTCAATTTATAATTTTATTTGAACTTATATTATACAAAGTGTAGTAATTGCCAATAACCAGTCTGAGACCTGCCCTGTTTGGAAGAAGATGCTCTCTGTTACGGATACCTTGGAGACAAACAGCCAAAGGAGAGGTTGGATTAGCTTTTATAAGTTCTGAGGGCCAACGTACAATTAATATCTCTAAGAGTGTTTATAAAAGGTTCACCATGGGCGTGGACAGTTTATTAAAGTATTTGATTTAAGAGTAGTAGCATCAGAGGTTAATTTGCTTAGTGAGAGCAATTGTGATGTTAGCAAATGTTGTCTGGTCCTAATATGCGTGGAGTAAACCCCTGAGCAGTGGTTCAGCCTCACAGATTAAGTGATCCAAGGTTGGAATTCTGATTCTCAACATAAGTCGCCAGCTAATCTTATTCAGTAAATGATCAATAATCCTTGACATTCAGTAGATAATAACTTCATACACTTCAACTTCAAGTTGGCATCCCACTGTGAATTTAAATTAACGTTATTAATATGTTGATATCCTTGTCATCAGTCACTGGTAGCAAATTTCTGTTGATTATATAAAAATATAAATGTTTATCATCCTTGGCTAAATCCTAGTGATTTAAATAACACTAATTTGCTATTGGGTACAATCCCTGAGACTTCTCAATCTAGTGGAATTATCAAAATAGCTCAATCCAACCAAATGAGGAGCCAAATTGGCACATTATTACTAGATATCATCAAAACCAGGTTATTAATCATTCCTCTAGCTCCAACCAATCTCAACACTAATTTGGAAGCTATGAGAGGAATCCATTTGTTTAATTTTATGATAGATATCAAGCGTAAAGAAAAAGCATTCTTAGTAATCAAATATGCAAGGCCTCTGAATACAGTTATAGGTTATGGACAAGCCTTCATCAAGAATCAGGTTCTTTCTAATAAAAGCTAGATACCAGCACCCTCAACTATAAGGCATAATACTTTTTGCATGTTTTATATAATATAAATCTAATTATATATCAAAAAGCTCTTATAAAAAATACCTTGGTATGCTAACTTAAAAAGACTTTTAGCTACAGTTTTTAGCAATAGTTGGGCAACCTAAAAAAGGGGACATTCACGCATCTTTACTTGTGTTAAGCTAAACAAAGAGATTATCCTTGGTAAAAAATTCCTAGTATGGCACCTAAGCTAATAGCTTAATGACGCCATATCATATGGGGAGGGGGGTTGGGGGATCTCCAACCAGCATGTATCAAAGTACATGCAAGAGGGTGGACATAAGAGGAGTTTGGGCGTCAGTGGCTTGGGGTTGAAGGTTGTCAAGATGAGGATTCTACTCATTGATGAGAACAGCAGTATGCATAGCCTTGTGATACTGAGAAAGTTGAAATTATGCGTGCCTTATTAACTCCAACACACATGGAAAGCTTATAATTTGGTGATGGGTTTGGGGTAATTTGGGTTAAAATTGAGAGGGTTGCAGAATAATTGCATGTGCGGCCTGTAACAAATTTTAGCTACAGTTTTCAGATTATGCATAAATATTTATAAATTAAATAAAGCTTAAAAAGAAATTAATCTGACATCACTTACTTTATTATTTAAATATTTTTAACATTGATAAAATAAGTAACCTATTGGTGGAAACTTATTTTTATTTTAAATAACCAAGGCAAAACAACCTGGGGACAGATAATACTGATATGAATTATATGTAATGTGATAGGGGGAGGTGAAGTATAGTGAGATTTAGGAACCCCAGAGTAGATGAGCTACCCCCGTTGCCAGTTGGTACCACAAGGTATAGGGGTTGGATGCCCTACTCCAAGGGGGCTTCCCCTATTATGGAGCAGGTGTGAAGGAGGGGGTCCGCGTGCAGAAACCAGACTGGGAACCATGACTCAACGTCTTTGTTGCTTTAGCCTCATGTATCTGTATAGCCAGGCTTGAAAGTATTCTAGTAAGTGTAGGTGAAATCTGCTGATTGTCCCACGGATGGTCAGCACGATTCCCTTGATGGCATCCAGCGCTATTGTGTGGATTGTCTACAGTGCAATGGCGACTATAAGGGAGCAGATTGTGGGTGGTATCAGGGATTAAAGTTGGAATGCTAGGAGGCTTCTGGAGATTGACATCTCCTGATTGTTGTGGGTTTTAAGCAGAAGTGCAACTTCCCGCCATATGGCTCTAGATGGGGGCATGCTTCAAGGCGGTAATGTAGGGTGCCATCCCCTCAACACAATGCGTAAGTTGCATGAAGAGAGTTGGAGCAATATGCTGTCTTGTAGGTTCTTCTGAGGCAACGCTAGGTGTTAGCTCTTACCTTTGGTTGGAGGTTTGGATGATGTGTGAGCCTCCATATTGCCTTCTGCGTCGTGAGGCAATATGGAAATCTAATACATCCAGATAGTTAATTCTTGCAATGAGTGGGGTCACATCATGTATGTCCCTCTGGGGGTGGTTGTCTGGTTTCCTTAGCGTGAAGCAAGCTCTGGGCCTTCCACTTCTCTGACTAGTGCATGTGATAGTGATGGTCCACCCTATGTGCTGAATGATGTGGAGGAGGCGTTTGAAGTGAGGGGGGTTCCATGAAGGCCTGTTGTCTTGGGACGGGTTGCAAGGTATGTGAGCAGGCTGGATGGGTTGTGGGGGTTAGATAGTTTGAGCGCTTGTGAAAAGTTGGCCCTCGCCGTTCTAGACCAGTGTTGTTGTGTGAAGTATGGGGCTAGGACTTCCTCTTTCCAGTTGTCAAATATGCGGTTGGTGTGGTATTTGAAGTCCATTAGGCTCATGCCACCGCTGGAGTGTGGGCTGAAGAGTATTTTACTAAAACAGGTGGCCGGGATCCAGGCCACAACCATCCCTGGATAATTGTTCAGACTGAGGATATAAATGAAGGCGAGAAGGAGATTGCGTGGGTGGGGAACCACATCATTGAAAGGATGAGTGAATTGGCAACTGTTACTCACCTCGTTAGTCCTGGGGATCTTTCCTTAAGGGAGGCAACGCAATTGGACATCCGCTGTAGTAGGTTGTTCCCAATTGTCTCATTGGCATATCCCCTGTTTACAGCCACATCCCAAGGTGAAGAAAAGGGTTGTCTGATAGGGGTGATGCGAAAGTAGGATGATTGGGTTGTTTCTTCACAGGGGACTGTGGGGTTTGGGTGTTGTGGTCCAGTTGTTAATATACTTGCCTAAAAGGATTGTTTCTATTTTCTTTTTGTTGAGCGACGCGATGCTCACAACGGAATACTCCTCCAGGGTGCGTTCCAGCTGTTGGGCATCATTGTTGTTAGTTATACCTGCCACACAGTCATCCACAAAGGCTATTATATTAACTGTTGGTTGGCCTTGTGCATTGATGCCCATGAGGCGTGAGTCAGTGACGCAAAGGAGCGGATCAATACTGAATTATACAGCAGTGGGTGATAGGGTCCCCTTGTTTGAGCCCTCTGCGTGGTTTGATTTTGTTGATCAGAAAGCCAGGGCCGCAGACAGCCTTGGATGTGGACTCTGTTAGGAGCATTTCCCAGTCTATGAATCTAGGTGAGAGTTTGAAGGCTCTTAGGCATTACTTCAGGTACGTTAACTAACGCGGTCATATTCCTTCTCTTGGTCTAGGAATACCAGGGATCCAGTTGCTCTGAAATGGCATATGTTGGTGACGGAGTGTATATTGATCCAGATTGAACGCCCCTGGTATGAATTCAAACTGATTAGGCGACAGGATATTGGAGGCTATTTTGCCTAGTCTGATGGCTAAAATTTTGGTTAATATTTCATATCAGTGTTAGAGAGTGTAATTGGGCGCCAGTTGACCAGGTCCAGTTTGTTGCCCTTTTTAAACAGGGTTATGACATAGGAGTTCTGGCCACCAGGTAAGAGGCGTGTCTCCAGCAGGCACTGGCTCATTGATGCCAAGAGGAGGGGGGCAATTTGCTTGAAGTATTTTTTGTAGAATTCGTAGGGTATCCCATCAGGCCCTAGGCATTTCCTACGTAATGCACCTCATACTGTGTCCCAGAGCTCCTCCTGTGTGATTAGATTTAAGAGGTTGTAGTCCAGCGGTGTGCTTTTTATTCTGGTGGTGTGTATAAAATTCTTAATTTTATGGGGGTCATTTGGAGTATCATGGTATAGTTCTTTGTTGTAGCGATGTACTTCCACCTTGACCTCTGCTGGGTTGGTTGCCACAGTGCTGCCAACTTTGCAGACATGTGTGCATGCAGGCTGGTTGCCTTGGGAGTGAAACTTGTGGAAGAAGTATGTCAAGCAGGTTTTGCCTTCTTTTATGAACTTACCTTATCTTAAAACTTTGAATTTATGCTGGTGTTTGAAGATGAGGGTGTTTAGGTAGGCGGATATTTCCGCCCATTTACTCTCCCAGTTGGGGCTGTAGCTGTATTTTGGGGTGTTGAGCTCAAGGACGTCCAGTTCCACCAAGATGTGCCTGATTGTGGCTGTGTTGGCAGTGTACTTACGTGAGGCGAGATGGCGAGTTTTATTTATTAATCCAGATTTAAAGTTTTCAGGTTGCGATGGGATCTGATACATATGATTTTTCACATTTGGTATTCGTGGTCTCATTTTTGACCCTTTCAGATAATTTGGGCAATTTGATATTTTCCAGGTGCAACTTCCTCCAGTTTGATGCCTATGCAGAAGTGCAGGTTGGCAAAAGCTGCATCAAAACGAGTTTGTGGTGAAAGAAAGTTATTTTTTAGTTGAGAAGTTAGAAATGTTTGAGCAGTAGGTTTTCAGTTTGAGGATGAAGTCAATGCAGCTCATTGAGATGAGCGTTCTCTCACATATGTTGGGGAGAGTCATGTGGGGGAAGGTGGTTACCTGAGGGGGAGTATTATGTAAGCTGAGGGATGCCTTCAAAGCACAATATTCAGTATGCCTGGGTGGGTATACCCTGGGTTTAGGCCATTGGTCCATGTTGAGGTCATCCCAGCAGTTGAAGTCGCCCAGTAGAATGGTGTCTGGTTGGAGAGCGAGTGTTGGGATGGTCTTAAGGATCGCTTTCTCTCAGCTGAGGTGCACAGTGTGTAGATGCATGCTATCAAAATTGTGTCATTCTGGCATGCAATTGTTGCTACCAGGACGTGGCCATGTAGATAAATCAAGTTAATGATTTTTTTATAAGTATGGACGACCACCCCACAGTAGGACGTCCATACCAATTGGGATAGTGAGACCCTGGTTGACTAGAATCTCTCTTCCTCCCTGTAGACAGTGGGTTTATTGGATGGCCAAGATATCTACAGGGGGTTTCTGAAGGAAGTCCAGCTTTTTAGCTTGGGACAATTGAGCCCTGGCCCTGAGATGTTTAATATCCCTATGGACACTGAGGTGCCCACAGCGCCTCAGGAGCAGTTGGGAGATCCGTCTGGCCCTATCCCTTTGCACCATTTTCAAGTATTGGCTCTGGGTTATTGGACCTGTTCCAGCTGTGCAATTATTTGATCCCTTAATCCTTGTCAATTTCATGCAGATCTTGCCATTGAGTGGGTTTGAGTCAGTACCTTCTGCTTATGACTCACGGTGGTCCAATACGGTATAATGGTTGCTCTCTGTGGTTGTGGGATTGAACTTGTAGGTGTTTGTCCTTCATGTTCGCCAATTGTGAAGCTGAATTGTCCAGCTAAATTTGCTTGATTGGTATCACATGGTGTTTCAGTCAAATTGTTGAGAAATTTTTCATCTTGAGTATTTTGATCTGATTGGTTGGCTCAGTTAATTTCCTTCATGTCCTCCTGAATTTGGCCAGGGGTGATGGAGGAGGCTGCAAGTGATGCAGCCATGGCCATGGCCCGTTTACAGGATTTCTGTGCCATTTTGTGCACTTTGGGTGAGACTAGGTCTATATGAATTTATTGCCCATTTTCTCCCCAGAGGAAAGCATGGTTGGTGTTGATTATTTTGGTGAAGTCTTCACTATCCTCATCCATGGTGTCATCCAGAAGTCTGGGGCCATTAGGCCCTCCTTAACAGGATATGCGTGCACCTTGTGCCCAATGCGCTGCGATGATTGCAAATTGGTGGTGCACTTTCTGGTGTTTTGCAGAATACCTTTGATATGCCCCTGTCTGGGAAGTAAGGCACCGCTGTGCGCAGGATCTTTGTGAGGACCTCAGCCACCTTGGGGAGTGGGTTGATCACGGCTATTGCCTTACCTGTGCACAGGTTTGGCATCAGGCGAAACCGCTGTAATTTAAATTATTTATTCTCTTTGTAGCTGGCAAATTCATCTCGGAGCTCCTCCTTGATTACTTTGCCGGGGAGGTTGGCTGGGAGCGAGTCAAAAGATAAATCAAAGTTTTCACTTTGTTCCATCTGGTGAACATAGTGTGCACAAGTTTATTGCCTTTGGGGAGGGCAATTTCAATGCAGACTCTTGCAGCGGCGTCTGCATCTTCTTCAGTTTCAAAACCCATGTCAATCATGCTGCAGTGGATATTATGGGTGGTAATGTACACCTTGTGGGGGAATAGGGAGGCCTGTACCTCGCCAACCTTCTCCCATAGAATTGGAAATCAACCTCTAGGTAGAGTAGGAGCCTGTGCTCTACCTGTGAGAGGTTGGGAATATTGGTTTTCTAGGTATAAGTTTTGTTTAGTTGTGAATTCCACAAACCTGAATGGTGTCTGAGTTTGTGGTTTCTTAGCGGCATTGGTTCCAGGTCTTCCAGGGCGTTTCTTGCCCTTTGGCGCACCATTCTGTGCATTGCCTGATATGACTTTTGCCCGATATAGATTTGTTTTATTGATGTTGCCCATCTCCTTTGTGCAATTATCAAATTTATTTTTGTATTGAATCTTTGTAACTAGTATGATTGTTACAGGAAAGAAAAGTCCTTCTGGTGGAAACTTATCCTTTATTGCTAACAAATCTTTTCCACCAGTGGTATGCTGCCCTACAAGCTTATCATAACCATGGATATTATTTTTTAGTGTTAGTGGGGATCAACTCGATAAAGGGAATGCATGGGCTATATTTATGGGTGCCAAATAAACTTGAATAAGTAAAAATATAACTTGGCACCATGGCGGTTAGCCTAAGTGGCCATATCAGATGGTGAAGGGGGTTTGGGTTTAAGGTTTCTTATCCTGTGCAGACTTAAGGGTACATGTTATAGAAGACAAAATGTATATCATGTCATCAGTGGAATGAGGTAGAAGGTTGAAAGATGTAAGATTAAGATTATCAATAAGCTCATCAAGGATGCATGCAGTATGCAGCGCCTTGAAATAGCGTTTTAAAGAAAGGCCTGTCAGGTTTTATCATATTTCAACAGCTCAGGTGCACAAAAAACTGTTCAAATTTTAGTTATTTAAGATATTGGTAGTTGAACATAGAAAGGTTGGCTATTCAACATATGAGCAGCCTACAGCAAATAAAAGTTCCTCAATTTTGTCCTGGCCTCTCCGAGAATTTTGGTGGGAAATTGGGACAGGAAATTATGTTGATGAGTGGCTCCATGGCCACATGGAAGGCTTGGTAAAGGAGGGTGATGGTGGGGTTGATGGCTGCTTTGATGGCAAGCTGATGGTAGGACTTGTCAACAGGGAAGCCCTTACAAGGTCAGAAGTAGCACCAGTGTAAGTCCAGGGGAACGTCCTCTGTGCGTAAATTGGGCGCTCTTTCCATTTCTGAATAAAAAGGGGCTGAACAGGGTGGCTGCCCCTCGTCTCCCAGGGCGACCTCACCCACATGATAGAAAGGCGCTGGGTAACAGCCCTCCCTCTTTAGATTCTTCCCCTGGTACCCTCACTCACCTTGGTCAAACTGGTCAGCTGGATTAAGGAAATCTGTGCCAATATCACTGAATCAATTTTGAAGAATTTGAGTCCAACGGGATCAAAGCTGGATGATCAGAAAATGCATGCCAAAAAGGGGACAGAAAGTTTAATTATAGGCTGAAATCGCGGATGGTTTTGACTCAGTCTTCAATATGATCATCAACGCCAACCCCCTCCCAAAATTGTGAGGAATGGTCCCCAAAGTGCAGATGGTATCTTTGGAAACCATCGCTGACAGTTCAAAACCTTTTCCAGCAATTTGGGAGTTGTGGCCAATGAAACTTATTTGACTAAACGAATGGCCCAGTGAATGGGCACAGGTGGGTTGGGCATCCTGAACCCATTTTCAACCAATTGGGACCGCCCCTATGTGGGGTGGCCTGGGAAATTCCCGCAGCTTTTCAGGTCAAATACCATCATACTAACCAATGGAAATGCAGTCAAGTTTTGGTTCAGGCGTTTAAGGTCAAACTGACAGCAACTCAGCCTGCTGCCGAATCCTTTGACATCAGTTCTATTTGAGGTTACCTGCCCCATTCCCTGAAAAATTCGCCAGGTTAGGTGACTTTGAGAGACCTAATCCCTGCTTGGAATCACCACAATGAAACACTATTTAATCATTTGCTTGGCACTGAGAAAATTTTTGGTCGATTTTCCTCCTTATCTTTCCAATAAAAAAATCCTTTCCCCAATTCTAGTCTTTTATGTTGAAAAACAAACTACCTTTTCCGCTGGTATTCCAAAACCCCTCGGGTTTTATGGTTGTGTTCAACTGGTATTTCATTATGTGTCTATATAAGATTATGGCTCATAGGCAAATTATTGGCGGAACTCCTTAATAGTTCAATAATTATCATTTCAGCAGCAGTGTCTCAGGCGTTCTGGTTTGCCGTTAGGGTGCTTTGGTACTCAAGCTGGCAGGCCAATTTAGTTTATAACTTACTGTTTGCTTGACAACCAGGGAGTGAGATTGGTAGGCGATTAAAAGTTTTGACTGATCAGAGTTGGGATGATGACATATGGTGATAACATCATCCACCCATTTGAGCATTTGTATGGACTGGAGATGAGCAAAAAGAGCCATAAATGGGAGCTGATTGGCTGGGAAGGACCAGTTGGCCCATAAACCACCAATTAAGGTTGCTTGAATAGGATTTGAGCAGCAATTTACTCCTTCACAGTCTATGAAGGTTGTGTTTGATTGGCTGGCACAGATTGAGCTTCACTTGCCGCATTTTTGGGAGGTGGGGGTAATATTGAACCTCATTCAAAAAAACCTTCTGAAGCGGTGGCAGTGCGGCACTGGAGAGAGGATTGGCAGAGGCTGCTACATTGGCAAGGAAAGGCACCTATGTTTTTGGTGGTCTATCCCAAAGCATAAGAGGTAGATGGTGTGGCCATACTATATGAAATCCCATAATTGGTTGAGGCTGAGCATATCATGGTTTAGGGTGAATAGCAATGTTGTAACCCAGTGGAAGGTGAATATCATTGCAAAGGCGTGAGGCCTTTCAAGGTCACTGGCCCATTGAAAACAACAAACTGGATGAAGGGATTAATACTGTAAGTAGCCAACCCCTCCATGAGCTCATGGCAGAGCTGCTCAGTGGAGAGTGTTTGTGCAAGCTGAAAAACTGAATTACAGAGCTGTATCTGACAGCAACAAAGTGTATTTAGTGGTGACTGGTGTGTTTTTATATACAAGCAGCTTTTATAGCAACCGTGGCTTAAATTCACTAGAGAAGCCCAGGTCAAAAATACCCCTTGAAGGGGTGAGAACTATGAAACTGGTGGTTTGAACACCACCTGAGCCATCTTGGTGATGGTTGCACTTGCATATAGTAAGAGGCTTAATACTTGGCCCAAAGGCCAAAGAACAGGTTGCTCCAGAGGCATACCAGAGGCTTGGAACATCACCTGGGAGCGCAAGGTGCGATATGTTAGTCGCCAAAAGGGGACAGAAGACTTGAGGGACTAGGGGGACTAAAAAAACCAGCCCATCCGCGCTTTGGCAGCAGCTAAAAAACAGAAGATGGTGCATAACAACAAACACGTGGGGCATCAGGTTTAAATTCATTTAAACTTGAGGCTTGAAACTCTGGAAGGCAACAAATGGTGTATAAATAACTTGCAAATTAAAATTTAATTAATAAAGCGATCATTTGCAATAGAGTATGATGGTAATAATTTAATCAAATGGGTTTGTAGCCATCTAAAAGTCTACCTAAGGGTATATAAATTACTTCTAAATGCTACTTCCTTGTAAGTGAGGTGTATGTTAAACTGCATAGCTAGATATCAGATATAGTTTGTATTCAAATGTAAAATATGCAAACTATAAAGTATATCTTAAATTATAGGTACCAACTGATAGTACTATACATTTTATTGGCAACTTTCTCATGATTTTTAAAGCTTCTTGTATATACTAGACGAGTATCTTTATATTTAGTATCATACTTATAGATTTGAAGAATAAGTTTTAAAAAGTTTTTTTAATAAAGCTTTTTAATAACTAATACAGGGTTCAGATATCTATGAAAAGATAGATTATTTATAGGTTGTATCTTTAGCATGATAGTAATAGAGCTAACAGTTTAAAAGCAGCTGAAGTAGCTAGATATAGGGTAAACAGAAAATGTTTAAAAATAAGCAGTCAGGTTGGTTAAATCAAAAGAAAATCAGGATTTTATCTTATAATTCCAAGCTTCTTGAGTATATTAGGCAAGTACCTCTAGATCAGGTCTTACACTGATAGAGATGTCAACCAAGTTTATAAAGATAAAGCTTTAAAATTAGTGTTGGTATTTTTGCCCATATTCCCAAATGGCTAGATTACCAGGAATCACTAGGGGATAATTCCCTAATGCGAGGTGAGTTGGAAATTGGTTTACCCTGATTTCAGGGTAACTATGTTTTGGGGATTATAGGGTATTCACCTGGTTGGATCCATCAGGGATCAATCTAGACGAATACTTAAGATCTTGTTGGGCAGAGTTGCTGACGAAATAGGGGCATCTGATGTGATTAACTATCGTGTGTACCATTTGGGATCAGTCAGGTTTCATCACTGACTTATTGAGAATGAAATTAGTGAGTTGTGAGGTGAGTGATGCCACCTGCAACTAGCAAATCAATCAGTTGGTTTGTGACCTGCCTTGATGGGTAACAAGTCCCATTACCTAAGCAGGTCGCTTGCCAAATTAGTTGGTTTGCTTGGATCAAAGGAAAAACGTTAGGGACACATTTTCTGACTCTTTCCATTTTAGGTCTCAAGGATGTCCAATGACAGAATCCTAGCCAGGATGGGGAAGACCATTGCTACTGAGACAAGGATGGGTGATTCAATGGCAATAGCTGCTGTTTCATTGAGAGGTGTCAACTGAGGGTTAGATGGCTGAATCCTCACTATAAATTCCCTATAATACATATATAATAAATACAGTATATACAAGTTTATACAGTATACAGTAGATATAACAGTGTAGTAAACTCTATAAGCATTCATTTGTTCTATTCTTTCTCAGGGATATTATTGCTGTGTGCAATAATTGGGAGACTCTTTAAGGAAAAGAGTAAGATCTGAGTGGGGATCCAGAGAAGAAGTGGAAATAAACTGGGGATCGCTGCTGACTGCATGTTGAACCGGAGAAGCTGTCAACGGGAATCTAAGAGTAGATCAAGTTGTATGGTTTAAGGGAACAAATCCCTATTTTTAGACATCATAAGTATATTGAGCAGAAATACTGGCTGAGCGTTGGTCTAAGATTTAGGACTTCCATTCAACTATGGATTATAGTTTTCATACTATTATCAACCAAATATATTAACAACTATACAACGCGGATGAATTGCACAAAAACTGAACCTGTGCAAGATTTAAGTTTATAGGCGTTATTGGCCAATAATAATCAAGACCTATAAATCTTTACAAAGTGGTGCTCACTATAGGGGATGTATTTGAGTAGAAGAACTTTGAAGGATGTCATGTGAAGATGTTTCCAATCTTTTAAATATGTTACTAAGGAAAGTAACATTCTTGAAAGCAGAACTTGAAGTGGATCACGTTCATTGGCGTTCACCCAACTCAGAAGTGGAGCTCCAATTGAAGCAAATTGAAGATACGCATCACCAAGGAAAAAGGCTTGAAGCCTAGATATGGAACTATCTAGTGCTTCATGAAAACCTAATCCACCGGACATCTACTAGAGATGAAGAGGATCAGCAGGGCCAACTTGGGTTGAAATTGGTCTTCTGGAAATAGTCCCAAGGAACAGCAGGATCAACTCAGTTTGAAATTGGGCCCGCTGGAAATAGTCCTAAGGAACAGAAGAATCAACTCAGTTTAAAATTGTGTCAGCTTTAAATAGTCCTGAGGAGTGAGTGTTTAGATTTGGCATTGGATTAATTAGGAAGCAATCAATTAGGAAAATTGGATTACCATACCAATGAAGATATGAAGTCAAAACAGGAAACGTTTGATCCAAAATAGTGGAGAAAATCATTTTGACTCAATAACACTTGAAAAATAATCAGAAGTTGCTGGTGACTTGTTCATCAATTCAAGAAAATTAGATGAAGCTAATAAAGCCAAAATGACCTGTGTAATTAAGGATGACAATGAATGCAAAAATCGTTTTCAGGAGAAAAACAATCTGAACAATCGAATGAAACTGTTGGCTAATGATATTTGAGCATCAGTTGCTAAAATTTGAGATGAAATTAGGACCTGTTGGATGAATAAACAGTCGGGATTAAAGGCCTAATATATTCAAAAGTATTACCAAAAGTTGGCAAGTGTAGCCTATATGTGAAGAAACAGACTACTGGTTGTATAGTGAAGAAGGTCAATATTAAAAATTGGAAGTATTGGACCTAAGAGAAAATATATGCAACCTTCCAGCGGACCTCTGAACCATTAAATGGTTATGTCCTGAGATTTTTGTCAAGTCCTAGAAGAGGACTAATAAACCAAATGGATGCTTAAATCTTAAGAGTATAAGATTTTGAACAATGATACCTGGTAGGTTAGAGTATACCTAGGACCCAATTTGGATGAAGGGGAAAAGAAGGACCACTGAACCTTTTTGTAGGTTACAAGTCCCATTGCAAAAGAAAAATACAAAAAAATATATGAAAGGTATAAAATATTAAAAAATTGATTTAATTGGTCCATGAATTTCAGACCTAGGAAGCAATGAGAAATCCCAATGGCCAAACTGAGGAAATTCCACAATTTGGGGACCTTTGATGAGATGGAATTATTGGTCAGAGTAACTTAGAGTATCAACCTATTGGTTTATTGAGAGCAACTCGCTTATCTGATGGAAGGACATCAAGAGGAGGTGCTCAAATTGTTAAAAAAGTATTTGGAAGTATTTGCCCAGGATGATCACAATTTGGGATGCGTGAGAGATGTGATCCACAAGGTCAATACTGGGGAAATTTTGCCAATCAGGATGAGACCGATTTGATGGTCAAAGGTGGCTGAAGCAGTAGTGGAAGAAGAAATCAGAAAACTAGTGAAGCATGGGCTTCTAGTTCCATTGTTGAGTCCCTGGGCGAGTCCAATTTTTATTGTGAAGAAAAAGGATGGCTCTAATCGGGTGGTGATCAACTACCAAAATCTGAATAAGATTATGAAGAAGGATTCTCCTTCCCTACCAAGAATTGATAATGTGCTAGATTGATTGGGAGAAACGAAGTATTTCTCAGCAATTGATCTGATCTCAGAATATTGGCAAATCAATTTGCCAATGGAAGACCAAGAGAAATGCGCGATTATTACCATGCAGGGGCTATAACAACTGACGAGGATGCCTCAGGTCTATGCAATGCGCCTGCAACGTTCCAGAGGGCCATGGACGTTATAAAGAGTGACTTGAAGCTGTCGTGCGTCCTGGTGTATTTGGACGATATCAATGTGTTCAGTAGGACGTTTACTGACCATTTACATCACTTGGAAGAAGTATTGAAGAGACTGTCTGCGGCTAACCTGAAGATTAAGCCTAGGAAGTGTCACTTCTTCAAGAAAGAGTTGAAATATCTGTGATTTGTGATCAACTCTAGTGGATTGCATCTGCAAACTCAGAAGATTGAAGCCATAGAATGGATGCCTGTGTTGAATAGTGTCCAAGATATCCAAGTGTTCCTTGGAATGGTCAGATACTACAGAAGATTTATTCAGGATTTTGCCAGAATCACTGAATCTATATTCCATCTGTTGAAGGATCTGAAGAAAGGATTCATATGGAATGAAGAAGTTCAGGAATCCTTAAATGAGTTATGCCAATATCTAATAGATTCTCCAATTTTTGAAATATCTTAATTTTGATTGAGAATTTATTATACAAACTGATTCTTTGTTGACAGTGATTGGCGCCATATTAAGCCAAGTAGATGAACTTGAGGACGAACATCTTGTGGCATATGTGAGCCAGATACTCTCAGCAACTGAGAGAACTACACTGTAACTGAGTGTGAGTGCCTTGTGGTCATCTATGCTTGTAAACAATCTTGGGTGTACATCCATGGAACGCACTTCGAAGTGGTTACAGACCACTTCTCGTTGCGTTGGCCTCATAATTTGAGAGAACCAGAAGGATGACTGGCCTGATTGGCACTTAAGCTACAGGCTTATGATTATGATATTTCAACTGAGTGGGGGCTTCTCACCAAAATGCGGATGGCTTATCACAGTTACCAATGGTCCAGATAATATACCAGCAGGCAGATGAGTTATTTCAGAGAATAGTCGATGGAGAAACTGGGAACAGGCCCTGAGAAATCCAAGGTGCACTTTGAAAAGTTATGGAAAACACTGAGACCATGGATGTAAAAGTGTTTAAGATGATTAGTGGTAAGTGGTTACTATTTCTAAAACTGTTGGAAAGAGCAGCTATCATTCAAGCTGCTCATAAGGTTGTCAGGCATAGAGGCCTGAGAAAAACAACCAGCAATGTTCGCCAGTAATACTACTAGGAGTCAATCAACTATGACATCGTGGACTATCTAGCTTGTCAAATGGAGTGTCAGCTTCACAAGCCACATAAGAATACAGCTGGATACTGACTGGTATGCCCTGGATATGCTTGGCATACGTGTCTATTGACATGATGGGACTGCTGATGATGAGCACAGGGGGAGTCAAGTACATAATAGTTGCTATTGACCATCTGATGAGATGGGTCAAGATGAAGGCCCTGGTGAAAGTGGACGCTACAAGCACCACAAAGTTCATCCTGGATCAAGTAGCATACCAACATGGATGCCCACAGGTCCTGCTTAGCGATAATGGGACAAACTTCATGTATATGTGATCCTGTGGTTGAATGAGATAATGGGGATCTGAGGAGTCGTGACTGTACCCTACTGGATGGAGACAAACGGAATGGTAGAATGAGTGAATGAAACACCGGCCATGGCGCTGAGGAAGCTGGTCACAGGAAGAACTTCTGCGTGGGTTTGTACCTGAGTTTGGTGACATTTGCCTACAATATCAGTCATTATATGGTGACGGGAAAAATGCTGTTTTAATTGCTATATGGGAGGAGGGCCGCATTACCACCAATTTTATATTCGGTGGTGGAACCAACATTGGGGATGATTGCTGAACAGTACCTGAACTGATTGACGAATATCCTGATTGAAATGCAATTGCAAGAATTTAATACTACATTGAAGAAAAGTATATGAGCAAAAGTGATGGACAATAAGAACTGACTGTCCTTAGCAGAATATCAAATAGGCGAAAGAGTTGCCTATTGCAATATACATGGTTTTGGGAGAAGAAATAAGCTGGATGTATTGTAGTTGGGTCCATTTGAGATTATCACCAAGATGGCAACTGACGCCTACTCCATCAAGAACCTTTTTGGATGGAAGAGTAGTAAACTGACTCCATGATAAGTATTTGAAGCAATGGATTGATTAAAAAAAGAGTTTCCAAAGACTGATGAACCATTAAGCTGGTTATGTCCTGGTGATTAAGTCAAGTCCAAAAAAGGACCTCTGCACCAATCTAGATAGCTAAGTCCGAAAAAAGGACCTCTGAACCATAGAAAACTGGTAGGTCTAAGAATACCTAGGACCTAGTTTGGGGGAAAAAATAAAAAAGATGGACTGCTGAACCAAAACAAGGTCAAGTCCCATGGAAAAAGAGAAAAAAAAGATAAAAGATTGATAAAGATATTGGAATAAAAAGAGAGAGATTATAAAAAACTGCATAGAACAAACAATATATTTTATAATTTTTTTTTTTTATTAATTATTCTTTTTTGGGGATGATTCCGCCTAAGTTGCCTCTTGAGGGAGGGAGGATGGATCTCAGTATGATTGAATAACCTATCAAAAATTATGTGAGATCGGATGTTAGCAGGGGCTAAACCTACACAAAACCAAGTTTGTTGAGTGGATGCAGATCCCTGGAGAAAGCGACTAGGGGAAGGGAAATTTAGATGTTGGAAGAAGCCAATCATGAAACCCTGGAGTGGGGAGGGAAGCAACAGTACAGAAGGAGGCAGTTGGTGAATAACCCCATGTAATCCCAATATGGAACTGGAGCTGGAAGTTTGGTCTTGAGCGCTTTCCAATGAGCTTCATCAAGAACACTGTACATATGGGCCAGCAATGAACAAGAGGTACTATATGGGGGTTGCTTAATCATTCCCCTATCAAGCGCATCAGAGGAAGAGGCTGATGGGATGCACCAGAAATTAGATAGTCATGCAAGGAGCAAATGGCATCCTGCAAGTGACGACTACAAGATTCTTAGAAGCTGAAGCAGAAGGAGTGATGGAACTTAGGAAAGCTGGAAGCTTTGTGGCCCAACTTCAAAGAACTTAACTGGCAAAGCGAAGAGCATAAGAGGTGACATGCCAATCTAGATGTTCTCAAGATTGGAGGGATTCAGCGCTAGGGATAAAGCCTTGGTTACTTGGGCCTTCAATTCTACATAGGGGAGCTCAAAATGAATTCTGTTGCCAATGGTGATTTTGGTGGCCAAGACAGCTGGTTTGTAGCTTTGTCCAAGTTGGAAGAGGAACTCAGGAAGCAAGTCTGACCTGGCAAGAAAGGAGCAATCAAGAGTGAAGGGAATTATTTTAGGAGCATCAACAATGATGTTTGGCGCATCTGCAAAAGGAGCCAAATCCAAGAGAGTTTCTAAATCTAACTCTAGAATCAACAACAGAATAATCAGTCATGAGTCGTTTGAAACTATTGCTAGCCTGGTTTCAGAAGGTTTGGATACCATTTCCAGTAATTCCTGGAAGGACTAGCCACTGGTGCCAGAGTATTCATATGAGTCCTGAAAGGACTGTAGAAGAGGTTCTGTCGCACAGCCTGACTCATCTGCTGGAAGAGCTAAAGATCCTGATCAGACAAACTGTTGAGTAGCAGTTGGTGCCGCTACTCAGAATTTGACATATTGATCTGGATGAGAGGGGTAATGTAAGACTTATATGATAGTCAACATTATGCACTCTAAAATCCATTAAACTCCGATTTTGAATAAATTAATCTCAAAATTCATGGGATAAGCTCTCCAAAGAAGAATTAATAATGATATGAGCCAAGAGGTTATGAGAAGAAGATAACAAGGGCAAACATAAGTAAGCATCCTTAATTGGGCTGAAACATGAATATCAATGGCAAGAGTCTCCTGTCAAGGACAAGGAGAAAATCAGGAAATTGAGGACGCCAGACCAAAAATTCTGAATATGACAGCAGGTCATATGCCCTGATGGGGGGAAACCAGATCCTGGGATTAATATCATCATAAGTAAAGTGGTCAGCCCTACATGGCAGTAGATCATGGGAACTACGCTCTGAGTAGGCAGTAGTGAGGAGAAAGAGGAAGAGAGACACATGCTGAAGGTCATCCCAAGCAGCATTGAGTATTGGTAAATGCACTCTGCTTGAGAAAATGAAGTATTTGACCAAGTCCAATTTGGTGTTCTCCTGCCCTGTTCTTTTTCTTGCTGGAAATCTAGGCAAGAGGGGGGATGTGTTGGGATTAATGCCCATATTCCCAAATGGCTAGATTACCAGTAATCACTAGGGGATAATTCCCTAATGCGAGGTGAATTGGAAATTGGTTTACCCTGATTTCAGGGTAACTATGTTTTGGGGATTTTAGGATATTCACCTTGTCAGATCCATTGGGGGATCGATCCAGACAAATGCTTAAGATATCATCAGGAAGAATTCTGATGAAAAAGGGGCATCTGATAGTGATTAACTATCAGGTATACCTATTAAATCAGTCAGGTTTCATCAATAACTTATTGGGAATGGAAGTGGTGAAGTTGCGAGGTGAGTGATGCCACCTGCAACTAGAAAATTGATCAGTTGGTTCATGACCTACTTTAATGGGTAACAAGTCCCATTACCTAAGCAGGTCACTTGCCAAATATGGTTGCTTTGCTTGGACCAAAGGGAAAACGTTAGGGACACATTTTCTGACTCTTTCCATTTTAGGTCTCAAGGATGTCCAATGACAGAATCCTAGCCAGGATGGGGAAGACCATTGCTACTGAGACAAGGATGGGTGATTCAATGGCAATAGCTGATGTTTCATTGAGAGGTGTCAACTGAGGGTTAGATGGCTGAATCCTCACTATAAATTCCCTATAATACATATATAATAAAAACAGTATATACAAGTTTATACAGTATACAGTAGATATACCAGTGTAGTAAACTCTATAAGCATTCATTTGTTCTATTCTTTCTCAGGGATATTATTGCTGTGTGCAATAATTGGGAGACTCTTTAAGGAAAAGAGTAAGATCTGAGTGGGGATCCAGAGAAGAAGTGGAAATAAACTGGGGATCGCTGCTGACTGTGTTTTGAACTGGAGAAGCTGTCAACGGGAATCTAAGAGTAGATCAAGTTGTATGGTATAAGGGAACAAATCCCTATTTTTAGACATCACAAGTATATTAAGCAGAAATACTGGTCAAGCGTTGGGCCAAGATTTAGGACTTCCATTCAACTATGGATTATAGTTTTCATACTATTATCAACCAATTATATTAACAACTATACAACGCGGATGAATTGCACAAAAACTGAACCTGTGCAAGTTTTAAGTTTATAGGCGTTATTGGCCAATAATAATCAAGACCTATAAATTTTTACAATAAGACTTAAGATAATTCTTATTTAATTTACATCATTATGAAAGGGTAGGTTATTAATAGGTTGCATCTTTAGTATGATAGTAATAGCTTTACAAGGTTGAAAGCAACTGAAGTAGCTTAACAGAGGGTAAACAAAGAGTTAAAGAATAATTAGCCAGGTTTGTTACACCAAAAGCTAATTAGGATCTCATCTTGTAATTCCACAATCCTTTTAGTGGGCATTCTATAACTGCAAGTAAAGGTAATGGAAGCCTGGTTATTATACCTAAAGCAACACTTTGAGTCTGATAATATAGATCTATAATCTCCAAATTATTAGCTTTACTGTTAAAACTGTCTAGTAACAGCTAAGCATATGTTGTTTTATAAGTGAATGTTAAGTCGGGCTATCATAGTTATACATCATTTTTAAAATAAAATTATTTGAGGTGGGTCGACCTTGGGACAAATATACCACACCGAGAAATTTTATAGCCAGTACAGGTTTCAAACTCAAAACCTGCACTAGGGGTGGAAGCAGTTTTACCTGCTTGGCTAACCACCCTTTGTTATACATCATTTTTAATGCTGTTAATAAATCTAAGGATAGATTTAAATCTATCTAGGGTAACTGTTTGCTGCAGGGATCTGGAGCTAGATTATATTGTAGCCTAGTCATCCTAAACATCAAATTAAGTTTAATTGCAATCTACATCTTTATATCGTGTTTAGCATCTGAATTGGTAAGAGTAAAGTGGATACTATATCAATAACTGTAAGATTAAAAAACTCTTAACTATATTACTAAAACTATAACTATACTCCCTATATCTTTATTTTTGTAATTTACATAAGGCCAGCACTCTAATTTAATCATGCACCTTATGTATATCTTAACCTGCATCTCAAACCTAGGTTAAACTGCTATATGAGTTAAGCTCAAACATAATTGTAGGATTAGATCTAGGGATAGTTTTTGACCTTAGGTTACCCTACTAAATTAATATATAATAAAAAATTACACCTGGTTTACATGGATAGAAGTTGAACGTTCTATGTTATAGAAATCAATAAGTTATGTTCAAATTATCTTACATCACTGATTGTATTTACTACTCTATGGATCATTCAAGTTTTACCTTCTAGATATTTACTAGTTAATCTCTATAATGCTACAGTACCTGCCCTTGCAAACCCAAAAACTAAACTGATAGTATGGTTCATCTATAGTCACTATATAAAAGGTAAGATGGCTGATCTACATGCAAATTAGTTGCAACTTAGCATAAACGACTGATTTGCTATGTTAAAAAAGAGCTTTGCTAAGATAATTTAAACGTTGACTATAAATTGTTTAATCAATATAGCTTTTAACTATATTGATCTAAGTTTTATTAATTATCCACTTAACTTAGCTAACTGATGCCATTTAGATATAATCACTTAATGAGGGGTAAAGTTTAGTATCCTGGGAAGCTTTTTGATACCCTCCAAGATTGATTCCAAAGATAAACCTATAGCTGGATACCTATCAGCTCTTGTTCTAGAATAAACTGATAAAAGTTCTAAAATATCAAATGAGACCAAGTGATATGGTAGTAACTATATGATACCCAGGTTCAAAAAAGGTAACCATGAATAGCTTTTATTACCTGTTAAGAATCAGCATACATTTTAATGGTAGGTATACCTTTTTTAACCTAGGGCTGATAATCAAGGTAGAGGGGTAAGGTGAATTATAAAGTAAACGGTAAGGATACTTCTTTAGGATATTTTAGGGTGGTAAAAGTTTTTAAAGATAATTTATTGGGATCAGGCCTGATGTACAATTTCTTTTAATAACAATATCAGTGTTAATCTAGCGCAGGTTCAATACCAGTCAAATAAAAGTTTATTAGCTAGGTTCCAATCTGATCCAATAACCAGGCTCAGTAATCAAATTTGACATCTAAGTTAGGAAAAGTTTTTCTTTTATTGGGCAAGCTGACAAAACCCAAAACCTCATTTTTAAACTTTAAGTTGAGTTGAGAGACTTTTCTTTTCGCTCAATTTCACTTTTGAGCAAATTTTATTAAAAAGTTTATTTTACCATCACCATCTGGCCACACCAGTTTTCCTGTTTATGCTGTGGATCCACTGCATGCTTCTTCAATGTGGGGTAGTGATGCTCCACCACCTAGCATTTTCCATCCTGTGGGAAAATGCGTTTGCATGGGGTCAAATAGCCCACCATCTTCTTCCAGCCATTTTGTCCCCCTACAGGACTTAGTACTCCATCTGGTGCACATCCACCCTTTTTGCCCCCATCCTCTCACCATCCCTCACTACACAATCTGCTTTTGTCTATGAGTTGACTATGGACATTTATTCCCATATGCTGACAAGGCAATTATCAAATTGGCCACCGCTACATTTGCACCAGCTAGATTTATTAATTTCCACCCATCTAAGGGCTACTTCATATTTGGCTTCCAGACAGAGGAGGAAGCTGCAGCAGCTTCTATACCCCTTATTTATAAAAACACTTCCATACCAACACCTAAACTCGCCTCCCTACAGACACCACAATGGTGGTGTCATTTACATCCCTCCCTTCTCACCTCCCACCCCAAATTTTATATGATCAGTTGATGGCAGGGCTTATGGCTTAGGGGACTCAACCCAACCTTGCCTTCACTGTTCCCTCTGGTGCAGAGTGCCTTGCTGCCCCTCATGCTACTGCTACCATAATACCACACCACCATGCTGTAGCCCAACAAATCCCCCCGTGCTCATATTGCAGCAGCACCTGAGCACTTTTTTGGGCTTGTGTGGATAATGTTCACCAGATTTGTCCCCTCTGTTTTGGGTTTGACCATTTCAAAAAAAATCCTGCCCCATGCCACTTCCTCTGATGCATCTTTGGAGCCCTATTCAGTGGATTCCAAATGGGGTAATTTCTTGCCACTTCCCACTCAACATTCTTATTTGATGAGCCAGAGTGAGAAATTGGCCCCCATTAAAACAATCACCCACATTAACCCACCCAATTACACCCCCACCAATCAGAGTCAGGCTTGGACCACCATTTGCACCCAAGCAGCCCATTAGACTATTTTCCACCCAAATTTGTCATCCACTATTCTCATGAACCAAAATCCATGGGAACTATTGGCTGAGGATGATGAATCAGGTAAAGTTATCATGAGTGAGGATTCCAGTGAACCTCTCAGCCAGTTTGATTATGGTCAGGCCAAATTTTTCCCTTCTGACTTTGACAAAACCCCATCCCCCAAATGTTTCACTCCTAAACCCAATGCCACCCTCTACCCAAAGTGACCACCAGCTCACCTTATCAGCGGTGGCCTCTCCCCATCACCACAATCTATGCAAAGCAGTGGCCCAAGCAGTGGCTCAAATTCAACTAGGGCTGACCACACTCTACTACCCCCAGATTTCCCCAAAGCAGCCTGAAGCAAAATCAGTAAATTATGATGATGCTGAAGCCACTGCCATGCATGTCGCTAAACTAGCCAATTTTGACCCATCTGCTAAAATCATCTGCCAAAGTTTATCCAGTTTTGCCCAACTCCCCAATGCCCACATTCAAGCTGGACATCGCTTAGCAGAATTTGTTGAAGCTGTCTACCAAGCTGATCTTGATGAGGATGCAAACCCATTTTACACTGCCATCCACCCACACTACACTAATACCCCAATGCCCTGGCTTGCAGCTTTAGACTATCTACAATCATCATGAAATTGTCAAGAATAGTATGTCTGCAGAAGAGCTGCCTGACCCCACCTCACCCTCTGCCATGGTGGGTTAGCAGTTTCTGCCCTGCCTGGCTAGAGATTTTTTGGTTTAGGTTTATCATTCTGTTTGTTTGTTTGGTTCTTTTGCCCTTTGCTTATCAGTAGTGTCCATCCCCTGGTTGGCATAACTCAGATAAATTTAATTTAAAAATTTAAGTTGAGTAAAGGTTAGAAATAATTGTTTAGTCTCCCCTATGCAAGTGAACCTTTGAAATCATTTATAAAACTTCACAACCTGATAGGAAGCTATAAGGTTCCTAATACATCTAAAGCTTAGTATTAAAATCTTGGCACCAGATGGTTGCTCGCTTCTGGCCCTAGATTTCAAATGCACAGATTCATGGATTCTTGCATTTATTTGATTGAATTTAATTACCTTAGGAAATAATAGTATGAAGACTATTATTAAGGTTGAATGCCCAAAAGCCATGTTGAGTGTATTGTTCAATGCTAGACAGGTGCTTCTTCATCTTGAAGATGTTTTTGCACTAGTAGGGAACACTTCCTATTCCCTTCTTGCAGAGCCAAGCAGAAATTTTGATAGTAACAACCTAAGGATATCCAACCCTTGCACTCTTCTCTTAAGAGTAATAGTAAACAACCAATATATAATAACTTAGTTAATATCAAGTTTTAATCTACTTTTATTAAGGAATATTTGGGGGGTTTTTATAGTTAAAATTGACAACTTTTTAGCTGTCCGCTGGGAATTATTTGTACTCCTATACCAGTTTGACCCTCAAGTGTTAGGCACCAAATCTCATTGGGTAATGTTGCCTTAAGTTTCTTAGGCAGTGTAATCCACAGCTGTTTAGTGACTAAATAATTGGTATTAGAGACTTGAAACCAATTGTTTTGGCTGATGATGATCCTACTCTCTACCTCTGGCATTCAAATGCTTTGGTAGTTTCCAATAACTCTCCATTCATTCCACTCCGAACAATTCCCTATAATTTGACTATCAGGTGTTGCTCCCATATTGAATTATTGCCTGATTTTGTTGGGGATGATTGCCAACAATAATCTCATCAGTTGGTGACCTCTGCTGAGATATTAAATGATTTACTACAATAATTTGACTGTCGGGTGTTATTCCCTCATTAAATTCATACTTAATATCATTAGGGATGATGCCTGACAATAATCCCATCAGTCAGCTGCTGTTGCCAATACTGTACAATTATAACCCAATAGTCAAATTTATTAATCGGTTAAAAGGTTGGATTATGTGGTCATCTCAAATTCCAACAATTAGGGTTGACGAGGTAACTATCAAATTATTGGCCTACCCACTTGATTTCTCCAAAGACTATCTGGGCAACCTTTATAATCTATTGAGATAAGCTATAATCTCTAATTACAAAAGGTTTAACGTTTCATCTGACCTCTAAATAGATTACCCTTAGGCAGTTTCAACAGTAAGCTTAAAAGTTTTATCGAGGGTTAAAGGTGATCAAAGTATGAGGCAGATAATGGGCTGGTTTGATATAGGTTAGAACCTTGGCTATAACCATATCACCCAGTAGATCTCATCGTTAAGGTAAGGGGCGGGTTATTGGATGGATGGTACCTTAGCAAAGCGTGGGTAGGCAGGTTAATCGTTTAGATAACCCATTAAACGCCCTCAAACTGAGCCATTGGAAGCGAGGTCTGATCAGTTGAGAGGGCCAAACAAATAAACGGTAAGCCCAGTTGGGTGGTAAAGGGGTAGGGGCTGGCTTAGGTTGGAAGGGGCGGTTGGATAGATTAAACCCAGCAACCCAAATTGATTGGACTGAATAGGTACCCTTATTTAGATTCAGAGGGTTTTAAATCTAAGCCTTTGGATCTTAAGCAACCTATACTGCTCTTAAGCCCCATCGCTGACTTATGGTTGGGAGCTGATAAAGTTATATTGGAGGGTTGGATGGGTATCCGATCGTACATTAAATTTCATCCTCGACGACCCTCAACTCAGATCACATATGTTTCATGCTTGAATTAAAAGGGTTCTAGTGATGGCGCGAGCGATAAACCCAATCGGCCTATAAGGGTACTCTCTTTAAGGTAAGGCACTTGGGTAAACCATCAGCCACGTTTGGACCATGCCTAACAACGGTTTGGTGGTAGTTTGGAGGGTAAGGGTAGGTAAATCTATGCCCACTTCGAAATGGCATCGTTATGAGAGTATACTAAACTTTTGGACCACGCCTGGCAACGGTTTGTACGCGACCTATTGGCACCAAAGCTGGGAACGTGATAACATGGCCCGTCGTCGCACGTGACGTTTAGTATACCCTTATAGCGATACCATTTCGAAGCAATCATCGTAAGTAAGTGGTGATCGACCTACCCCCGTACCCCCCAAACCACCATCAATGTTCGGATATCCAGGTAGCACGCGCTGCAAAGGGGGGCGGGGTGAGCAAACCCGGCAGGCCTTTTAGATAGCTAGGGCTTCGGGTAGCGATACCAATGCGGCAGGCGGCGGGGGAGCGGGGGGTCCGCGGAGCACAGGGCCTCGGCGGCCTCCGCGTAGGAGTGCGAGACCGAGCTCAGGGCCTTGGCGGGGGGCTCGGGGTTGGCGCTTGGAGTTGCGGCTGAGCCGCCCGCGCCGTCGGGGCTCTCGAGGATGCGCTCCAGCCTCGCGTTGAGCTGCGCTTCGTCCAGGACGTCGGACGCCTCATCCTCGGTCCACGCGCCAAACTCGACGGGTTCGGTGTCATCCACCACGAACGAGTCGTGCTGGTACTGGGAGTCGTCCTCCAATGGCGGCCCCTCCGAAACGGTTCGTATGGGGTTGGGCCTTTGGTGGCCAAATGGGCGGGGGCGCGGTGGGAGGCCCGCCCACGGGTCCGCCGGGGAAAGTAGGGATTGCCGGTAGATGTCGTGCATGTTGGCCGCGTGAGCCTCCGCTTCATTCTCGCGTACGACTTCGTTGTCCCCGCAGACGAAGCTGTCGTCAGCGCCATCGCTGGAAGGGAGTTCCATCTCGGACGCCCCACTTTCCCCTGAGACTTCGGCTTCCAAGTCCAGTAGGTCAACTGGGCCAGCATCAAACCGACGCCTCTTGGAAGCTGGCCTAGGCTGGGGGCTGGGGGTGGCCAGGACCATCCTTGGGGCTTGACGCCGCCGCTTGGTCACCTGGATAGGAGTCTGGGTGGCGCTAATCTCTTTTTCTGACTTGGTCGGCTGGGGCGCAGCATCGAGTTCGCAACCGCTGCCGTCGAGCGGATACTCTAGAACGGGGGAGTCATGTGGGCTAGGGTTAAGTTCAAGAAGCGATAGATCCGCCAAGGGTGGCGTCGAGCCAGGCATGCGGCTGCCGTTGAGCGGATACTCTAGAATGGGGGAGACATGTGGGTTAGGGTTGGGTTCTGGAGGTGGCAGATCCGCCAAGGGTGGCACCGAGCCGAGCGTGCGGCTGCCGTCGGGTGTGCCCTTTGGACCCACGTCGGGTGAACCGGCGTGGCGCTTCGGAGGCGGCGCCGACGCCCTTAGCTCGAGGCTGCGCTTAGCCAGGGCGGCGTGGCGGGCAAAGATCAGCTCGGCTCGCGAACCGATGTCCCCCCATCTAACCTTGGGCGCGGGCTTGGGTGGGGCCGCCAAAAAAACCTCATCGTCGGAAAGGGTCGAGGAGAGGGAAATGCCTTCAAGAGGGTCGAGCGCAGCGGGTGCTGGGAGGTCGGCAGGCGCCCCGGGGGGCGTCCGAGGGGGCGGGGGCTCGTCATCGCGCGCCATGGGCAAGCTGGCGGGAGGCTTCGCTCGGAGGAGGTGGTTAGCGCCAGGGAGCGACACGTCGGACTCTTTAAGCGCAGCGTCGCACATGCGCATGATTTTGACAAAAGTGTTGGTGCGGTGGGAGTGGCGCACCACGTGGGTGTAACCGGGGTGACCCTGCCGCGCCGGATATCGGGTCAGGGAGGGGACCACGGGGGCCGCGGAGCCAAACATGGCGTGGAAGTGGTCCAGCTCATCCGGGGTGAGGCCATGAAGGTCGGCTTTACGCGGGCGGGGGCCCCGGGTGGGCGCCGCGGGGGCTCGGTAGGGACGGATCGCGATCTCCTTTTTGACGCAGCGGGGGACGACCCCCTCCGGGAGCATACGCGGGTTGAGGGGGTAGTACTGGAGGCTGCCGCCCCGGATGCCGCTGAGCACCGTCCGGTGGGTGTTCTTGGAGGTACCAAAGGTACGCTCCTCCTTGCCCTGGGTCAGCAGCATGCACACGCGGCCCTGGCGGCGGCGGCCCGTCCGCCCGTGGCGCTGCAGCATGCGGATGGGCGAGTTGCTGCTGTCGTAGCAGATGATAAGGTCCACCTCCCCGATGTCCAAGCCCTCCTCGCCGATGGAGGTGCACACCAGCACGTTGTAGCCGCCGCCCTTGAACTTGGAGATGACCTCGAGCTGCTCCTTCTGCTTTAGCCCCTTCCTAGCTTTGGCGGAGGCCTGGCCGACGAAGGCCATGGGGCGCACGGCGGGGCTGAGCGGGGCGAGCGCAGCGACCACCTCCTCCACCGTCTCACGGAAGTGGGCAAAGATCATGACCTTGGTTGGGGGGCTGCCGTCAGCCGCATGCGCCGGGTGGGCTTCGAAGTGGCGCTTGAGGTACTGGAACAGGTGGCCCAACTTGGGATGGCTCCTGAAGTTGGCGTGGTAGTCCGGGGCTTGTACGATGGACTCGGTTTTGCGCAGCAGGTCGACAAAATACGGGTTGTTGGCCATCCGCTTGCGATACTTGGGCGCATCGAGGGCGGCCGACTCGGTGGCCCACTCCCTGAGCTTGGCGTGGAAGGTGGTGAACCCGTACCGGTCCAGCTGCTCCAGCATGTGCAGCAGCGAGATGCACACTGCGAAGTCGCCTTCAACCAGCTGGGACTCCCGGCCGTTGCCGCTTCTGGCTCGGAACTGATTGCGGGCCTCCAACATCTGGTAGGCGTTGGCCCGATCGGGGTTGGTTGCCCAGTAGGCGCCCCAGCCACGCAGCCGCTCGAGGTAGGGCACCAAGAGCTTCTTCAACCCCGCGGCCACGGCTTCGATGTCGTGGCCCCGCGGGACGACGATCTTCTCCACCTCCTTGTTGAAGGTGTAGGGGCGGATGTCGAGGGCATCCTCGGTGCGCAACTCGATCCGAGCGATGTTGAGGTTCGTCACCACCGCCTGGACGTTTTGCAGGGTGGTGCCTGGGGTGGCCGATAGGGCCAGCACCCGGACGAGCGGGTTCCCCCTGTACAGCGCCTTCACCACGTTGACATACGCGTAAGCCTTCTGGGCGCGGTGGGCCTCGTCGATCACCACGCACGCCACATCCCGAGCGTCGACCAGCCCGCCCTTCAGATCGTTGTCGAGGATGTGCGGCGTACAGTAGATGACCCGCTTCCTCGACCAGGCATCGGCACGGGAGGCCTTGGTTTGGGCCCCCGTCAGCTCCACGGACTCCTGCTGGGTGATGCCGCACACGTTGTAGCACGCCTCGATCTGTTGCGCCACCAACGGCTTGGTCGGGGCCATAAACACCACCTTCATCTTGGGAAACCAGCGGTGGAAGTTGTACATCACCACCGCCGCGATGAAGGTCTTCCCGAGCCCCGTCGGCAGCGACACCAGCGTGTTCTCGTGCAGCGCCTTGCGGACGATGTTGAACTGATACTCGCGCACCGGGTAGTTGGTGGGGTAGATCCACGTCTCCACCGCCAGCGGGCAGTGTAAAAGCGGCACATAGTCGTGGCAAGTCTCGTAGCACTTCTTGGGTGGGGTGTAGTGCCCCTCAGAAGCTTGGCCCGCCGTCGATATGCCTGCGGATAGGATGCCGTCGTCGGCGTTAATGGAATCCTAAACCCATCAGTATCTTTACCCGAGGCTTATCTTTGATAAAGGTGCGGCTTTATGGCTTGGCGAAGGTATAGATAACATCTTCAGCTAATCACAACCCAACCTTAAAACTACAGCATCACCTTCCAACCATCTACCAAACCTTACCGACGAAGCATCAACCCCATACCTGATGGTCAAACAGCTATTTACAACCAGATACTTGAATACCAAACGCGACCGCTAGGCCAAACTTAAACTGCATAAAGGTACCCGGTTGAGCAGCCAGGGCATCAATAAAACCGGTTCCGAAAACAAGTTATGCCAGTAAAGCGTCAAGCTCACCGCATCAGAGTACGCCACAACGCCTATAGCATTGGTTAAACCCCCCTTACGCGGCTCAATTGGAAAACCTATACTAAACCAACCACCCCAAACACGTTATGCCAGCAAAGCGTCAAGCTCACCGCATCAGAGTACGCCACAACGCCTATAGCATTGGTTAAACCCCCTTACGCGGCTCAATTGGAAAACCTATACTAAACCAACCACCCCAAGTACGAGATCGCCAACCCTTAAAAGCCAATTGCCCAACCCTAAGGTGAGTCCATTCGCCACATGTAAAAAAAGCATGTAGTTAAACGGAAGAAGTGTTCAAACCAACATGTGAAAAAGTTGCCAAAGGGTTGGGGTTAAGGAAGCAGCCAGAGTTTAGAAGTCGCTTACCCTTGGATGACCGCGGCCCTTTGGGGATTTTGGTTCGGTGCGGGAGGAGCTGTACCCGAAGTCGAACAAGGACGGCTGAGCTGTGGGGTTGGGATTCGAGTTGTGGTTCGAACTCGAGTTATGGTTCGAACTCCCCCCCAACTTTACCGAAGTGGGGGTGGGGGTGACGCTTGCCCCAACCTTGTAACCCAAGGTCCCGGTATGCGGTAGCGGAGTGGCGGATGTCGGCGCTGGAGCGATAGGTTGAGGGATTATACCAACCATCAGGTCAAACACCTTCGGGTCAAAATCTTCAAAATCGGCATCGTCGTCAAAATAGGCATCGCAATCGATTATCCCGGCAATGGGTTTTGATGCCATAGTAACCGGTTCCTGAGCCGCGGTTGACGGTGGCGGTGGCTTAGCAGGCTCGCGGTTAAAACCTGCTGGCAAAGAAGGTTTACCCACCCCAGCGTTTGATTGATGCAAAGGCCTGGAATCACCGGTGTTAAACGCAGGCGTGGTACTCAGCTCAAGCTTCTGCCTATTAAGCATCTCATCGATGATCAAACAATCCTCATCCGACAGGTCGGAAAATTCGAGGTCGACTAGTTCTAGAGGTAGGGGGTCCGGTTGTCTAACCGGGTCCCTAACCAGGTTCGGGTTCACTTTGGGGTGGCTCAAATCACTTCCGACAGGATTAGCTCCCCCCAAAGTTGCCGCGTTCCCGAAATACCCGCCGACCAAATTACCGTTCGGTGAGGTACCTTTTACGGGGGAGTTGGTGGGTAAGGTTTGCCCTAAACTGTCGAGTTTAGCGTCAAGGGCCATAAGTTCATCGAGATCCAAACTGAAGTCTAGATCCTCCGGAAATTCCATACCGTTTATTCTCTAACCAAATAAAAGCTGATATTAAAGGTGAACCCTCGATTATCTATCCGTTATACAAGTAAAAGTTGATGTTAAAGTTGACCCCTCGATTATTCACTTGGCGGTAAGTTTTGTTTGAAATGGTAGGGTAGCTTCAATTATTGCTTAGCTCTTCTACCCATCTGCTGTTTCAAATCATCCCATACCCTCGCCTTCCAAATCTAGACCTCCATCTAAATAAATTACGTCGAATCATTTACGCGAAAAGCGTTAAGTTATGCCGAGTTAATTGACCGGGTTGGAGCCTCATATCCAGCATTTCGAATACCCGACCTTATCAAATTAATGGGGGTGGAGCCATCTTAACCTATAGATATTAAACCCAACTCCTGACATCGTATCTCTTAAAAAAATTTGAGAAAAAAGGACCGACTTTTAAAAAGAGCTCTAAAAAGTTTGAAATAATCAAGAAATTATGGCTCCTCAATAAAACCTTTTTTGAAGTTGGCACCATCTTCCAACCTGACTTATAAAATTTTGCTCACAAATAAAATTTATATCTTACATCTGGATTGGGTCCAAATATAAACTATAAGCAACTTAGAATATATAGTTCTGAGTATATAGATTATAAATACCTATTATAAGTCAGTTAAAATATGGCACCGACTTCAAAAAGGGTTTTATTGAGGAGGCATAATTTTTCAATTATATCGTCTTTTTAGAGCTTTTTTAACCGACTTTGAAAAAGGTTATCAATACGACCGTATTTTTTCTTTTTTCTGTTAACGCATAACTCTGAAAATACTGGACCAATTTGGATGATCATCTCCAAAAATAGGAGATGCTCCAACTTAGGTCCCATTTTACTTTTGTAAGTATTGGGCAAGTATCTGCCCATTAATTTAGTAAATATATCAAAATGGGCTAGGAAGCGATGCATACTTGTGGGACTAATACAGCTCCGGATAAACTTTTTTCCGGCATCGGTGGAGCGATAGCTTCGAAGCACTTTTGATATATGTCCTATGGCTGGGGGGTATGGTCAAAATTCAGCCAGTATGAGCTCATAGCGGGATGAGCTTAAATCATTATAGATGGCTATCGTTTTTGCATTAATTTGACCAATAAACTCATCTAAGTTTAATAAAAATGAATTATTTTAGATAGCGATCAATAAATTTACCATAGATTGACTAATAAAAACACCCAAATATAATAAAAAAAATACTATAGATGGCGATCAGTAAATTTGGCATATATTGACCAATAAATTCATTTAAATTTAATAAAATGAGTTATTAGAATATTTGTATATATAAGATACTATATATAAAATATATACAATGAGTTTTATTTTTAGAGAAAAAGTAAGGAGTCAAAAAGGATATATAAAGATAGTAATATTTACTAAATGTAGAAAAAAGAGCCACTTTTAAAAATGCACTAATTTTTTAGGGGAAAAGAGCTGGGAATAAAGGTTTTTGGGGGAAAAAGAACCTTCTCAAAAAAATTTTGGGAAAAAAGAACCTCCTTTAAAAAAGCTCTAAAAAGTATGAAATAATCGAGAAATTAAGCCTACTAAATAAAACCCTTTTTTGAAGTTGGCACCATATTTTAACTGACTTATAATAGATATTTATAATTTATATACTCAGTACTATTTATTCTAAGTTGCTTATAGTTTATATTTGGACCCAATCCAGACATAAGATATAATTTGTATTTATGAGCAAATTCTATAGTTCAGTTTAAAATATGGCGCCGACTTCAAAAAGGGTTTATTGAGTAGGCTTAATTTCTCAATTATTTCATACTTTTTAGAGCTTTTTTTAAAGGAGGTTCTTTTTTTCCCAAATTTTTTAAAAAGTAATCTTTAATTTACAAAGTACCAATTTTAACTCCTCATAACAAATTTAAGAATCATCATAATTTTATCTTAAATTTACAAATATAAAAGTTTATATAATAAATATATAAAGAAAAAATCATACTTAATTTCTATTATAAACCAATTCAAAATTTAAATATCCTATTTATCCATATATAGCCATGATCCTGTACTAAAGATATTGCCCAGATTTCTTTACACTTGCCATTTCATATATTTAATACCAGTGTAAGCTTCCACTTCAGAGGTTAGCCCCTTCAGCATTTATATAAATTTCCAACTCCCTTGTTTTCTATCACATACATTATAAACAAGGAAGGTTATAGGGTATCTCTATTCTGCAAATACTATGCCAATATAAACTCATTCTCTTACCCCTAAACTTAAAAAACTTGCATATTTCTGTATTGATTGCTCTATACCAGTCTAATGTGAGTTGTAAAGGTATGGTATCAATCTTTTACCCATTTTACTCTATAAATTAGTATCTATTATTTACTAAACACATATATTTTAACTTTTTAAGATTTTCTGATAATTTGTTATTTAAATAAATTAGATTTAAATGTTAAGTGATTTAAGGCTTATTATGTAGCCAACCAGAGCTACTTTTTTATAACTTACTAGATGTACCCAAGGGTGGTTATTCTAGCAGGTAAAACTGCTTCCATCCTAGTGCAGATCTAAAGTTTGAAACCTGTACTGGCTAGAAAAAAATTCTCAGTGTGGTATATTTATCCCAAGGTTGACCCACCTCAAATATTTTTTTACTAGCTGTACCCAACCATGCGTTGCTGTGGCTCAGTCTGGTTAAATGGAAAAGAAAGTAAAGAGAAAGCATAGTTTCTAATATATTCAATTTCACAATGCTTGTTGGTATACAACATTTTTTGAAGTCACATTGTGCAAATATAGAGATAGCAGAGTTACCCAACGTTGCTTGGGGTCTATTTAAGAGCTCATACTGGCAGCCTAAAGGCTGTGCCAGCACTATGATTGAGCTACTCAGACTGACAGCTTTGCTGTTACCCTCAAGGCTGGTGAGCTGATTATCCTAAATCTACTTATTAATCTATAATAATCTATTTAAAACTCCAATACCAATTTTTGTTTAGTTTTAGTTGAGTAATTTGGTGTTTTACCTGATATTTGCCAATTCTCGCCCACTCGCCCATTTAGATTGAACCTATCAGACTTGATAGTTTCAGATTTGATAATATTCACCAATTCTCACCCACTCACCCAAATAAATTGAACTTTATCAGACTTGATGGAAGCAGATATCAGTCAATCAAACAGTCAGTAAATGCATTACTGAAATTGATTTATTAAGAAGATAATATTACCCAGCATCGCTCAGGTTTAAAATCAAATCTTTTAAATTGATTATTTTAGATTTTATTTTATAGATAACCCATTAAACTGCTTAGCTAAAACCAATTAACTTATCAAATCAACCAATCACCATCTGCTTGATAAAACCAGACTAAACTTATTGAAACAACCAAAAACCATTTGGGACCATCTAGTACTAAAAAAAAACAACCAAAAACCATCAACTTACTGAAACCAACCAACTTATAAAATTAACTAATCACAAACCACTTACTATAACCATAAAGCTTATTAATAAACCAAAACCACCAACTACTTGGAAAAGCCATTAACCTATCAATTCAACTGGATACCAAACTTCTCAGTCATAACAATATAGTGAATACCATGAAAACATATAGTTTTTTCACTTGACATATATAAAATGTTTTAATTTTCTATGAAACAACTCTTTTTAAATTTTATAAACCTTTGCAGGCATGTGCACCATAATTTACCAAAGTTTCATTGAAATAGGATGAATGGTATAGGAGCACATAGAACACAAAATATAAACATTCATTTTTATATATAGAGATATAATAGATCATCACTCCTAAGGTAATTTTTAAATTGTAACATCTACCCAGTAAGATTTGATGGATATTATCCGACTAAACTTAGTTTCTGCAATGAGCTTGCTTGAAGAATCTTACTGGGATATGTTAGAGTTGCTTCTATAATATTATCAGCTTGTATATAGCTATTATGGTTCTAGGTGAGCTTTAATCTACTTTTAAAAAAAAACCAATGTTATACTAAAGTAAAATGGGCACAAGATACCAGCTAATATTTTTTAAACCCACCACTTAATAAATATTTTAAAGAATGATATAGATATAATCACCTTACTAGCTTTTGACATAGAGCAAAAAGAATATAAGATATCAACTAATTTTATAAAAACATCTACGCTTAAACTCAATCATTTAAAGCTTAGCATAAAGGTAAGCATATTGATGTTTTAAGTTCATCTGGTACCATGTCACTGCCATTTTAACTTCTTACTCTGGGTTGTACTGACATTTGGGGTAAGCAGTTACTTTTGCTTTTAAACTTTTCAAGGTTTTTAAATGTTTTTGATACCTTTTAAGGAAACCTAGTTTATCCCAACACTTTAAAAAATTTATACTAAATTCTTATTGCAGTTATACTTACATTAAGTAAGTTTTCAGATGTTTTTGACAAATTTAAGAACTATTAAGAGTTTATAATACTTTCAAAGGATATTTCAGTATTCTTACCGCTTTATAAAAGGTTCTAAGTAACTTCTTATTCTAAGTTATACATTTACTAGGGTAAGCATCTATCTAATGTTTTTAATAAATTTAAAACCAATCAGTGTTTTGATATCTTCCAAAGACATTTTTGGTACTATCAACACTTTTTAAAAGATTATAAGCAACTTCATATTCTAGGATGTGCATTCATTAGGGTAAGCATCTATCAAATGTTTTTAACAAATTTAAAACCAACCAGCGTTCTTGATATCTTCCAAAAACAATTCATATTATCAAAACTTTAAGAATTATAAGCAACTCCTTATTCTAGGGTATTCATTTAATAATGCAAGCTTAATCTAATGTTTTTAATAAAGTTAAAAACTAATCAATGTTTTTGATACCTTTCAAAGATATTTCAGTATTCTCAACAAAATATAAAAGACTAGCGGAATACCCAGGCTTTTCTATGGTGTTTATAAATTACCTGATTATTCAGATCATCCGTTTTAGCTTCTATATTAGTATATAGCTATCAATAATTTTAGAAATCATTATTCCTATTGAATTAAATAAATCATCACCTATCTCGACAAAACCAATAGTATTATCAAATCAATAAAAACACTACCACTCAGAAAAAAACAAAATGAGAAATACAAAATACCCAAAAATTAACACAAGCTACAGATTGAAACATATACTACCAAATTGAATTACTCTACAAAACAATCTGCCAAAAAATGATATGAGATTACCATCAGAACCTTATATTTTTATATCTTGTGTATATATAACTTTTATTAAAAAGTATTATTTTTAAAAAAGGAATAACCTATTAAAATTATCAAATATATAAAGTATTTGTGCCAACTTTGGATTTTTTTGGTCTACCTGTTTGAAAGATAGTATGTCTCATCCATATATATACACAATGTCTTAGTTATACAGCAATTTTTAGCCTTATGTCTGTTGACAGAAGATTTTACCCAATAAGGCTTATAGGTTTACAATTTACCAAATTATACTAATCAAATAGTCTTTTATTGGTAGATGGCCATCAACAAGTAGGATTAATCAAATCTATCAAATTAGTATAAAACACACAACTACTCAGCAAAACCAATTGCACCTATCAAATTAACTAAACCATCAACCACTTAAATGAAACCATTGAGCCCATCAAATCAACCAAAAACCACCAACTGCCAGACTAAACCAGTTAAAATATCAAATTAACTAAATATCATTCATTCAGCAAAAATCAATTAAAAAGTGTCAAATCTATTTAACCATCAACTATTTGACTAAAACCAATTAAAACATTGAATTAACTGTATTATCAACCACTCAGCCAAAACCAATTAAAACTATTAAATTTACTAAACCTCTCACTCATTTAAAACCAATTATTGAACTTTGAAAATAAAAAACTAAACCTGCTACCTGCTTACCAAAATATATGAACTTATTTAATTAAAAAAATATTAAAACGCTCAGCTGAAATGCTATATGATATACTAAGACCATAGAACTTTATATTTTTTGAGACTTATATTTCTTTTATTAAAATTTTGATTTTTTGAAATAACTGAATAATTTTTTATGAGTACACAACCAGAGATGTTGCATTTGAGAAATCAAGATTGAAAGTTTTAAACAGGTGGTATCAGCAAAAAACTTATCCAACCATAGGGGAGAGGGAGGGGTGTTGGGCACCTCCTCAGCAGCTGAGATCTCACATAATACATGAGTTATGGCAGAGAGCAGTGGGTTGAGGTGTAAGTCTCAGGGAACATCCTTTGGCTCTCAATTGGATCATCTTCCCATTCCTGAATTAAAAGACACTGAAGAGGATGGTGGTACCTCTCATCACTCAGGGCAATCTCGCTCACGTAGTAGATGAGTGATGGGTAACAGCTTGTCCGCTTCAGATCCCACCCCCAATACCCACACTTACCTCAGCAGAACTGTTGCAGGGAATTAGTGAAATCTGTGCCAAGATTACTGAATTGAAATTGGTCAGATCTAATTCAGCCAGCAATCTGGCTGATGCCCAAAATTTGAATGGCTGTAAAAGCATGAAGAATGAGATATTGGCCAGAATGCCTGATGGTTCCAATTCAATCACTAAACCAGTTGAACAAATATTGGGTGCCATCGATGAGGGTTCGAAGCCCTCAGATAATAATTTGGGCATTGCGCCCAATGTGCTGCTGTTGACTGAAAAAAGATTAAACAACTGAGCGTGGGCAGGTTGGCCATCCCAAACCTGTTCCCAGCCAAATGGACCTGTCCCTATATAGGATGGCTTGGGGGATTCCCATCACTTATTGGGCCAAACACCATCATGCTAATCATCAGAAATGTAGTTGAGCCCTGGTTCAGACATTTGAGGTTGAACTGACAGAGACTTGGCCCATCACCAAATTTTGTGATGTCAGTTCCCAAAGAATAAATCTGCATATTTCTGAACAATTCACTGGTTAGGTCAAATTTGTGGGTCCTAACCCCATCCTGTCACTACCCAATTGACCACTATTTAATCAGTTGCATGGCACTGAGAAAATTGTTGGCTAATTTTCTTACTTTCCTTTCCAAATAAATTTTTACCAAAAAAATCAAAATTTTTTATTTTCTGTTATGACCGCATTCCAGATAGCATTTCCCTGGTGGTCCATCACCCCGCACTCTGGGTGGGCTTCACCAATTCTTTTGGTTACCATGGCTCCCTCTATCACTGATTGGGCCCAGAGAGTCCAACACTTTTGGTTTTACAACCCCGCTCTTATAAACTTCTGACAACAATACACGGGGATCTTATGGCCCTATGTACAACAATAGAAAGAAAGAGTCCATCTCCCTATCACCCCCGATGAGTTGGCCTCTCAAGCCAAGAATCTTGTTGAAACTATCCCAGTAATCCTGCCTCATACAGTTCAAACCACTGAGTTGGGAATGGGTTCAGTATGGTTTGTCATTGGTATGTTCCTTACCCTGTTGTTGCATCACCACTTTGTGGTATCACATTTTCCAGCTCCATATCAAGTTGTATGGTTGGCAATGCCTCTGGCTTTCTGGCTTGCTTTTTTGGGGTTCACGCATCCCAACTGGCAGGCCAATCTAAACTTCTTCTGCCATTTCCATGACATGAGGCATCAATGGGATAGGGCTCAAGTTCACTATATGGTGAGTTGTCAGGGGTGAGCATGGCAACAAAGATCAAAAGTAAAATTCAGCATAGTCATGTTCTAACGGAATGCAGACATCAGGGGGAGGAAAAAATGGCAAGACTCAAGTGCATTACCTTTGATTTCTGGGTAAATTTCACTGCTGTAGCAACATCACAGACTGCAATGATTTATTTCATGTGAAGCGTGAGGTTTTGCACTTGATGATGTCAGGAAGTCAGGTGGGAAGGTGGGAGGGGCATGCCATTGGCCAATAAGGTGGCTGATCTTGCAACCTTTTTGCAGAGTTAGTAAAATTTAGGTGAGGCTACTGCCAGCATTGCAAACTGGTGATTTCTTGGTATAGGGCAGCACATAGCTTTGGCATTTAATAGTGAGGAGGGAACAAAAAGCACATTACCATTTCCAAAATTTACAAAATACTTGTAGATTTACTTGGCGTTGCTCAAGTTTATTTATTACCAAATGATTTGACCTGATTATTTAGGCTTATATTATAGATAACATGAAACCACTTACTCATTACCATTGACATATCGGTCTAATTAATCACCAACTGCTTACCCAATATAGCTGAACCTAACAAAGCAATCAAAAATAACAACTACTTAGCCAAAACCAATTTCATCTATCAAATTACTCTAATACCATCAAACACTTGGCAAAGACAAAAGGTCTGTCAAATCATTAAAATTTACCAATTAATCAGCTAAAACCAATTGAATGTATAAAACACCAAATTTCACCAATTCCTCAGCCAAATAAAATTAAGCTTTATCAAATCAACCAAATTCCACCAACACTCAATTAAATCTAATGTAATCATTGAAACAATAAAAAACCACCAACCACTTACCTAAAATCAGTGAATCTATTGAATTGACCAAGAGAAACTAACCTCAGCTAATAAAATTAACCTATTGGATCAATTAAATACCACCAAAGTGCTACCCAAAGCATATTGTATTAAAAAATCATTTTGTATAATTGTGGCATATCATCTTTTAAATTATTTTACCAATTTCAACCTAACTTGGCACATATATTTTATAAATTAGGGTTAAAATACTTAAACATGTATTTTAAAGTCATATTAAAAATTAAATAAAGTAGTACTATAAGAACAAACAGAAATTTAATAGTCAAACTGACATGTCTTAAGGTGTAAGCGCTTAAATTGAACTCATTTAAAACCTTTTAAAAATGCAGAGCTTAACAGCTTTTTGTCCAAAGCAAAACCAAAGTAAATGCAACTTTCTTTTACCACTCGAAGTCACTTTTGAGCAATTTTAAATTTAAAGTTTTATTTATCCACAGCCGTCTGCCCAAACCTATTCTTTGATGTTCTTGGCTCCGCCGCCTGCCACCCCAGTGTGGGGCAGGAGTGCACCCCCACCTAGCATTTTCTGCCCCACGGGCAAGCGCGTTCAGACAGGCTCAAACAGCCTGCCCACTGCTTCCAACCGTTTTGTCCCCCCATGGGACTTAGCACTCCACCTGGCGCGCGTCCACCCTTCTCGCCCCCATCCTCTCGCCCTCCCTCACTTTGCCATTCGCTATTGCCTCAGAGTGGACTATGGGCGTTTGTTCCCATATGCCAATAAGGCAATTATTGAGCTAGCCACTGCAGCCTTTGCGCCAGCTGGCTTTATAGACTTCCGCCCTTTTAAGAGCTACTTTGATGTTGGGTTCCAATCTGAGGAAGATGCTGAAGCGGCAGCACAAACTCCTCTAATTTATAAAAAAACCCCATTCCAACAACCTGTACTCGCCTCCCTTCAGACACCACACTGGTGGTATCCTTTGCAAATCTCCCATCCCACCTTCCACCCCAGGTTTTGTATGACCAGTTGGTCGTGGGGCTCATGGCTTATGGCACTCAGCCCAACCTCATCTTTGCCATTCCATCTGGTGTGGAGCGCCTTGCTGCTCCTCAAGCAACAGCCACCATCATACCACACCACCCTACCATAGCCCAACAAATCCCACCCCGCACTAGTGTGGCTGCAGCGCCTGATCATTTCTTTTGGGCTTGGGTCAATAATGGTAGGCAGATTTGTTCCCTCTGCTTTGGCCTCAACCATGCAAAAAGAGTGTGCCCTCAGGCCAAGTCCGCTGCCGTGGCTTCTGAGCCTCCTTCTGGAGGTTCAGTATGGGGTGCTTTGCTGCCCCCTCCCACCCTCCAATCTCATTCAGTGGGCCCACATGAAAAATCAGCCCCCCCAAAACCTCCAGCCTCACTCTCCCACCTAAATCTACCCCAGCCAATCAGAGAAATGCTTGGACCACCATTGGCACCCAAGCAGCTGCCCATTCACCCAATCTCACCCACCCAAATTTGAATGCCACTATTCCAGTGAACCAAAATCTATGGGATCTATTGGCTGAAACTGACAAATCAGGTAATGTCCTCATTAGTAAGCATACAGGTCAACCTCTCTGCCAAGGCAATTATGGTCAGGCAGAATTTTTCCTTCCTGACTTTGATGAAACCCCTACCCCTCGCCATTTCGCTCCTCTGCCCAATACAGCCCCCTTCCAAAGTGATCACCAGCTCACCTTAGCTGCGGTGGCCTCTCCTCATTGCCCAAAACTACGCACCGCGGTGGCCCAGTCAGTGGCTCAGCTCCAGCATGGCCTGCCCACCCTCTTCTTCCCCCGACTTCCCTGAATCTCCCTGCAGTGACATCTCAAAACTATTCAATGATGCTGAAGTTGCTGTTATGAATGTCACAACAATTGCTTCATTCAACCCCTCACCCAAAATCACCCACCACAGTATCTACCTTTTCACCCAACTTCCTGAAGCCTGCAAAGAAGCTGAAGTTCTCCTCACAGCTTTTGTTGAAACACTTTCCCATCATTATCTTGATGTGGAAGAGGAAAACTCCTACTACGCTGACCTCAACCCCCACTATGCGGATGCCCCAACGCCCTGGCTCTCTGCTCTGATACAGTACTGTAACCAACATCTCTTGATTGAGGTGGGTCTTTCTGAAAACCAACCCCCCAACCCCTCCTCACCCTCTGCCATGGTGGGTTAGCAGTTTATGCTTCCCACCTGGTTAGTAGTTTTGTTTTGTCATTTTGAGTGTTGTGTTTGGTACTGTCCATCCCCTGGTCAGCATACCTCAAATAAATTCAAAAAACCTAAGTAAATGCAGATACACAATACTTTTTAAAATCATTCTGATAACTTTATTGGCTCATCATTTCATTTTTTTTGTTTTTTTTATTTTTTTATATTTTTACAATATCAGTTTAGCTATCTTTATATAGATAAACCATTAAACCACTTAGCTAAACTATTAAATAAAAAATCAACCAATCACCAACTGCTTGTAAAGCCAAATTAAACTTATCAAACCAATCAAAAATCATTAACAGCTTACCAAAGCCATTTAATTTATCAGATTAACCAACCACTAATTGCCTACTAAAACCATCAAGCTTATCAATCAACCTAAAACCTTTAACTGTTTGTCAAAACCATTTAACTATTATATTAACCAAATATCCAACTATTCAGCTGTAACAATATACTAATTACTATATAAACATATAATTTCATTTCTTACAAATAAAACTTTTTACTTCACTATTATGAAAATGGTTGTACTAATTAAGAAACCTTTGCATGTGTGCGCAAAACACTTACTAAAGCTTCATTATAATCAGATGAATGGTATAGAAACACTTATGTTAAATAAACAAAAAAACAAACATTAAGTTTTATAAATCTTTTTTTGCTTTGATATCTATATCAAATCCAAATTCAGATTTTTAATAAAATATAAAACATGACTGCTCAATTGAGCCAAAGCTTACCAATGTCAATGCAATTGATGCCTGCTGCCCCAGCCTGAGGTGGTGGCGCACCACTATCTGGAATCTTTTGCCCACCGCTGAAGCGCGCCCAGGCTGGCTCTGCTAGCCCTCCTAACGCTAATTGGCGTTGTGTCCCCCTTGGGACTTGGACCATCACCTTGCAAGCTCTCAGGCGGTGCTCCAGAGCCCTTTGGTGCTCCCACAGAGCAATTTGCATTTTGGCCTCTGGGTCAAATATGGGAATCTCTTCCCATATGCAAGCGCAGACATCATTGGGATGACCATGGCAGTTTTCAAACATGCCAGCTATATTGACTTCCACCCCTTTAAGGGGTACTTTGACCTCAGCTTCTGCTCTGAAGCAAATGCAGCAGCAGCCAAGCTGAAATTAATTTATAAAAAATTCCTTTGCCCACTGTTCACACCAGGATCCCAGGTGAGGCCACTTTGGTGGTCCAGTTCACCAGGTTGCACTCTTTCCTTCCCCCAAATGCCTATGTTACAAGCTCACGGAGGGTTTGGCTGTTTCAGCGTAGACCCCTTGTTGTAGTCTGTGATGCCCCATGGGGTGGATCATCTGGCAGGCCCTCAGCCTTTGTGAAAATCCACCCATTCCATTGTGACACCTACCTCACAATTCCCCTCTGCACCATGATCAGGTCCGCCCCTGATGATCCTTTTTGGGAATTCATCAAAAATGGCCGTGGCATCTGCCCCTTGCGTTTTGAGCTTGATCACTCAAAGCGCAAGTGCCCTATGGCTTCTGCTTCTGATGCTTCTGCCACTTCTGACGCTCCCCCTCTAGCACCACCCCAGCGGCTGCCTCACCCCAATTTTTCAAATGGGGCGTGATCCTCCCACCCCCAACCTTGACGAATTCTGGCATGGCTTATAAAGCTACAGCCAATCAAAAGTTTAAAAATTTAAAAATTTGGTCAATTTATGGTGCCCTGAGCCAATGGCTGAAACAGTTTCAGCTGAGCTGCCATGGTTGACAGCTCATGGCCAATCAGGTGCTTCCAACCTGCCAACTATGGTGGCTGGTCCAGCACTAGCCAATTTAAATCCATTCAACGTGCTCAAATGGATTGATGATTTGGATTGGGCTTATAATGTTAAGCCTGATTTTGCTTTGGGGAATTCTTTGTCAACCCTTTTGATTTGTGCCCCCACTGTTTTGCCCTAAAAACGGTTTTCCAGTTTATAAAAATATAAATAAAAATGGAAATTGAAGCCGCTGCTGCTCATGCTAACACCCTACTATGCAAGCAACTCCATGGGGCGATGGAACCCCTGGTTGAGGGTATTCCTATCCCCAATTTTCCTAATGATTTTGAGGAAGATGATAAAATATGAGATTGAGGAGCTCACTTTTAGTGCGAGCTGCACTTGAATTGAAGTGGCAAAAACCTCTCTTTTTGACCTCAACTATCCCCAAGTCTGCCAGCACATCAAGTCTTTCACTTGTGTGCCAGCTCTCATCACTTTTGCTGAGCATCAACTTGCTCAATATGTTGAAGCAATGGATACCACTGGCCTCATAAATGAAGAAAACCCGCAGCTATACCTCCTCATGCCCCATGTCGCTGATGCCCCTACCCATATGTTGTCCGCCATGGTCTGCCAGCTAAAGCAGGCGCTGGACAAAAGTTTCCCCAAAGCATCCTTGCCTTCTGATATGGCTTCCTAGGCTGATAACCTAGGGGCTATATTAGGATTTTTTAAATTTATATTTATCCCTTTGTTTGTTTCAGGGCAAAGCCAGACATGAAAGATATCCCTGATATATTGGTTCTCATTAATAGAATATATGACATATGTGATCAGCTTAAACAATCAAAGATGATAGCAAAATCACATATCAGACAAATAACAATTAAGACAAGTCAATTCAAGCCTATCAAATCTGAATTGAACATTGGAACATCTGGGGCCAGGTCTTAGTAGTCCTAACTAGGCAGTTGACTACTAGTCTAAGTTTTGGTTACCTAATAAAGAAAGAGCCTAAAGAATCTAAAGCTAGATATGAATCAAGTAAGCCCTAAAGCTAGTTCAATTAGTCTGAAAAGTGTATATAAGCTAAATATTTCTAAAATTATTCCTTGCAGTCAATAAAGTTAAGATGCTTATAATACTTATTTGATTTACCTGCTTTTGATCCTTAGTAAAGTACAAGGATTTTTATTATCAAGCATATATCAATTAAACAACTCTGAACATCCAAATCACAGTAACACAATTTCACAATTACCCACTGTCGCTGGTATCTTGGACCTACCAGGGGTTGGTCTATCTGAAGCTCTACAACTTATATTAGGGCCCAACAGACCCTTATTCACAGCTATTATATTTTTCATTTGCATCCTTCCCTTGTTATACTGGACTCTTATCTCAGGCATGGCAAATTCACAAGTTGCTATGCCAGACTGGGTTAAAGATATTCCAGTCCCTGACAGTTTGGCCCATTTGAAAATAAAGATGTGTGGCGGCTCCCCTTTTGGGTTAGGCACCACTAGTACTAAAAACATTCAATGTTATATAACGTAAGTTCAAAGACTCCTGCCATTAAATTAGACAGGGATATGCACCCTTTTAATTCAAAAAAGGGCTCTAAACCAAGGACCTTCCTGTCACCCAAATTTTTTGACCTAGGGCATACCCTAAATTAGTGAAGGGTGACTGCTGCTTATCCCCGCTTGCCTTGTGCCATTCCACAACCATTATTAAGCCTAAACCCACCATTGTCTCAGAGTCTGCAGAGTTTTACATTGGGAAAATCAGACAACTCTGTATAGTTTTGAGAATTTTAGGGAATGACCCTCCAAGGTTTCCATTCCACCTCAAATCAAAAACTCATCCAAAAGCCATCATATTAAAATTTAAGACAGGGGCAACCCCAGGTGAAAAATTAATTCAAGTCAAAAGCTAAAACCAGATAAAAATGTGAAGAAGTCAAAAGGGAAATGTTGTAAAAAAGGATCAGATTAATCACTGAATTTGAGATTATTGAAAACAAGTTCAGACAAGCTGTACTTACCAAAACCTCTTGAGAATAGTTTGAGAAGTTCAACCAATATTGCTGTTATGGAATATCAATCAAGGAAGTGATTCTCATATCAATTTCTTAAAAGAAATGGTATCTGATGCCAAGGTTGAGCTTAGTAATTCCACCCTCCCCAACCAAACTTTAAATTACCACTCTGCTAAGGTTAGGGTGTTGAGTTAATATTTTGTTTAATAAAAGTTTTATCCCACTTATTTGTTCTTATAAATTTTGCTAGTTTATTATATTAGATTAAAACCCCAAGCTGGTGCTATTAGGAATTATGGCTGTGGAAGAAGCTTACCAACTAGTTCCTCATATAAAGAAGGTTAAGGTGGTAAATTCTGGCCAAACTATAAACTACACCAATGTTGCAAAAGACCACAGCTACACAGCTTCTTTCTCACCCAAAAAACGCCTAAAACTCCCCTTTCACCCACCACACATCAAAAAATGAAGTGGGTGTCACCTTGTAATTTTGAGCTGCTACCAGGGGAGTTTTTACTCCCATGACTGCAGCATAGTCTTTTCCTGGCTCACCCATGTACTAACATATATTGATAATAGATCAAGTAGTAAAGATCAAAACTTCCTTAAAAGATATTAGAAATTGTTTCTGATGATACTAGTTTATGCTAAAATCAAAATATGCAAAATTACTACTTTTGACAATTTAAGCAAAAATATTAAAATTTACCCTGATAATGTTAGTAAACATAGACATTTATGATAGTCCAAGGTGAAATCAAAATCAATTAATTTAATAAAAATATTGCCAAGTATAAAGCAAAAGTGATTTTATAATCAAAAAAGCAATTGCTTGTGTGTATGCATATGTACAATGCCCAACCAAAAATATGGCATATATAGCTTTAGAATTTTGGTGATGGGTGGAAGAGAGATGGTCTGTGTACACCTAGAAGCCAGTTTTAATTTTCATAATTAGATAAAAACTTTTTATGCAAGAGGTGAAAATACTATAACTTAAAATGGAAATCAGTGTATTGTTACATCCAAGCAGTTTGATATTTGGTTGAATAAATTCCAAATGGCTTTGCCAAGCAGTGGTAGTCATTTAGCTAATTATCAAGTTAATTTTTTCAGTAAGTTGTAAGTGATTGGTTGATTTGATAGTTTAAATGGGGTTTTCAGGGAGATTGTGTTTTAGGTTGATTCAATAGATTCAATTTGTTTTGGGTGATGGGTTAATAATTTTTAGCTGATTTGATAGGTTTGATTGCTCCTAACTTATTGGTGGTCATCTACCAATATATAAAATAATGTAAATAATATTATCTGTTATATTATACAGAAACCAATGCTGGGTAAAATGGGCTATCAACATGATATAAAATTCAATTCAACTATTTTTTCGTTTGTTTATTAAACCTGAGCAAAGACAAATAACATCATATTATTTGAATGTTTTAATAGTTTCAGTTGGATTAACTATGACTGAGTGGTTGTTGGCTTTTGGTTGATTTGATATGAAAATTGGTTTTGGCTGAGTGATTGGCGTAAACTGGTTGTACTGATAAGCCAATTGGTTTGGTGAGTGGTTGGTGGTTATCTATAATATAAAATATAAAATAATGTTTCTAAACACCTGCTATGATATAAACGCCATAGCAAAGCATGGGTATCTAGATGCTAGTACAAAATACTTGCAACTTATACAGATAATTACAGATGATTATAATGGAAACAAAAACCTAGTAAAATAAGTATAACAATTAAAAAGCTTATTTTGAAAAGATACTGATGAACAAATTAAATCTCAGATGATCATATTGTAAACAAACTTATAATAAAAGAATATTATTAATAGCAAAAGGTAGTAAAAATAAATAAGACCACTAAAAAGTTCATCTTAAATGATCTCAATAACACACTGTGTTCTTGAGAATGTCATGCTGAGATTAAACATCTAATAAGACTATTAAATTAAATTTCCTTTTTACTGTTAAACTAATAAAAACAAAAATTTAGAGTTTTTTCTTAAAAAACTAGACTATCAAGTGCATACCTTTGTGTTAAAATTATAATTCTGCAATTTAAGTGTGGTTAATAGGGAGGATACCCCAGTGGTAGAAAGGGACCTCTACCGTTGCCTCTCCGAGTTCGATTCCAGTACAGGAACTTTGGGTAGGGGACAATTATGACTGTGTTGGCGTTGCACACCAATGCCCCGAACCGAAATAGCGAATAGCAAAGGCGGTCCATGGAGTTCCTGGCCTATCATACGCCGTGCATGGAGGTTTTCCGGATTTTATCCTCCTTTCCCATTCATTTGTTTCCCAATAATCGGTGCGGTATCGTCCCCAGGTTGGCCCACCTCGAATAAAAATAAAAATAAAAAATAAGTGTGGTTAATAAAAACAAATATCTAATGAATATTTTTGCAAGAGAACAAAAAAATATTAAAGTGCTTACCTCAGTGTTGAAATTGTAATTCTGAAGTTTTTCTGAAGTTTAAGCATAGAGTAAATCACTATGATAACTAGTAGTACAAAATCTTAAATATTAATTATAACAAACTTGTTTCTAAAGTTGGATATAACTTAAAAATGCATTATCTATTTATGCGTTAATATGATAAAAGCACCAAATAGACAATTCACTGTATTAACATGTTAATCTTATCAGTGGAGTTTTAAGTAAATGAAGTTTTCTTAAAAATTTATGAGTAAGTTTTTAAAACTATAGCTATTGATTAACTGAATAGTAAACTGCTCAGCCATAATGATATGGTAATTACCATTAAAGAATATATAAATTCCCTCCTACCACTTGAATTTTTATCATACTTTGAAAAATAGGTGTAAAAATCCAGAAGCCTCAAAGGCATGCGCACAACGACTTACAAAATTTCATTGCAATTGGATGAATTGTATAGGAACACATATAACACAAACAAATAAACAAACATCTATTTTTATATATAGTGTATGTGCTAAGTTTGGTGGTTTTTGGTTCTTTTGTTCATGCAATAATGTTTAATACATAAAATATATAAATATATACATAAAATGATTTTTATCTAACATTTATATATTGTTTAGTTTATATAGAGATTAGTTGTTATGCCAATTGAATTGATTAATTTATTGCTACTCTAACAAACCAGGTTTCCAAGACCTGGCTTGCCATCCTAATATATATAGCCTTATGACAAGAGTGATTTGCCTCAATTAAATGGTGAAATAGGCCAGTATCAGGGTTTCAGCTATAAATTTTTGGATCAATTGCCCTATACTTCAATGAAAGGGCCTAGCAGCAACTCGTATTGGACTCTGGGCTGGATTTACTCTCACTGGTGCTAATTTGCCCCTGAGTTCAATAATTTTTCAGGAGAATAGTATCATACTGCTGAGAGAATAAAAGGGGTTAGTCAACATTATATATAACACAAATACTTGAAAATAAATACAAAAATAGTTTTTTAAGGTTTTTATTAGTACCCATGGGGTAAGAAAAGTGAACTCTCTTAATAAGTCAATAATTAGTATTTAAAATCTTGAGGCTCAAAGTTCAGAATACTTATAAAATCTGAATTATGGAATATTGAGATTTTAACTATCAGATCTCAGTGACTCATCTTGTTTTGATGTGTAGAAATCCAGCCTATTTCTGCTTGCTGGTGCTTACTGCTATTGGATTTCACAAAAGCTTTTAATAAAATTAAATTTAAACGCTAAGTAACCTGAGATTTTAAAAGTTTTACTATTAGCATAAGAAAAGAAGAAAACAATCCCTCTCAATATTCAACCAATCAGTATTTAAACTGTATTAAGAGTTGGAGGGAATTGAATAGTTGATTGGAAAAGCTTGTTACCATCTGAATTAGGAAATATGAGAATGTAGCCTGTCAAACCTCAGAATAATCACTTCACTTACATGACCAACAGATGGAGAAATACGTTTAGACAATATGTATCTGTGGGGTAATGATTTAATATATTTCAGCCAATCCCCGTTGGCTAAAATTATTTTACCTTGGGGGACCTCCACCACCCCCATAAAAGGGTGTGGTCCTCTCTTAGTTGTTGAAGGGAATTGGATGTGGCAGGGGGAGAAACTGCCAATGGACTCCCTGGGTTCCCTCACATGGTTGGGGCAATTTGAATGCCCAACTTTGTGCTATTTGCTCATTTGGTATTTATAACAGTGTTACACCAATTAGCAGGGTTCCACCAAGAATAAACCAGGGTCTTTTGGCCAATTTTGTCATTAGTACATTCTAAATCAAGGTTATCAGAATTGCAGACTTGTAAATGTCTGAAATTTACACATTTTGGCCAATTTTGCCCTAAAGTATTCTTAATCTGAAGCTGGGAAGGCAAATGTTTGACATGATGAAATAACTGATGGAAAGTCAATTGTTGGTAGGATATGACTGTGAGGTAACAATTTAATAATTTTTTTCAATCAGTGGACATGAAAATATTTTAACCATGCAGGACCCCTTCTGACCCTATAAAAGGGGCCAGCCTCTGAGAGGTAGGTATTACTAAATTGATGGTGGCCTGAGGGAAGAGCTTCTTAATGGGTTCTCCTGAACCACCACATAGTCATCGCAATTTGATTACCTGAATTTGTGGTTTTAGGCCAAGTATTATTGCAAACTTTATTGCCCTAATTCAAAGAATTTTACCAAAAATCAGCCAGTGTCTTTTGGCCAATTTTGTCCTCATTCTCCTCCTTATTTTGATTCAAAACTCTTATTAGATAATTGGACTTGTAATTGTCCAATAACTCAAATGAATTGCCCATTTTATGAAGAGATTTGATGTGGCAGCCAATACTCTATTGGCCTCATGTTACCTATCTGGACCTAGGGAGTACGTACTTACTGGCAGCATGCACTTAAAGGTGTCTCCATTAGTAACCACATCCAAGTTGACTTGCAGCAAGATTGGCAAGCCCATCAATACCTCAAAATGGCCTCACACCTTCTGATGCCATTAGTTCATAGTTTATGAAACTAGTGAATGAGGGTATAATGTCTACACAATTCTAAATATTTTCTGACTGACCAGGAATATAAATAAAACCAAACTAATACTTAATAAATTTCAAAATAAAAAATAAGTAAATTAGTCATTTATTTGAGATTAGCCTATCTGGTGAGGGCGCCTACAAACAGTGGGAACGCAGCTTGGGACAACCAGAAACAAGATATAATTCCAACTTAGGAGGGTTGGGATAGGTTAAACCAGAATTTAAAACTGACTGCTGAGTCAAAATTTGTGAAATAAATTAGACATAAAACTGGATGATCTCCATATCATTTCAGTGAGTTCAAGCCCTAGTTTTTATAATTTGGAAAATAATAATACAAGATTATAATTATAAACTGTGGTAGAATTTTTTTATACCGTTGGTTTGTGACCACCATTCCTAATATCTCAATTTATAAAAAATCAATGAACTGAATTAATTTCGTTACATTGCCCCTCACTAAGGGAAAACCTCTGAGCTTCCCCAAGCTTAGGCAATATGAAAGGAAATCTGCTGATGGGCGACCTTTCTTGCAATGGGAGGAAAAGGGAATTCTGACCAGAAGTCCAAGGGTCATGGAAAGTGTCAACGCTCCCCTTGGAGGTCTGCTGGCAGGTGCAAGAGGCCTCAACCACCAGTGGTCTAATTAGAAATTCCAACCTCCCTCTTCACTATCAAGGGTCTACAAAAACTGATGAAGAAGGCAATAGGGTTAGATTTTCTTGGTACAATGGTCATCTCCTATCTTACAAGCTGGCAGGAATTACAGCTCATCACAGAAGAATGAAGTTGGAATAATATAATAAATCAGGTTCCATTGACCTGGCTTGCCATCCCAATACATATAACCTTACGCCAAAAGAAAGCGCCTCAATTATGTGGTGGAATAGATCAGTATTGGGTTGTCAGCTATCAAATTTGGATCAATTGCCCTACTCTTCAACGGAAAGACTTGGCAGTGAATAAGGGGAATTGCTCATTTTTTGCAGAGGTCCAACGTGGCGTTTAACACTTTACCAGCCTCTAGACACCTTTCTGGACCCATGGAGTAGCACTTACTGGTAATATGCACTTACAGGCGTCTCCACTGGTAATTACAGCCAGGTCAAGGTGCGGCAAGATTGGCAGGCCCATCAATACCTCAAAATGACATCACACCTTCCAAGGCCATGAGTTTGCAGCATATGGCACCCGGTAAGTGATGGTTCAACATCCATGAAATTTTAAATGGATTACTGACCAACCTGGGATACAACGGAACCAAACGGATACTTCACAATTTTAAAATATAGATCAGACAAATGGTTATTTATTCAAGAACTACCTATCTGGCTTAGGCATTTCACAAATGGTGGGAACTCAGGATAGGGAAACCAGTAACAAGATAGAATTCTAACTTTAGATGGTTGGAATAGATTACACTGGAATATAATCCTGGCCGCTGAGTCAAAATTATAAAATAAATTAGACAGGGAAACCAGATGATTATTATGTCATTCTGGTTAGTTCAAGCCCTAAATCCTATAATTTGGACAATAATGAATACAAGATTATAGATATAAACTGTGGAAGAATTAATTTGACCCATTTTTTTGTGACCCCCATTCCTAATATCTTGATTTATAGGAATCAATGAACGGAATTAAACCCATTACAACTACCAACTGTAAGCTTTGGGGAACAACCCCTGTAGCTGGACTGGGAGAAATTTTCATTGTGAACAAAGAAAGTGAGGGGGCCAGTGGCAGTTCCTCTCATCACCCTGGGAGATTTAGCCCATGTGGTTGATGAGAGGTGGGTAATGGCATATCTCCGTCAGATAACGCTTCTTTATCCCATTTTTACCAACAAAGAGTTGATAGGTAAAAATTTGGGAGGTATGATTGGAGGTGGCGGAGGGCAAAAGCCATCGCCAGTCAAAGGTAGTTGGCATGTGCCCCATGAGGGGGTATCTGCGGGTGCAAGTTCTGATGGGGAAATCAAGTCACATTCAGCTGAGGAGGCTGAGTTGCATTCCGCTAAAATTAAGGCCCTTGTTTAGTTTTAGGTAAATAATCCCATCTGACAAGTTTCCCTCAAAATATATAAGCAAGCCTAACTATGACAGGTATGAGCGTGGTCATTCTTTTCCTCACCAAATGGAGCCAGCCATATGTGTGGCCTGGCCACACACACAACCTGACACCTGCTGGAGACATTGTCGTCATTGCGCTAAATGTGATCATGGCAGAATGAATATTTCTACCAACAAATTCCTTGCAAATACAGCCAAGCAGGTCATATCTGAATCGAAATCAGAAAGCATATTGAAATGATGATCTACTGAAATTGATCCATGAGTGTTCTTAGTGGCAGTGCGCTTAGCCTCAGTTACCCATGGGGTAGCACTTAGGCAGCATTCCCTGACAGGCTCTGTTGTCACTCATTTTCTTCCCCTACCGCCAATTTAGATCTAATGAAATTCTTAATAGTTATTCAAGTTTATTTTGTGAAGTCAAAGTTCCATTGAATAATTTAGTGGCAATGATTTTCAGTTCTGGAAATCCCTTGTTAGTCCTCATGACAGGCCTTCTCTTTTTCATCCATCAATAGGGATGGCTGTACCTAAGGTTACTGGCTAGGATTCTGGGTGTTCACCCATCCAGAGTTCCAGTATGGTCTTATTAATGACATCAGCACGCCTAAGACATAGTAGAGCGACTCAAATTTTCATCCTTTTCTACCTTGCCCTTTGGGTGGGTGCTGCATTGGTTCAGTTATATGGATGGGGAGTTCTCTGGTTAGCTTTTCTGGTGTATGCTACAAGGCAGGATGAATCAGTGAATCTGTAAGTCCCGGGGAACGTCCCCTGGCTGTTGATCGCGCCATTTTCCCATTCCTGAGTAAGAAGGTACCAAAGAGGATGGCGGTACCTCTCATTACTCAGGGCGATCTCGCTCACGTAGTAGATGAGCAGTGGGTAACAGCTCTTCCACTTTGGATTCCACCCCCAGTACCCACACTCACCTTGGCAGAACTGTTATAAGGAATTAGTAAAATCTGCACTATATTGTTGAATTGATATCAGTCAGTTCTAATTTAAGTGGCAATCTGGCCAATGCTCAGATCTAAAATGGCCGGAAAGGCATGCAGACTGAGGCATCAGCTGGAACGCCCAATGGTTCTAATTTGATTAATATGTTGATTGAACAAATCACCTTCCTACCAAAGTTGTTGGGGATCATCCTTGATGGGCAAGCTATAGCATTGGATGCCATTGACAAGGGTTTGAAGTCCCCTGTTGACAATTCAGACGTTGCAGCCGATGTGATGCCACTGACTGAACAAATTGCCCAGTGACTGAGTGCAGGCGGGTGGGCATCCTGAACCCGTTCCCAACCAAATGGACCCACCCCTATGTGGGGTGGCTTTGGGGGATTCTCATAGCTCATTGGGCCAAACGCCGTCGCGCCAACTGTCAGAAATGTAGCTGAGCCTCTGTTCAGATGTTTGAGGTTGAACTGACAGTGACTCAGCCCGCTGCCAAATTTTCTGATGTTGGTTCCCAAGGAACAAACCTGCCCATTCCCAAATAATTCGCCATTTAGGTTGAAATTGAGGGTCCTGATACCAGCCTGTCACTACCCCAATTGACCACTATTTAATCAGTTGCATAGCACTGAGAAAATTGTTGGTCAATTTTCTTACTTTTCCTTGATAAAAATTTTTGCCAAAAAAACCAAACAATTCTTATATTGTATGATTCCTTCTGACTGCATCCCGATTGGCGTTTCCCTGGTGGCCTGTCAGTCCATATACTGGATGGGCTCTACCAGTACTCTTGGTCACTATGGCCCCCTCCATTGTCAATTGGGTTCAGCGAGTCCAATATTTTTGGCTCTACAACCCTGTTATCATGAACTTCCAGCAACAATACATGGGAATCTTGTGGCCTTATGTCCACCAATTGCAAGAGAGAATTCATCTCCTTGCCTCCCCAGTAGGAATAGCCCCATATGCTGATGAACTTATCAAAAAAATATCTGTGATCCCACCCCCTGCAGCAAGGCCCCCTGGGTCAGGAGTGGGCTCATTATGGTTCATCATTGGGATCATACTCACTGTTGTGTTGCACAACAATTGTCATACCCCAACGCCCAGCTCCATATCAAGTCATTTGGTCGGTAATGCCTCTGGCATTCTGGCTTGCTTTTTGGGTGCTCATGCATCCTGACTGGCAGGCCAGTCTAAACTTCTTCTACCGTTTCCATGACAGGATCACAGCGTTTATGCTGGGGTTGCACATCTTTTTTGGCCTACTACCAGTAGGGCCTATCCCCAAGTTAAGTGGAGGAGCACCTGGGCTTTCCCTTTTTTCTCAGGGAGGTGGGCATGCCCAGGCTACATGTGTAGGGGTGTTGTTCATTCCTTAGGTTAGAGAACTTCCCCACCATTACGCCAATAGGGGCTCTGAGGCTTATTTTCTCACAAACAAAGTGGCTAGGTCAGGGAAGCCAGTGTACATGAATCCGTTGGTGCCTCAGCTGTCCCCACCAGAAGAGATGGAGTCTAGGGTTGCTCAGACAGCAGTGGACATGACCTCCGCTCCTGCAGAAGGACTGAGGTAATTCAAAAATGCCTCTTCCCTCCAAAGAGTGTCTCACGCCTTGGAAAAATTACAAGACCGGGATTATTTTTGTGCAAGTTAAGATCAAGCTAGGTAATCATATGGATTCTGTTGAGACCCCGTTGACATGGGAGCTTACAGGAATTTCATGGGTTTGTAGGTTTCTCAAGGGTTGAATCTGGATCTGGATCTAAATGTGGGGTCTGCAATCTTGTACACATCATTGGCTTCAATGCCCTGCTACCCGGTGCAGCGCCCAGCACTATTTTCACTACATAGGTTTAACTTCTGATCATTTTACTGCGGTGCCCAATTAGTTAATTCTATCCTATTGAGGTTGATTGGTGGCAGCGGAATCAGGTTTGTATTGAACTAGAGCCCAACCTTTTGTATTTGAGAATTCCAACTTAGAGGTGAGATTCCGCTTATTAGCACCTTCTCTCCAGAAGGCACAGTGGGGGTAATTGCTTCACTCCCATCCATCACTGTGCTGCCAGCGGATTTCTCTCTCAGCTTGGCCCAGTTCCAGGACATTTTTGACCTGGAAAAAGCAAATTAGCTCCCACCCACTCTGAGTATGATCTAGCCTTCTGCTTGACACTAGGTGTAATCAACGTCAACTGTTTCCTGTACCAGTATACAAAGCAGGAGGACAATGCTTAGACGTGTGGTTGAAGGATATGTTTGTGAAAGGTCGGGTGTCTAAGAAGACTTCACCAACTTCATTTCCCATAGTGTTTGCTCAGAAGGCTGAAGGCACCTTGCAGCCCTGCATGAATTATGGGCATCTTAACAACATAACTGCTCACAATCACTACCCCCTTCCCCTTGATGAGACAATTATCCTGATGCTTTCAAAATCCTGAGTGTTATCAAAACTCGATCATGTGAACGCAATTAACCAGATTCAGGTGGTGGGGGCCAGGAGTGGCTTATGGCGATTTTTACCAGAAGAGAAATCTTTAAATTCCGCGTAAAGCTGTTGGATTGAAAAACAGCCCAGTAAATTCCAGAGGATAACCAAAAACTGCTGGGCGACCTTTAGTTCTCCTAAGCAGTGGCATATATCAATGACATCCTCATTCTAATTCCACTCCTGATAATCATGAGAGGGACTGGAGGCGATGTTAGCTCCGTTGCACAATGCTGAACCTTATGTAAAGCCCTCCAAGTGCGAGTTTTGAGAATGAGGTTACCTTCCTAAGTAGCATGGTCCCAAAAGATGGGTATGCCATTCCCCACAGAAAGCTTGAGGCGATACTTGAGTGGCCCACTACCACAACCCAGAAGCAGTTGAAGAGCTTCTTGGGTATAATTATCTTTTATAAAAATTCTCTCACACCCTCTCACAGCTGGCTGAGCAGTTGCAGCCCCTTAATGGGAAAATATTCCATTTTTCTGGATGAGGGAGTGTCAGCAGGCGTTTGAATCCATCAAGGATGTGTTTCTGGCGCCTACCATCCTCAAGCATGTAGATTTGACCAAGCCATTTTATTATGTCATGTGAAGCCTCATCTGCAGCTGTGGGGCAGTATTATTGCAAGATCACAATTGTTTGTAACATTCAGTCGCCTATCTTTTCCATGAGTTCTCTTTGTCTAAACATTCTTGGGCCATCTATGATAAAGAGTTGGCCGCGGTGTCCTATTCTCTTACTCACTGGAGGTACCTTCTCCAGGGCGCATGGTATAAGATGAAAATGAGGACAGACTATCAAGACTTTATTTACTTTTGAAAACACCTGAAGCTGTTGCATCGTCAGGCCCAGATGTATCATGGCCTGTATAGTTTTATTCTAAATACAAGTTTTTGAAAGTGGATTTTAGTTTCCCTCCAAACTTTCTGAGTCACAACCCTTCGTTGAGTCTAGTAGAGGCAGATGAGCAGGAGTTAATGATAGTAATTCTGACAACCCAAATATTAGCCATCGCTCATCCAACAATTTCAGTGGCATATTGGGCCTTGAACGCTCCTCTGGTTGCTCAGGTTTTGGCGCCAGATGGTTTTTATGGAGGGCCTAAAATCATTGGATCAACTGGCGTTGCCCATGCATAAGTGGTCCCATTATTCATTGGTGGAGGGGGAAATTCAGTTTTAGGTCTATACTGTGGGTGCCACCTCAACTTCACAATGAAGTAATCCAGGATCATCATGATCATCTGGCGGTGGGTCTCTGGTCACTAAGAAATACCTAGATTTGGTAAAAATGAACGTACAATTAACTAGAGATCTCTAAGGACATTACTGTACAGATTGCTTGTTGTGTAACATGCGTGTGGGAAAATTCTGACCACTCCATTCAAAATGGCCTTCTCCTTCCCTTGCAGCAGGCTGAGGGCCTGTGGACTTCAGTTCAGTTGATTTCATTGTTAAACTTCCTAGCTAATATAAGTATAATGAATTATGGTTGTGGCATATTATTTTACCAAGTTTACTGTATACATCCCCTGTTTATCTACTATTTCCTCAGGGAAAATGTTCACCTCTTTGTGTAGCATGTTTTCCTAATATTTAGGTTGCCAATGGAATTTGTGATTGGAGGGGCTGCAGTTATTAGTGCGCTTCTATATGGCCCTTCTGGCCATCTTAAAATTCAGCCATGTCGCTCAACTGCATATCATCCCCAGTTAAACAGTCAAATGGAGCAGGTCAACCAGATCCTTGAGAAGAATCTCTGGTGTTATGTCACCGCCGCACAGGGTACGTGGGTGGGTGCCCTTTGTTGGTGCAGTTCACCTACACTATGCCTTCAAGACTTCAACGGGAGTTTCACCTTATGAGACAATGCTGGGGTATAGCCCCTCATTTTCCCCTGGGGTGTGCCTTTCTCCCGAGGTCCCTGCAGTGGTGAAACAGGCGCAGTGGACTTGGAGCACTCAATTCTTGGTCTGAGAGCATATAACAAAGGCCATCAGCAATTAAGTGTGGTTTGCAGACCAGAAATGACCGCCCTACCATAAGATTGCAATGAGTTCATTTTCCATGATTGATAACTGCCATCTGCATATTAAAATGCCTCATTGAAGTTTAAAAGCAAGCAGTTGGGTATGCACGAGGTTATAGAGGATTTGGGAAACAGCGCTCTCCAGTTGGCGCTTCCCTCTCTAGAAACAGCATCCTGTCTTCCACAATTACCAGCCATCATCATTTTAAAGGCATGCCACCTGTGGAACATGAGCTGGTGGTGATTGAAGACTCATCAGAAGCAGAGGTAGATGCTATTCTGGCATTTCATCACTTGCATCACTCAGTGCAGTAGCTGTTGGCTTGGAGGGGCTTCCCCTCATATGAGAATAGCTGGATTAGTGCTCACGAGTGTAAAAATTGTCATGAGTTGGTGGAAGCCTTCCATGTGGAGCACCCAGACGTTCCTCATCCCCCCACAAAGGTTGTCTCCACCCTGGCAATCAAGCTTTCCAAGGTGCACAAAAATGTGGCGCTGGCCCAAGTTCCTGGTGGCAGTGCTCCCCTGTCCTAAACAGGAAAGGGTAATGTAAGATTTGGGGAACAACCCATGTGGCTGGACTAGGAGAAGTTCCCATTCTGAAAGAAGAAAGGGAGGAAGCTTGACCGTTCCTCTCAGCATCTTGGGTATTTTGGCCCATGTATTTTGATGAGAGGTGAGTGAAGTCGTATCCCCTGAGGATTGCACCTCTTCCGCCAATATTTACTACCAAAAAGTTGGTGGGTAAAATTTGAGAGGTATGCCATAAGGAGGCAGGGGGCAGAAACCACTTCCAGTGAAAGATGATTGGCGCGTGTCAAAGGAAGGGGTATCTGCAGGTTTTAATTCCAAGGGAAGTCAATTCACATTCCAATGAGGAAGCCAAGTTGCATTTCGCTAAAATTTAGGGGTTTATAGTTAGTTTTGGGTGAGAAATCCCCATCTACCAGTTTCACTCAAAAATGTGAAAACAAGCCCACCTCTTACAAGTATGGGCGTGGTCAATCCTTTCACCACCAGATGGAGCCAGTCATATGTGGCCTGGCCATGGGCGCAACCTGCCACCTACCAGAGACATTATTGTCAGAGCCAAGTGTGGTTGTGACAGAATAAATATTCCTACCAACAAATTTGTTGCAGATTAAGCTGTGCAGGTCAGATCTGAGTCAGCATCAGATAACTCTTTGGGACGATGATCTGCCAAAATTGACTTTAAAATCTTTACAGTGGCAGTGCACTTAACCTCAGTTCCCCTTGATGCGAGCATCTAAGCTTCAGTCCCTGACAGATTCTGCTGTCGCTCCATTTTCCCACTACCACCATTTTAGTTTAGTAAATTTTAAAAAATATCCATAATTTACATTGTGAAGTTAGAGTTCCATTGAATAACTTAGTAGCGATAATTCTAATATTAAAATCCCTGCTTAATCCTCATAACTGGCCTTTTCATTTTCCATTATTTGATATGGATGGCTGTACCTAGGGTATTCCGGCTTGGATCCAAGGTGTTCACCCATCCAGAGTTTCAAGCTAGTCTATTTATTATCAGCATGCTTTTTGACACTAATCACTCAGAAACCCCAAATTTAAGAGACTTGATATCATCACTCAACTGAATTTTACAAATATTAACCAATCAATAACTGAGTGGATAAGAAATTTAGCTATTAAACTGATTAAATTTGGAGTTGTGGATTGTGAACCAGAACCTCATGTAGGGTTGCAAAGCACTTGAACACTAATTCAGTGAATACTAAAGTTACTTATCACCATAAATCCTAAACTTAGATTTTTTATATCTTGGCTCAATTTTGTCATTTTGAATATTTATATAATCATAGAAATTAATAAATAATATATATATATATATATGAGATTTAGACTTATGAGATATTTTAGCTTGTAGATAATATAAATAAAACTACTTATTTTAATTTAACATATTTAAATAAGATTAATGTGTTTATTTGAGTTATTTATACATATAAAATAGATTGATTAATAAATTCCACTTCTGAAAGTTTATGAAATAAGGTAATCAAATAAAAGAAAAAATTAACTGAGTTAGATATATAGCTTAAATAGCCTGAATAAATGAATAAAATAAATTAAATGCAAAAATCTGAAGAAATTGAATTAATCAAACTAGATGATGAAATTCTCTATTTTGATTCACCCACTTTTGGTCAAATTGTAGTTTAAAATTTAGTAAAGCAGCTCCAATTGTTGTCACTCTATTATTATTACCTATGTCAATGCAAGCAAAACCTGCTGCCCCACATGGGGAAGTGGTGCACCACCTCCTAATGTTTTTGGCCTTTGCCAGAAACATGCTTGGGTTGGCTCAGCTAACCCTAAATTCTTTAGGACGCTATGTCCCACTTAAGGACGTAGACTTACATATTGCCCAAATCCAGGAGGTGCCTCATTGCCGCCTAGTGCTCCCCCAGGAGCAACATGCAATTTGGCCTTTGGGTTATATATGGTAAGTTGTTCCCCTACTCAGATAAAGCTATCATAAAATCTGACCAGATTGTTATGCAGCCTGCAGGCTTCATTAACTTCCGCCCCTTCAAGAAGTATTTTAATCTCAGCTTCTCAAGTGAAACTGATGCTTCAGTAGCAGCTACCATCCTCCTAGTGTTCCAGGGAACCCCTCCCAACTGCTTGTACCCATTTACCCACTGATACCACTCTTTTGATTCAGTTTGTGGGCCTCCATACCCACCTCCCTTCTAGAATTTAATACAATGAGATCAATGCTGGATTATCAAAATATAGTTTAAATCCCATACTACAATTTGTGGTTCCCAATGGAGCAACCTACCTTGCAGGCCCCCGCGCCCTTGCAACTGTTTGTTTAGTATTAACAGATGTAGCCCTCTCAATCCCCCTATACCATTATCCCCTCTGCCTCTGACCATTCTTTCTGGGCCCAAGTGGATGGAGGGCACGCCATCTGCCCTACCTTTCTCAAACTGGACAATTCAAAACGGCGCTTCCCATCCATCACTGAGCTATGGCCCCACACCCAACTCTTCACATAATGACCCCATAGCTGATCTGATTATGTTTTTGAATGGGTAACTATCCTTCCCCCTTTCCCCAAGGTGGCAGTTATATTAACCACTGAATCAGCCAACCAAAAACTACCTTAACAAACCTCTTCACATGAACCAACCAATCAGGATTCAGAACAGACTACAATAAATTCTAAATTTTTCTCCAAGCCACCCACCACAGCTCATCCATATGAAGCTAACCCAATCAAATTCAATCAAAAATATGGGATTACTTAGTTTAGGTTGATAAATTTGGTGAGCTTATCCCCAAAGTCAAATGGGCTGGTCCTCTTAACTTCAGAAGCTACCTCAATGCTGAATATACAACCCAATATCTAAAGCGTCATTATGTGCCTCACCCTGATGCCGCCCCATTCAAAAGTGACCACCAACTAAGTGTAGAGGCACTTGTCTCCCCAGAATGTTACCCAGCCTGTAAAGCCATTGCAAAATCAGTTGCAGTACTGTCTAAAGGCCTGCCACCTCTTATTCTCCCTAGCACTATACTCCCAAAACATAAAAAAGAACATCTCCGCTATTATCAGGTGGCACATACAGCAGTTTAAAAAGTTGCAGCAGTTGCAAAGTTTGGCCCAAAGACCCACAAACCCACAACAGCCTCACAACAATTGCCACACTACCTAAAGTACGCCTTGAGGCCAAGAAAGCTCTTACCACCTACATTTCCACATTGCTCATTGTAACATTGAGTTGCAAGTACCTCTCTGTTACCTTAACCCCCATTTCTATGATGCGCCCACGCTCATGTTCTTAGCTTTGTGACGTTAAATGTCCCCCCAGATGAGGATGAGGAGCCTCCTAATCCTCCTTCACCCTCCACCATGGTTGTATAGAAGGCTCCACCTCTAACTTGGTTGGTGTGATTTTCTTTGATTTTTCATTGGTTCAATTGGATCCATCTGTCTACTTTTGACTTTATTTTATTATTTTTTATCTTAAGTTTTTAGCTCTTTTGAACATTGGTAATGTCCGTCCCCTGGTTGGCATACCTTATATAAATATATTTTAAACTAGATGATAAAAAAGATTGCCTAGGAATTGAACCTGCAACTCTAAGTTAACCCTTAAGATTATTTGTCTATCATTTATTTTGTTTAGTTTTAGGTGAGCAATTTGGTGAATTATTCAATGTATTTGAAAATCCTTAACCACTTAAGGTTAGACCTATTAGACTTTATAGAGAAAGGGAATTCAGTTTATTGCTTAATGATTTAATGGACTATTAAGTTGTTTTATCAATCCTCAATCACTCAGCAAAATAAATTGGACCTATTAGACTCAATGGAGAAATGGCACACACAGACAGACACACTTTAGTTTTGCAAAAGACACTATATCATTGATACAGTAAAAACACATAGAATGATTCATTTTTTTCCAAAAGCAATGTATTGTTGATACAGCAAACTTAAACTGTTAAATAAACTGAGTCTCTACCTGCTCAGTCATAATGATATTATAATTACATTAAAATATATAAGGTTGTCACTTCTTACATATAAGACTTTTAGTTTATTATAAATAAATAGTTGTAAAAATCCAAAAACCTTTGTGGGCATGCGTATGACAACTCATTAAAGTTTTATTACAACTGGATGAATGGTTAGGAACGCATACAACACAAACAAACAAACATTCATTTTCATATTTTTATATGTATAGATTCTAAGTAACTTCTTATCCTAGGTTATACATTCATTAAAGCATCTATCTGGTGTTTTTAGTGGTTTAAGACACAATCAGTGTTTTTTATGCCTTATAAAAGTAGTTCAGCAATTTTTAACATTTTATGAAAGATTTTAAGAAACTTTTTATTTTAGGTTGTGCATTTATTAAGATAAGTATTTATCTAATGTTTTTGACATTATTTAAGATCCAATTAGTGTTTTGATACTTTTAAAAAGGTTTCAGTATTCTTAACACTTTAGTATAATTTAATCAATTTCTTATTATTGTTTTATTTAAATTAAGTAATCTGTTTATATAGGTTTTTGGAAAATCTAATAACTAATCAGTGTCTTTATACACATACTAAATTTACAAGGTGCTAAGATGGATTTTTTGGTTTTATTTAGAATTTTGTTTTTTAACTTATAAAGTTTGAGTTCTTCTATCATTAACCTTAATTTTGTTTGTGACTCTATTCATCTTAAATATCCAAATTGATCAGTTGTAAACAGTAATTCACTTCTTTGATAATCAAATACTCAAATCCTTTTTCTAATCTGATCAGTGTACTCTTATGATACAGAGAACATAAATCAAACTTAATTTGTAGGTAACTCCAACTTATTTTTGTATACCTTTTTGTCAATTTGTTATATTTTAAAAAGGAGCTAAGAATCATAATAAAACAAGGCTAAAGTACGTATAACAGTACTAACCAATTTATGAAATTAAATATATACCATAAACTGTAGAATTAAAAAATTGACATAGAGGTAAACATATACATGGTCATAAAATTTAACGTCTATAGCTTGTGCTTTTTTGCAATTTATTCTACTTAGTAGTTGCATCATGGTAAGTAAATACTATTTTTTGTTTTGACATTATTATAATTTGCAAAATAAATTTCTGCTTGTCTAATATCCTTAATGTTATTATATTTCTAAGTAAGCATTTCATTATATAGCTTTAGAATTAGGATTAAGCTAGACATTTTGACATTTTTATAAAGTGATGTGAGTGAAATTTGCCATGGTAAATATGACTGAAAAATCTAGCCTTAAATACTGGGTGTGCATATGCTCAGTAAATGGCCCAGAACACCTAGGGCTACATTGACTTAAAGACTTAATGGTGGGACATTATATGGGTTAAATGAGGAGCAAATTGGTTCAGCAACATACTAAAGGTTCCAACAACTAATAAGAAGAATGTAATGGCAACTACAGGTCTCACTGGGGCAATTTTCAACGAAGGGAGAGGCAGGTAGGGTAACAATCTCTCAAGTTTCACAGCTGTTAGCATTTGGACAGGAACAGATTAAAGGAGTATGAGTCTAACAATTGGCAATCAAACATGAATTTACTAGGGTTGTGACTTAGAAAATTCCTTATGCTAATGGTTGCAATCCCATGCTTTGATTCAATTGTCAAGTTGATATGGATTGTGGTATTTATTTAATAAATATATATATATATATATGGCTTCTTATTTTAAATTTAGGCTCCTTCTAACCGACTAGTAGTTGCTGTGATGCAAAATTATAAATTAGTCTTTTGAAAACTAAATTAATAATAATTCAATTAGCTTGCTGGGCTACAATTAATTAATTGAGGATCTTCTCCCTTTTCCTTTCCTAAATTCTCACTATTTTGGGTTGCTCTAAAATAAAAGCCCATTCTATAATTCTATGAACCCCCGCTTGGGAGTCACACTCTTAAGTTTATCTGATTAAATTTATCAATTTAGCATGGTTGGTAAAAAGAAAAAAACAAAATTTTTGAACGTTAGGAGGGCACATATTCATTGAATAAAGATGTCATGACAGGATAAACTGAAGCAACCAGGATCCTTAGGTGCCTGAAACCCTTTACATTTGTGACCTTAGGCTGCCACGAGGCCATTAGTTCATTTAACACAGCAGGCATGACTTATACAAGGTAGGTGAAGCGAATTCTATCATACCTCAGCCCATGTTAGAGCCAGGGTTGGTGTGCACCATTTGAGCGCAGCCCTGTGAAGCCCAGTTGGTGACAGTGGTCAGTGGCATATGAACGTCCACTACACCTAGTCCATTAAAGGATTTTGTGCTTATTATTGCTTTGCATGCAATATTCTTAGAGTACCTGAACTTAGCATAATTTGAGTCTACCACTTTGGTAAAATTTGATCCATACATTTTGGGATTTTGACAAAAACCTAATTCAGCCAGATGATCAAGGAATCTCAAATAAGAATAGCTTTATATATTGTTGAATGTCAAGTGAGGTCTTTGAACCTCATCCATTACAATAAGAATATAGGTTAGAAAGATTAATTAAGACTGAAAAGCAGATTGGCAGAATATACAAATGTTGCATTTTATCAACACTGTGCAATAAGAATTGGTAGACAAAAGCAAAAGTCAAAGGTTTGTGAACATAGCTTTAGCACAGAGGATTGTTATATTGGTGGATTGCAATGCCCAATCCACAAACGTTTATTAAATTTGTGGATGGCGACGTGCATCACTGGATACTGCTGGTAAAAATAAAATACTAGATTAAGTGAAGATTATACAGTAAACAACTAGAAAAAGTTGGTTTATTTAAAGGGAGATAATACAATGAATAAACTGACAACCTATCTTAAGGAGGGCAGTATCCTTTAAAGTAGGATTAGGTGAGAATCAGAATGGAGCATAGGAATTGACCTACACTTAAGACTTTGCAGAAATCCCTAATTTAATTGGTCAAAAAGGGTGCTACAAGTTGGAGAGAGGCTCTGATAAGCTCAGATTATGTCATAGAAACTTTGGTAGTGTGGATCTCCATATCAAAGAGTAATTCAAAGGGACGCTACCAATCTTGGATGGATTAATCCAGACTGGTGAGCATTGCCACCACTTTTTTAAGAACATATGCTATTAATTGAAGTATTTGAATAGACATGTTAGATTTTAGTGGTTTCCTCAAAAGGTAAACCCTTCATGAAACCATTAATTCTGATAGTTTACCCTTATTGATGGATCAATTTATTCTTTTCAAATTATCAGCATAATTATACAAATTTGCCTATATTAGTTAGAACACTTTCCATATCAATGCTACTTCTGATTCTATTTTACAACTTATGCTTAATTATTGATCTGAGAAACCCATAATTTGACGGTACTTCTAAATTTTCCAAGTTTTTTTAAGTAAATTTATGCACTAAGGCAAAACTAAGTCAATCCTCATAATAAGAACAATAGCACTTAAATATGGACAACTTAAATAGAGAGTATCCAGTACTACTATGAGACCTGCTAACATCCCAAATAGGGGTATGTTAATAGTTTAGTTTATGTCTATTTTCGCCAAATATTTGTATTTTATCAGATGTATAAAGAAACTGTAATTGGGCTATCTTGAGAAAATTATGCATCTTTATGTTGCATTATTGTACTCAAGACGCTCCCAATTATGAGAGTATTTGATGAAAAACAGGCTGAAATGATTGGTGTTATATCCTTTCTCTGCTCGGTGTAACTTTCTAAGCAATTTATTTGGTAAATTAAAAGCAAACACTTAATCACCCACCTAAGTCTTGCTCCAATGTCATTGGATCCCACACCAACTGTCCCAGTGTGGGGCAGCGGCAAAACTCCCCACTCCATTTTCCATCTGACAGGAAAACGCGCTCAGACTGGCCTGCCCAGTCATTTCAAACCCCTTGGGACAATTTGTTCCTCCCAAGGATCTCAATGCCCATCTTGCCTGAACCCAAGCAGTGCCCCGCTGCCCCCTGGTGCTCCCCTGGAGCAACATGCATTTTGGCCTTAGGATCAAATATGGGAAACTCTTCCCATATGATGACCAGGCCATTATCAAAATGGCTCAGGCGGTGATGACACCAGCTTGTATTATTGACTTATGCCCCTATAAGGGGTACTTTAATCTTGGCTTCCCCTGTGAAGCCAATGCTGCCACTGTGGCAACGGTGCCATTAATATTTAATAATATTCCCCTTCCAACAACTTGGACCTGGATCCCAGTGGACACCACCTTGGTGGTCCAGTTCTCTGGTTTGCCCACCCACCTCTCCCCTGAAGTGCTCCACCAGGAGCTGATGGAAGGTTTGACAGCCTACAGCGCCAACCCCATCTTGCAATTTGTGGTCCCAAATGGGGCCACACACCTCACTGGGCCTCAGGCATATGCCACGATCATCCCTGAATTTAATAAAATTTCTTTGGCAAATCCACCTTGTGCCACCATCCCATCTGCCCCCAACCATCAATTCTGGGCCCACGTTGAGGGCGGATGGACGATTTGTCCATCCTGTTTTGATTTAGACCACTTGAAATGCAAATGCCCATACTCAGAAACTTCCGCCAACACCAAAAGTTTGGCTGATGACCACCAATCTGCCACCCACCCTGCGCCAACTCTGACATGGGGTATGATCCTACCTTCCCCTCATCCAAAACCTGATGCTACAGCTGCACCTGCAGCTACCAGTCAGAATCCACCTTGCCCCAGGGCCACGCATGATTATTCCAATCAAGCGCAGGATTGGACCCCAGTTTGATCCCAGGCAAAATCCAGAAAACCAGCCAATCCTCAACCATACGCCAATTCCCTAATCCATTCAATCAAAACCCATGAGAGTATTTGGATAAAATCGAAGAATCATGTAATGTCATTGAGGAACTGTCACTGCAAGTCGACAGGTTCTGTAATGCAGAATGGGATGCAAAATTCCCACCTCAAAAATATGCCCCACAACCTAATGCCAAACCGTTCTACAGCGACCACCAGCTTGCAGTAGAAGCAGCTGCCACACCAGATTGCTGTCCGCTCCGCAAAACTGCCACCAAATCTGTGGCTGCGCTCACAGGAGGAATTCCACCTCCCGTTATCCCCAATTATTTTACTACACAAAGTAAGATCAATATTAAAACTTTACACAAAAACGTCACTGAAGCCATCCAGAACGTGGTAACAGTAGCACAGAATCTGAAAGCAAAAATAACCCAAACCAACATTGCCACGTTCATTAAACTCCCAGACGCCCGCCTTAAAGCTGAAGACACTTTGGCCAAATACATTGTTGGCATTATGATGGCTGGCAACTATTCGGAAGTTCCAGTCATCAAGGATATTGAACCCCATGCCGCTGATGACCCCACACCCTTACTATCTGCCTTAACACGCACCCTACTCTGGGATGAGATGGATGCGGCTGAAGATGAGCCCCCTGATCCCCCCTCCCCGTCCACCATGGAGGGATAGCAGTATCCACTGCCCACCTGGTTGGATATTTTGATAGGCATGATTCAATAAATCCATCCATTTTGGGCGCTTTGTTTGAATCATTTTTATGTTTATTTGGGGAAGGTCAACCAGGGGACAAGCACTTCTGATATAGTGAGAAAACTAATGAAATTTCGACAAATAAAGACACCCCAGAGGGTTCAAGCCCCTCTTGTTGTCTTAAGGATCACCAAGATTAGGACGGTGGAAGGGGAGTTATGTTGGCTTATTCTTGGATGCAGCAAGTGTGAAGGAAAGGATCAACTTTTAGGAACCATATGGGGAACCATGTGTTGACTGTCCTTCTGTTATGGGGTCATATGTCCAAACAGCCAAGCTTGGAAATGTTCCAATATATGGCTATGGAAGCGATGATTGGCTTCAGGGATTGTTGCACTTCTCCTGTGAACGATTCCAATACCATTGTATGTATCGTCCATAGTGCTATTGCTACTATTAGTGCCCTGAGAGATGGGTGGATATGAGAGACCATGTTTATAACAAACATGTTCCTTGCTAGGCTAAGTGGATGTCCGTTTTCTTGGCGGAAAAGGCGCATGGCCTCTTTCCATACCGCCACTGATGTTGGGCATTGTTCTAAACGGTGGGCTAGGCTTCCATACTGACCACATATTGCACATGAGGTGTGATTGGCGTTTGACCATTCAGCTGTTTGGTATACTCTCCTCATGCACCTCAATACATGTGCTCTTCTCCTGTGTTGGAGTAGAGGGTGATGTGTGTATCTCCATACTCTTCTTTGGGTCTCCAGGTTGTAGGGTATGTCAAGATGGTCCAGGTAGTCTATCCTGGCTATGGTATTTGGGCTTTTGCTTATTATATTGTCTGTGACTATTTTATCATTGATCTCCTGTCTGTGAGTTAGTCTTGGGCGTCCTCGGTGACTGGTTTATTCATAAATGTGAATCTGCCATGTCGCTTTTCTCATGGCTAGGAGTATTCATTTGGAATGTGCAGGAGTGCCATGTGGTTTGCAGCTGTGAAATGGGATGCCAGATACTTGATTAATGTGTTCAGGTGCTCTGGGTTTCTTAATTCTAGTGCATGTGTGAAGTTATATCTTGCTGTTCTGGCCCAGTGTGTATCTGGAAGATCTGGGATAGTCACCTGAGCTATCCAGGATACCAGTATATGGGCTGATTGCTCTACGTAATTAGTAAGCCCCATGCCTCCATTCCTTATAGATCCAAATAGGGTTTCGAGGCGTACAGGGGGGTTGTGGTTTGGAACATGGCCATCCTTGTAATAGGGCGTGGACTGTGTTGTAGAAAGATGGTGAGAAAGCGATTGCATGAGCCGTAAACCATATTATTGACAGAAACATATATTTGGCTACCATGACCCTTCCTGTTAGACATGTTTGATGCCCATGTAAGGAGGCAATACATCTTATTATTTTGTCCAATAATTGATTTTCATCATGGAGTTAGCGTAACCTCCTGCTTCCAACCATACTCTAAAGTGACAATCAGGGCCAGCTGTTGGCTTGGTGATGAATGGAAGTTTCAGTGAGGTCGTTGCTAGTTTTTGCCTCCTATGTCTGGTCAGGAGTCTTGATGTTGTACTAGCTTGTTGGCCCTGTGTAGATGGCATCCACTGGGTCTGATAATTCCCAGGAGTATAATTTCCGTTTTCTCAGTATTGAGTGATGCGTTACATATAGCTGAATAGTCTTCTATTATCTTCTCAATTCTGCAAGCGTCCTGATTGTTGGATATGCCCACCACACAATCATCAGTGAAGGCCATCATTTTGAATGGTGGTTGTCCTTTGATGTTGATTTCTTTGAGCAGAGTGTTTGTATTTCGGATTAGGGGGTCTAGGCTAAAGTTGTAGAAGAGGGCTTAAGGGGTCTCCTTGTTTTAGTCCTCTCTGTGGGATAATTGGGTTAGTTAAGAAGCCTGCTCCCCTCATAGCCATGATTTCAGACTTTATAAACAACATTACCTAGTTTATAAATATATTTGGAAGCTTGAATTTTTGAAGGCAGGCCCTAAGATAGGTCCAGTTCACCCTGTCATATGCCTTCAGTTGATTTAAAAAGACAAGTGCTTCAGAGGTTTTGGACTGGCAGATATTTGCAACTGTGTGAATGTCATCCCATATGGATCTTCTTGGGACAAATCCATATTGTGATGGGGATATTGCATTAGTTGCAATTTCTCCTAGTCGTTTAGCCATAATTTTTGTGAAAATTTTTGTATCTGTGTTGGTTAGGGAAATTGGGCGCCAGTTAGGTAGGTCTAATCTGTCTCCTTTCTTGAATAAAGTGACCGTGTAGGCTTCCTTGCCTCTAGGTAGGAGGCATGTTTCCATATTACACTTGTTCATTGAAGCTAATAAATTTAAGAGATATTAGTAAAATATTTTATATAAAATTCATAGGGAACCCCATCAGGTCCAGGGCATTTCCCTCTTGGTGCACCGCGTACTACTACCCATAATTCCTCACGTGATATTAGGTTGATTAAATTGTGATTTTGGGCCGCAGTATCAATATGTGCGCTTCTAAGAAATTTTTCAATTTTTTCTAGTTCAACCAGCTCAAATTTATACACTTTCATATAAAACCTGTGCACTTCAGTTGTGACTTCTTTGGGTGTTTCTAATATTGATTTGTCCAGTCAACAGACCTGTGTGCAAGCTATTGTATTTTTCCTGGCATGGAATTGGCGGAAAAAGTAGCTCAAACAAGTTTCTCCATCTCTTATGTTTTTGCCTTTATATTGGACTCCAACTCTATGTTGGTGTTTGGAAACAGGGTATTTAGCCAAGTAGAAACCTCCGCCCATTTGCAACCCCATCCGTGGCTGTATCCTGTTCTTGGTACGTTGTTTTCTAGACGGTCAATTTCAGCCAATGTGTGTTTGATAATGGCTTAAACTGCCCTGTGTATTCTAGAAGATGTATGTTTAATTTGTTAGGTTGTTGATCTTTTGAAGTTTTCCCAGGTGGTTAGTGGGTCCAAGCAAAAGGAGATTTGAAAACCATGGTTGAGGATATTTCCTCCATCCAGGATTTAAATTCTGAGTCGGCTAAACTTTCTGGGCATATTATGCTCCATCTGGGTGCTTGGGTACTTGGTTCCGCCAGTTTGTAGGACACCAAAACAAGCCGATGGTCAGAGAATTTGATAATTGCAGTTTTAAATTTATGGATTTGGTGACAGAATATTATTGGTGCGAGTATTAGGTCTATCCTTGACATAGAGATAAGTGTACCATTGTGTACATGTGGGCGTGTCATGTTTTGTAGTAGGGATTGCCTTTTTAGCAGTGGATCATATAATCCCAGGGTGGCCTTTAGTACTCTGAGTTCCATTTGCCCTTGTGGTATCTCCATTGTGTATGGCCATCGGTCCATCTCTGAGTTAATCCAGCAGTTCATATCTCCCATTATGAAAGTATTTGCTGGTAGATTTAGTTGTGTTAGGGCTGTGAGAAATTTTCTTCAGTCATGAGCACCATTCAGGGCGTACACACTGGCTATTGTGTGCACTTTGATGTGCCATGAAAAGGTTACAGCAAGTATGTGGCCATTCAGGAACAATCTTTTTGTTAATAAATTTGAAGTTTTGGTTTGCGCGTACTATCACCCCACAGTGAAGTGACCAAAACGATATTGTTGGGAGGAGCATTTTTTCCCATGCCTCCTCCTCTCCATGTGGACAGTGGGTTTCCTGCACCGCCAGGATATCCACAGGTGGGTTTCATAGGAGACTCAACTTCTTGGCCTGGGACGTTAAGGCCTTGAGTCCCGCTATGTTCAGCATCCCTATCTCTACTGAGACGCCCGATGCGCCTCAAGAGTGGTTAGCAGGGCCTCCTAGCCCTACTCCCTCACTCACATTGCTCTCCAATGCACCTCTGCTGCGGAGAGTATAAGCATGAGTAGGAGTTGGGGTATATTCTGCCCCTTTCATCACTGCAGTTTCGCTCCTCTCTTGGCTTTGCTTGGTTTCAATAAGTTATTGCTGTGCACTTGTGAATTTTTATTGGCCACATTGTTTTATTCGCATTCCATTGTTGGTTTTTTCCCAATTGGGTTAAATTCCACAATTTCTGGGGGTGCATTGAACCCCAATTTTGCTGCATTCATTTCTGAATCAGGTCCGTCAAATTCAAACTGGTCAGACAGGGTGTATGGATTTCTGTGGGATCTGATTGGTTCATGGACTCAAATTACTCCATGTCTTCCTGGATCTGCTCCAGCAATATGGTTGATTCCGCCAAGGCCTTTGCCTTGGCCGCGGTCAGCTTGCGACTTTGTTTGGCCATTTTTTGTTCTTTTGGGGAAATAGGGTAAATAATTTTATATTGCCCATGTTCTCCCCAGTTGAAGGCTTGTGTTGTATCTGTGATTTTGGCATATTCTGAGTCGTTTTCGCCCATTTTCTCCTCACAGAATTCCATTTCTCTCAGGCCTTCTTTTATGGGGCAGACATTAATCTTGTTCTCAAAGGCCTGGCAGTGGTTACAAATGGGGGTGCGCTTTCCACTGTTGTGCGGAAAAGCTGGGATTTTTTCCCAGCAATTGTGAAGGATGCGATGTGGGGAATTTTTGTAATATCCTCTACTACATCCTGGTTCAGTGAAATTATTGCTATTGCCTTCCCCGTGCTAAGGGTCAGCATCAGCTGGAATCATTACATTTCAAACTGTTTAATTTCTCCATAGGCTTCCAAGCCTTCTCAGAGATGACTCTTGACTACTGTGCGCGCCAGTATAGTCAGAAGATAGTCAAAAGTTATTAAAATGTCCTTGGATTCAGTACAACGGGTGCGTTTGGTCAGGACCAATTGCTGTCTATCAGGAAGGTCGAGTACCACTCTGACCTTTGCTGCTTTGTTTGCTTCTTCCGCGGTTTCAAACCCAAGGTCTACCCAACCTCTGCGGATAGTATGGGTTGTTAGGTACACCATGTGCGGGAAAATTTTTGTTGGGCTTCACTGAACTTTTCCCACATTGTCAGTGTTTCTATGCCCAAAAACTCATATCCCATATTCCACCAATGACAGTGGTTGCAATTGGAATACTTCCAAATAACTACAATAATTTAATAAAAAATTGACAAAACCTGTGGGAGGCGCCACCTCGGGTTTTTTATTGTTGCTGAGATTTTCGTTTGTACCTGTGCACTTGGTACCTTTGGGTGGTGCAGGTCCAGGTCTGCTGCCCTTTACCGCGTTTGCCCAGCTCTTTACCTTATTATTCATACTAATTTCGCCTGGTGTTGATTATCAAATTACGCTGTTTGAATTGAATCATATTACTAAAAGTGATAGTAATTGGAAAGAAAATCAAAATAGTTGATTGTAAAAAAGGTTGAATTGTTCTTTATTATATTTAGTTTTAGTAAGCTTTTATTTTTTATAAAAATCCCTTTAGTTACTTTCTTTCTCGTTGCAAACACTTTTGCAACCCATTCAATTCAAGACTAAATCTAGTTTGATAATCTCATAGAGGATTAGTCTGCGCCCATGTCTGGGAGCAATTGGGCAAGCAAGGCAAGAGGAGCAGGCGGAAGGCCTGCAGCCCCTAACATTCAAAAACGCCCCGGAGAATCCGGTGGAATAGAAAAAAATCTAAAAAAACTGGCGGTCACAATTTCCCCAGAGATACTCGCGTGGCAAGCATGATGCAACCAGTACATCAACACGCCACATTCCCAGCCACTTTCGTCGGTGGAATTTGGAGTCCGTGTGTATCTGGACATCCAAAAAATGGCCCTATGGGAAAAATTTTGTGAAGATGTACACAAAATTTTCCTGACTGCAGTGTACATTGCACCTCACTCCATGTCGCGCGGTTGGCTGGACCTAGGTTTTGAAAGCAAAATAGCAGCAGATGAGGCTTCAGCGGTATGCATAGTGGTCAACCTCCCCAAAGGGCAATGGGTCATTGAAACTAAACGCACCAGATGGACAAAATCAAACCAAATTTTCCTCACATTTGACTTTTTGCCTACTACAGTAAAACGTGACATTTTGGAGCAACACCTGAAAGATGGTCTCACCATATATGGTGAAATACAATATTTCAAAATGCAACATTTCACGCTGATGCCACACCTGTGCACTGGCAAAGCCATCGCAGTTCTGACCCCAACTGAGGAGATCGCGAAGGACCTAACCCAGATCCCGCACTCCACCTTTATTGACATTGCAGGGCACACCACCCACCCATTCTGGGTAACCATGGACAGCGCGCCCCCATTTGCACCCACTGTGATGCATTCGGCCATAAGGCGCACACATGCCCCATCAAAGAGGGCGTCACATTCCAAGAGCACCCCTCAGCGGCCATGGCCAGCGGAGAGGCGCACTACGAACCAACCACAAGCACCAAGGAGGCTTTCCTGTGGGGAGCACAAGGCTGCTACCTATTGGTAAAGCCCATCTCCCCACAGGAGTGGAAGAAGGCCAAGCAGGCCCATAGGACTGCGGCCAGGGAAGCGGCCAAGGCCACCACCACCATCCCACACTCACAACGCCAGGAGGACATGGAGACCTTCACGGCGGAAGCAACTCGGGGAATCCATCACCCAATCAGATTGGGAGGCCCATGCTGAACGGGCCACTCAATCCGAGGATCTGATGGGAGATTTGATCTCACCCAATCGCTGCACCCAAGCCCCAGTCAAAACTGACTTGGGACCTATCCCAACCAAAAAATTTTTTTTTGCCCCACTCGATGGTGCACCAAACTTATCCGCACCACAAAAAATTCGTCCGACGTCGGGAAAACAAAAAGCAAAGGCCAAAGCCAATGCAACTCTTTCCACAAAAATTAACAAAAACCCCAATAGCGTTGCTGCTAATACCCGCGCTGCTGTGAAAGCCCGTGGGGACCTGGAAGAGGCGGTGGGCCCAGGGGCCCACCCTCGCACCTAAAGTGCGATGGGGGAAACCTTCACTCTAGGGATGCTGAATATTGCCGGACTCAAGGCCTCCCCATCCTGGGCTAGGAAACCGAGTTTTTTACAAAACAATTTACCCGTGGATATCCTGGCCATCCAGGAGTCCCACTGTCCATGAGGTTCCAAGGAAGCTTGGAAAACAATGCTCCTACCATCCCTATCCTTTTGGTCAAAGCACTGTGGGGTGCTAATTTGGAAAAACAATTTTTTCAAATTTATATCTTCAGAAACATTCCTTAAATGGCTGAGTGCTCGTTGTCACCTTCTCATGGGCTGATGTTGCACACACAATCGTCAAAATTTATGCCCCAAACAGTGCACATGAGCGTTGGGAATTTTTCTCATTGGTCAAATCCCTCCCGCTACCCCCTGATTCTTTCCTAATTGGTGACATGAACTGTTGGCTAACCTCACCAACGGACCGGTGGCCGCCCTCACCCCATGCCCCACAGGGTCACATAGAACTACGTGTTCTAAAAGCCACCCTTGGGTTAATGGATGCACTGCCATGACATGCCCCACTGCTCGAAAACATGATGCGTCCCCACATCCACAATGGCCAATTAAGGTCCATGACCCGCATTGACCTTATTCTAGCACCGGCGAAATTCCAACCCCACATCTCCCATTTCAAAACAACGAAAATGGAATTCTCCGACCACTGACTGGTCTCAATAACATACCACTTACCCGCCACAGTTGCAAAGGCCCCACATTGGTGCAAAATCCGCCCCCCAGAGCTCGCGTCGCCAGGATTTTCCATGTGGGTGGAAGAGGCAACTTTAGCAAAATCATTTGTTGCACCATTTTGCGCGGACCCCATTTCCACATGGGCAACTTTCAAAGAAGACACCATCCGCCACTATCGCCATCTCTCATCCAGATGCTCCTGAGCCACATTGGCGGTTATATCGCGCACGCTGGCAGAATTGGCCCACTTGGAGTCCAACATTCCAGCCTCAGGATATAGCCCTGCATGGGGCCAGAAGTGGGCAGAGGCAGCCGCCCACCTCAACGCACTTGAAAGGCAACACAAACATCAGGTTTGTGTCCAATACAGGGCCACACGCATCACTAAAGGCGACAAGTGCACCGCATACTTCTTCAAAAGTTTTTTGCACCACGCCAGAGTGTGGCTTGCACACAGGTGCGAAGATTGGATAATTCTATTGTGGACACACTGGCCAAAGTGGCAATCAAAACGCAAAGATATTACTCCAAGTTATACTGAGCCAAACCAATTCAGCCAGCCAAAATGGCAGAATTTCTAGATTAAGCTCATATCCACACCATTTTCCAATACCCGGAAATAATGAATTTAATTACTCCGAACGAATTATGGACTACCATTCGCGGTGCGCCAAACCAAAAATGCCCAGGCCCAGATGGCATTTCATATGAGTTCTACAAAGAATATTTTAAATATATATCCCCATTGCTGCTAGCCTCACTCAACCAAAACCTGTTGGAAATGCGCCTCCTACCAGGAGGACATGAGGCCTTTACAGTCACACTCTTCAAGAAAGGGGATAGGCTAGACTTAGCCAACTGGCGCCCCATTTCTCTAACAAACACAGACACCATAATTTTAATCAAAATCATGGCTAACCGTTTAGGGACTGTAGCACCTGCCACCATCTCCCCAGAACAATTTGGTTTCATCCCCAGAAGGTCGATTTGGGATAACGTGCACTCTGTGGCTAATGTGTGTCAGTCCACAGCCTCTGGGGCACTTGTATTCTTGGACCAACAAAAGGCCTATGATAGAGTAAACTGGGAATACCTTAGGGCCTGCCTCCAACAATTCCGCCTACCTCCCCGCTTCATTAACTGGGTGATGCTGCTCACGGAATCTGCAACAATGGCAGTGCGCGGCCCAGGTTTCCTAATGGAAGTAGTCCATCCTCAAAGGGGCCTGCGACAAGGGGACCCCCTTAGCCCACTCTTATACAACTTCAGCCTTGACCCACTACTGTGAAATGTGAATGCCCAACTCACTGGGGTCCATGTGCCAGGCCAAACCCCAGTCAAGATGATGGCATTTGCAGATGATTGCGTGGTGGGGGTGTCTAATAACAAAGATGCACGCGCGCTTGAAGCCCTCATCCAGGAATATCCCGGGTAAGCAACGCGGCACTGAACGCCTCCAAAACCTAAATCATCCTCCTTGGTCGGTTTCAGAACTGCTGGGCCCCAGCAAGTGGTTCCCAACCCAGCCCATCTGCTCGCCCACGTCCACGCCTTACTAACTCAAAACACACCGCTCCACTGGTGCTCCCCTTTGTGCCACGACCTACCATGGACCGGTACGCCATCTGGGCGTGTGGTTGGAGGCAAAAGATACGCGTCAGCAGTAATGGAGTGCCATATACTGGACAACGTGACGAAGCGAATCGCCTCTCTCAGAGCCCACCCTACTACCCTCACTGGCAGGGTTGTTCTTGCCAACTCTATGCTCCTATCCAAAGTCTGGTTCAGAGCCCACGCCATCCCCTTCTCCCCAAGCTTCTTCAAATCCCTGTATGCTTTGCTACAAGGTTGGCTTTGGTCAGGCCGCCCTCCACCAGTACGGCTAGAGGTCATGTTTGGCCCTCATCATCAAGGTGGCATGGGCCTAAATGACTTCAAAGCCCATGCCGCCAAGATCCTGGGAACCTGGATTGCGGCCGTCACTGCTCCTACACTCCCATCCCAACACTGGTCCCGCGCAGCCCACTCCAACTTTCCCAAGCCTTGGGCCTCAACAATCCATCAAACCCCCACTCCCTGATGAAATACCTCGCATCACACACATTGGCCACAGGTCCTCACGGGACCAAAACACACTACAAACGAATCCTACTCTCCATGCGAAGTGCAGAGTGGAGAATTCGTATTAGTGGACATACAACCTGAAGAGGCCGCCCCTCTCCTCAGTTCACAAGAGAGGTACAGGGGCTACCCATCCATGATGGTGTGATCCCCATTCGACCCCAAGTCCTATCCAGGGTGGACTACCTGGACATGATGGACATCCCTTATTCCACTGAGACCCAAAAGACTATCTGGAAATACGCACACCATCCTCTGTTGCAGCCTCAAGTCCGCTCCCATGTGTGGCGCTGCCTGAGGCGGGTGTATCGTACAGCTGAGCGCTCTAATGCTTTACACTCATCCTGTGTCGTGTGTGGCCAGTATGGAACGCTGTTTCACCGCCTGGAGAAGTGCCCCACCTCTAAAGTAATATGGCGCGAAGTCCAACGTCTGCTAGGCCAGGATCAAACACATCCCTTCAGTCTGTCAAGAGATATGTTTGCTTCATCAATGGCCTCCCCCTCACCCTCCCTTCGTGCTCTGGTGGTTGCAATCGCCATGTGGACTATCCACACGATTGTCTTGGATGCCATCACTGGATCCATCCCCACCCTCCCTGAAGCTGTCCACAGATTCCGGTCTCATTTGGTGGATCACTTTCAAGCGTGGATGTTTGGATATCTCCCACCGCGTCGCCAACAGCTGGTCTCCTCCTGGTTCCCAGTCTGGTTCATCAAATCTTACCCCTTCCTCCACACGTGCTTAATAGTGGCTACGTCCCCTACACACGTTCCCTCCCCCTTCCCATAAGTGGCGTTCCCGCTGGCAACAAGAGATAGCATCGCTTCTCTGGGGTGCCTCCCCTGGTACTAAGTTTTTGTTTCGTCTGAGTCATATTCGGAATTGTCCGTCCCATGGTCGCCCTTCCCCACAATAAATTTAAAAAATTTAAAAAATCCCTTTAGTTGCTACAATTTGATTCGAACAGCAATTTTTGATAATCATATAGGAGAGATGGGCGATTTTAATAAATCTAATACAACCTGGGCAAGCGTTGCATCAAGAGGTGCGCAAAACGGTGCACCCAAGGGCAAGAAACGCCCTGGAGGGGGACCAGGAACCCAAGCCGCCAAGAAACCACAAACTCAGACACCATCCAGGTTTATGGTAATTACTATAAAACAAGATCAATACATGTACTTCCAGTGTAACCAACAATTTCTTTCAAAGGTGGAACATGGGCTTCAACTCTTCCTTGGGGATGAGTCCCCAACCCTGTGGGAAAAAAATGCGAGGCACAGCCCTCCCTTTTCCCCCACGCGGTATATGTTGCCACCAACAACATGGGCCACGGCTGGATTGATATTGGTTTCAAAACAGCCAAAGAAGCAGATGCCGCAGCAAAAGCCTGCGTCAAAATTACCTTTCCTGAGGACAAAAGAATAATGCACACCATGCGCACCAGATGGAAGAAAGCACAAAGTTTGTTCATCTCCTTTGACTCACTCCCTACCAACCTTCCCCATAAGGTAATTGAGGAGGAGCTCCGCAAAGGGCTTGTAGCCTATGGAGAAATTATGCAACTTAAATTACAACGATTTCGCCTGATGCCAACCCTTTGCACAGGCAAAGCTATCGCCATGATCAACCCGTTCCCTGAAGTGGAAGATGACTTATCAAGAATCCCCTGCACAGCAGAGCTTCACTTTGTGGATGGGGGATAGTCATCTGCATTTTGAATCACACCAGAATGCGCACCGCCTATATGCAACCACTGCGGTTCATTGGGACACAAGGAACACGTATGCCCTGTGAAGGAGGGCATAATGTAAGCAGACTACTGTGAGGAAGCCATGGATGAAAGTAACGAAAACTTCGCCAAAATGACTGATGACCACCACCCTTTCCGCTGGGGTAAAGATGTACTTTAATCCATCGTGGACCCAGTTAAACATAAACAATGCAAAGTGGCACAAAAAGCCTGCAAGCGGGCAGCAGCTGAGGCAGCAGCGCACATGGAATCATCCATTGGCCCTGGACAAATTTAAGAGGACATTTCGAATATACTGAGCCAACCAATCAGAACAATATGCCCAGGTTGAAAATTTTCACAGCAACTTGACTGAGTCACCAAGCGACATCAATCGTGCACACTTTGAGGAACAATTCAGCTGCAATATGGGCGAAAATGCGGTGCACAATTCTCCAAACTTGAACCCCAAAATCACAGAATCCAATCAGCACCCCGCATTGAACTATCATGAGACACATATGGGAAAAGATAACGCAAATTCCAAAACCGCAATTCCTGTGAAAAATCAGGTCAGATCAAGGGAACTGACATTGTCACTGAGAGAGTTGGAGTACAGATGCAGAGCATCGCCAAAATGAGCCACGGTGGGTTAGAGCCAGAGGGCCCTCCCAACCGCTCCTGAGCGCGCCGCAGGCACCTCAGTGTCAATAGGGATGCTAAACATCGCGGAAGCCAGGGCTCAAACGTCCCAAGCCAAAAAGCTGGACTTCCTGCGAAAACCCCTTGTAGACATCTTGGCCATCCAAGAAACCCACTGTCTACAGAGGGGATCAGTACCTGGGCAGCCAGGGTCTCACCATTCCTATCAGTATGGATGTCTTACTGTGGGGTGATTGTCTGAAATATCAAAAAATTAAAAGTAACAAACTCCTCATCATACCTTCACGGCTGCATCCTGGTAGCAACGATCACATGCCAAGAGGAAACAATCTTGATAGCATGCATCTATGCACTGTGCACCGCAGCTGAGAGAAAACAATTTCTTGAAACCGTTCCAACACTCACCCTCCCACCAGATACCATTCTGTTGGGCGATTTTAACTTCTGGGATAACCCCAACATGGACTGATGGTCTAATCCCAGGGGATACTCACCTGGACACATTGAATTCCACACAATGAAGGCATCTCTTGGCCTACAGGATGCCCCTCCCCCTGGATCACCACTCCTTCCCCACATGACATGGCCCAACATATGTGAGGGAGCGCTCATATCAATGAGCCGCATTGATCGCATCCTTGTTCCACAATCACAACAATCAAACATCTCCAAATTTTCAACAAAAAAGTCAATTTTTCCAACCACTGACTTGTTTTGGTGCAGCTATTGCCAACCCAAACCCATGCACAGGTGTCGCCCTAGAGAAAGCTACACCCAGAAAACATAAAATTACCCAAAATATATGACTGGGTCAAACATGAGGCCATGAACCCAGAATTCACAGCCCCATTCACTTCGGATCCCATTGTAACCTGGGAAAATTTCAAAAAGGAACTAATCATCAAAATCTAACATCTCGCATCATGTAATTACACCACCAACACAGCCACAATAATGCGTACCTTGGCAGAACTGGACCACCTTGAGCTAAATATCCTGAGATCTGGTTACACCCCCAACTGGGGAAGCAGATGGGCGGAAATATACGCCCGCCTAAACACCCTCATCTTTGAGCACCAACACAGAATTAAAGTATTGAACAAAGGTAAGTACATAAAGAAAGGTGAAACATGTTTGACATATTTCTTCTGCTAATTCCACTCCCGTGGCAACCAGCCCACGTGCACACAGGTCTGCAAGACTGAAGGCACCGTGGCAACTGACCCTGAGGAGGTCAAGGCGGAAGTACACCATTATTACACTGAATTATACTGTGCTACACTGACAGACCCTCAAAAATCACAGATTTATAAATATTGCCGGAATACAAAGCACACTGCCAGACTACATTATACTAAATCTAATAACATGGGAGGAGCTTTGGGATACAATCCGCGGTACACCAAGTAGGAAATTTCAGGGCCTAATGGGATACCCTATGAATTTTTCAAAAATATTTCAGCAAATTGCCCCTCTCCTATTGGCGTCTATGAACCATTGCTTGCTGAAAACACGCCTCCTACCTGGTGGCCATAAATCATATGTCATAACCCTGTATAAGAAGGATGACAAACTGGACCTGGCCAACTGGCGTCCAATCGCACTTTCTAATACTGATACAAAAATTCCAACAAAAATTTTAGCAGCCAGATTAGGCACAATAGCCTCTAACGTCCTTTCACCCAACCAGTTTGGGTTTATACCAGGGCGCTCAATATGGAACAACATACACCCTGTTGCAAACATATGTCAGTCCAAAGCAACTGGAGCCCTGGTCTTCTTAGACCAGGAAAAGGCGTATGACCGAGTTAGTTGGCCATACCTAAAAGAATGCCTACACGCTTTCAAACTCCCACCAAGATTCATAAACTGGGCGATGCTCCTTACAGAATCTGCAACCATGGATGTATGCGGCCCTGGCTTCCTAACTAACAAGGTTGCACCACACAGAGGGCTCAAACAAGGGGACCCCCTCAGCCCACTGCTGTATAATTTCAGTTTTGATTTACTCCTCCGCATAACTGGCTCGCGCCTCATGGACATAACTGCATAAGGCCAGCCAACAGTCAAGATACTGGCCTTTGCGGATGACTGCGTGGCAGGTATAACTAACAAAAATGATGCCCAACAGCTGGAAAGCACCCTAGAGGAATACTCCATGGTGAGCAACGCTTCACTCAACAAAAGGAAAACAGAAATTATTCTCTTAGGCAAGTACACTAACAACTGGGCTACAACACCAGAACCTCACACCCCTATATGAAGGAAAAACCCACTCATCTTACCCTTCACATCACCTCCCACCACCACTCCTGTCCGCCACCTTGTGATATGGCTGGAAACAGAGGGATATGCCAATGAGACAATGGAAAGCAACCTACTACAGCGGGTATCCAACTGCGTCGCCTCCCTCAAGGGAAGATCCCCAGGACTAATGGGGCGATTAGCAGTTGCTAACTCACTCATCCTCCCAATACTATGGTACTCTGCATATGCGATAGTCTTCTCACCCACCTTTATAACTTTAATCTGCGCGCTCATCCAGGGCTTATTGTGGCCTGGATCCCAATCTCCCATATGGATGGAAACACTCTTTTACCCCAAATGCTCAAGCGGAGGCATGGGACTAATAGATTTTGAGAGCCACGCCAACTGCATCCTGGGTATCTGGATAAAGGAAGTCCTTGCCCCAGACCTCCCGCAACAACACTGGTCCAGGGAAGCGAGGACTAACTTCGCACAGGCGCTCAAATTAACTAACTCACATAGCCCACCCAGACTATTATCATACCTTGATAAACACCCTACCGCAATGGGCCTGCATGGAACCCCCCTCACTTCAAATGCATCCTCTGAGCCATCCACTGAATGGGGTGGACTGTAGAGAACACTGGCACTGTGCAGGGAAGGGGACGCCCCAGCCCCCACTTCAAGTTAAGAAATCCAAATAACACCCCTAGAGAGACATGCTTGCTATGACCCCAATCATTGCTAGAATCAAATACCTAGATGTGTTGGACATTCCCTATGACTTAACCACACAGAAGGCAGTGTGGAAAATGACGCACCACCCACTCCTACAGCCGAGGGTAAGAGCCAACGCCTGGTGCTGTCTGAGAAGGACCTATAGGATGGCGGACTGCTCCAATTTTCTCCAAGCAACCTGCGCAGTATGTGGAGGGAGGGCTCCCTATACCACCGCCTAGAAACATGCCCCCAACCAAAGCCATATGGCGGGAAGTCGCGCGCCTGCTTAAGCTCCAAAACGAGAAAAAATTTTCTGAAAGAGCCTCCTCGCGCTCCAGATTGAATCACCAATCCCATCTACCCTTCGCTCCCTAATGATACCCATTGCAATGTGGACAATCCACACCATTGCCTTAGATGCGTTAAGGGCATGTTCCCTACCATCCATGGGGTTATCAATAGGTTCCACGTTCTCTTATTGGAGCACTTCCAAGCCTGGCTCTATGGATATATGAGGCCAAGGCAACAGGCACTCATAGAATCGTGGTTCCCACTCTGGTTCCTCCACACAGACCCCTTCCCTCACACCTGCTCCATAGCGGGGAAACCCCTTGGAGTAGCACACCAACCCCCATACCTGGTAGTCCCGCTGGCAACAGGGGTAACCTGAGTACCCTGGGGTGCTCAATCTGATCTACCTTCGCTTCCCCCCCCTTTTTTTGTTAACACACATATACTTGGTAATGCCTGTCCCTGGTTGGCTTACCTCAGTTAAGAATATTTAGTTTTAGTTTGGTAATGTCCATCCCCTGGTTGGCTTACCTCGATTAAATAAAAATGATTGATGTTATATCAGTACAAGGGCCAAACTGATGTAAGGAACTAATCAATTAATATGTTGGGTAAAATTGCATGTCATAACGCAGAAGATTCGGCCAGGAGATGTCACTGTGGTATAAAATACCAGAGCTTGTCTAAAAAGGAAGAAAGGAAGAAAATTAAATAGAAAGAAGGAGTGTCGTCACTGTAGATAGCAGTGCTGGGTGAAGGAACAGGCTCTGAAGCTTCTCAGATTCAGACATGGTTATTTTTTATATACATTAAGGTGCCAGAAACATCAAGATGACCAAGGCCTGAAGAATAAGCTTAATAAGATCTATATTCTGAAAGCTTACTTTAGGGATTAGATAAGCAAAAGATGATATATCAGCTATTTGAAACTTGAGATACTTTATAGAGTACTGGGGTTTGGTGAGCCTGGAATGTTATCAAAGATTCATCCAGAAATTTAAGTGAAAAAGTGATTCAAAGGCTATGAAGCTATAAGCTTTGTTGCACTAAAGAATTCTTGGAGGTAAAAGTACAAGGCAAACAAATATAGTTCAGCTTAACAAGTCAAAATCAAAGGTGAGTTGAGATATGTGATGATCTTATATAAAATCATATACAGTATAGGGGAGAATTTCATAAAATTACAGGTCAATTGACATGCATCAGAGGGAAGATATTAATTATCATATAATCAATAAGTTTGAGCAGCTTTAGGTATTTATTGTTGATCAAACCTGATATAATCCTTTTCATCTGGAATTGACTTTCTTGTGGAATGGTTAGCATCCTAAATAAGAAGAGTGCTACTATGATGAGGTATCCTGTTAAAATATGGGCTCTTGGATGGTTGCTCGCTTCTGGACCTAGATTTTAACTGCACAGATTCATTGATACTTGCGTTGATTTAATTATAATTGATTTTCTGGGGCAACACTAGTATAGAGACTATTATTAGAGTTGAATGCCCAAAAGCCACGTTGATTGAAAATCCCAACGCTAGACGGGCGCTTATTCGTTTTAAAGATGGCCTGGTACTGGTAGGGAACACTTTTCCTATTCTCTTCTTGCAGAGCCAAGCGGAGACTTGATAGTAACAACCTAAGGATATTTGATCCTTTCACTCTTCTCTTAAGAGTAATGTTAGATAACAAATGTATAGCAACTTATTTAATATTAAGTTTTAATCTGCTTTTATTAGGAAATAATTGGGGCTTTTATACTTATTATTGGCACACAGCTTTTCAGCTGTCCGCTGGGAATTATTGTGCTCCTATTCTGGTTTGACCCTCAAGTGTTAGGCACTGAATATCGTCAGGTACCATTACCTTGAGTTTCTTAGGCAGCATAATACTTGGCTGTTCGGTGACCAAACAATTGGTATTAGGTACTTTAAACCAATTGTTTTTGCCGATAATGATCCTATTATCTACCTCTGGAATTCAAACGATTTGGTAGTTTCTGATGACTCCCCATCTGTTTCGCTCTGAACAGAATTTCTATATTAGACTATTGGGTGTTGCTCCCATATCAAATTATTGCTTAATTTCATCAGGGATGATTGCTGACAATAATCTTATAAGTCAGTGACCTCTAATATCATCAGGGATGATGCCTAATGATAATCCCATCAGTCAGCCGCTGTTGCCAATACTATACAATTGTAACTTAATTGTTGAATTTATTAATTGGTTAAAAGGTTTGAATATATGGTCATCTCAAATTCCAACATATCCCCCCTCTTGACCAGATTATCCAACTAAGATTGAACCCTCAGGGACGAAAGCTTCCTTAGCTTGAGCTCATATTTGGTTTTTCATATCTCTATGTCCTCAGCGGAGTGCAGCTCTGTCTGCACTCAACACCCATATGCTCTGCTTGGGTTTGATGACTTCATATCCATGGTTGCTACCCGTTGCAGACTCTTCTCAAGTGCAGTTCCCATGACATCATGCTGCACTAGTCTCATATTTGCATCCTTGCTAAAAGATCAACTGGTCCACCTGTACAAACCCAGGACAGGTCTCATTGGGACCTTATCACCTGTACCAACCCCAGGACATGTTTCAACATCTTGTTGATAGGGACTATTCCAGTGAATCTAGTTTCAGCCCTTCCTGATCCTGCCAATAGCTTGGGACTTGTGCCCATTATTTTTTCTTCCTCAACGCTTGGTAGGTGGGAATATTGCATTGTGCATCCTTGCTTGAAAATAAAATCGATTTTTTATATTTTATGCATCTTTTTATCTTTTTTCATTATTATTATTATTTCTTTTAGGCCCAATACTTTTTGTATTTCATGTGGACTCTATTGACTATGCGACCATCATCAATATTCTTAATCATATAGGAATCATTCCCCAACTTGACAATAATTAAAAATGGTCCCATCCATAGGGCGTCCAGCTTATTTTTCCTCCTAAACCCATGGGTATTTCAATAGGCTACCTTATCACCCACATGGTACTCTTTCAACGTAGGTCAATTCTGGTCATCCGATTTTTTGCATTAATTCTTCTTTTCATTGTCATTTCAAATTCTGAGATTGTAATTCAATCAGGATATTGGCCGGTCAGATAGATATTGTTGAGCACTCATCCCCAAGGATGGCTCTACTGCTGAATACAATATTGCCAGTAATGTGGCTTTCTGACCATATAAAAGTTCAAATGGCGTTTTCTCTTTCACTGGTGCATTGCATAAACCTTGGGGAATTCTGATTGGCTGGTATAGTCCTTGTGCAGTAATTATTGCTCATTTTTCCTGATCTTCTTTTAGCAAATCGATTTGCCAATAGCAAGAAATAAGGTCCATATCCAAAAAGTATTTTGCCTCGCCCAGGTGATCAAGTACATTGTAAATTTGAGGCAGAGGATAGGAGTCTTTTTTAGTGATCTTTTTTAGTCAGCAATAGTCAATCACTACTCAATGTGATCCTAATTTTCAGCATTATTTGCCAACTCAAACATTTAATCAATTCTGCTGATAGATCTATAAATGATACACTACTCGCACAGATTAATTTGGTAACTTTTTTCTTTCCTATATTCGTCTGGATTGATCATATTTTTGGCATTCCTTGCCTTTCTAATTAATTGACTAATTTAAGATCAACTGACTTCATCAACTACTCTCTGGATTAATCGCCTTTCATTTTGATCTCATCAAATGTCTTTGGACTTCTCAGGGTGGACCAAGTTGCAACCTGAGCTTGTCCTGACGACGCCTTTATTCCAAGTAGATATCTGGTAGAACGGGTTCTCTGCAGTGCTAAATAGTTCCACATCTAGACTGAAAGGCCTTTTACCAAATTTTGGGCAGTTTCATCCTCCTCTTGAGGATCACAACATTCACAAACCTTAATGATTTCTTCTCCCAATTTTGGGTGGCAAATTGTCCCATCACTCCATTTTTCTAATAGTGGATAGTTGATTTATCCTTCCAAAATAATCCATTGGGGTTCCCCATTATTAATTGATTCTGATGATTAACGACTTTTTCAATGATCAATGGAAATTCATCTTCTAATTCCACCATAGTTTAATTGTCCTCAGTTGAAATTTCATAATGAAATTGGTTGGGCGCATCAAAAGTTGCTCCCAACATCTTCAAATGGTCCACCATTTGGAGGTCATTATTTCAGTTACTAGTGCTGCTGCCATAATCCGATGCAATTTGTGGTAGGGCTGAAGCACCACCTGCATTACTATGTGTGCATCAAAGTTGGTAAGCACTTTTGCCCTTTCCAAGATCTGGGATTCTTGATAAAAATGATTGGCAAAACTAGCCAGGGTCTCATTCTTGAAGAGTTGTATACCCATAAATTCTTGTTTGCGATTTGCCATCTGAATAGGGCTTCCAAACTACAACATAATTGCTGCTTTTGCTTGTGCATATGACCAGTTGTCCCCATTGAGGTGGTGTAGTACCAGATTCTAGCAATCAGTGCTAAGACAGGTCATTACGGTAACTGCTTTTTGACAGTCTGCATAACTGAACATGGTCATCTCAAATAGTCAGAAAAATGCCAGGCCATTATCCCGGTGAAAGGTGGGCAATTTTGGCATATTTCAAAATTCCTCAGTTACACTGCTCATAGAAGATCCTTGCTCAGCTACTTGAGAAGCCATAGAAGTGGCTTAGGAGATCATTTTTGACACACCAGCAAATGGTTTGGGCATATTTTGGAGCAGAGAGGTCTTCCCAATTGGAGTTTTTCATGACTTTTTGTCGGCCTCATTTGTCTCAAATTGCTCACAATCAAATTTGTGTTTTTTTCAATTTCTCAATATGCTTTGTCATTTTTGCCATCTCCTCATGAAACCCAAGATGCATTCTCAATCCGCTTCCTATTCAGTTTTTTGGAATAAAATTTATCTCACAAGTTCGCCCTCTTTCCACTTCAAAGAGGCAACTTTTCCACACAGGTCGTTATTCACCATTTCTAAATGTTTAAGTATCTCTTCCGCCTTGATCACACGCTCCTCTAAGGTACTAACATTGGCTTGAGATGCTGAGCTGAGCACATTAGATTGACAGCCTTTAGTTCTGCCCAAAGCTTCTGAAGCTCTTCCTTATAAGACATTGTTGTTTAAATTGGCTTTTGACAACTCAACTACCCCCTGCAGAGAGCATCAATTCTAAAATCTGGGTGCTTGGATGGTTGCTCGTTTCTGGCCCTATATTTTAACTGCACAGATTCGTGGATACATGAGTTGATTTAATTGAAATTGATTAGCTGGGGCAACAATAGTATGAAGACTATTATTAGAGTTGAATGCCCAAAAGCCACGTTGATTGAAAAGCCCAACGCTAGACGGGCGCTTATTCTTTTTAAAGATGTTCTGGTACTGGTAGGGAACACTTTACCTATTCTCTTCTTGCAGAGCCAAGCGGAGACTTGATAGTAACAACCTAAAGATATCTGATCCTTGCACTTTTCTCTTAAGAGTAATGTTAAATAACAATTGTATAGCAACTTATTTATTATCAAGTTTTAATCTGCTTTTATTAGGAAATAATTGGGGTTTTTATAATTAGAATTGGCACACAGCTTTTCAGCTGTCCGCTGGGAATTATTGTGCTCCTATTCTGGTTTGACCCTCAAGTGTTAGGCACTTAATCTCGTCAGGTACCATTACCTTGAGTTTCTTAGGCAGCATAATACTTGGCTGTTTGGTGACCAAACAATTGGTATTAGGTACTTTAAACCAATTGTTTTTGCTGATAGTGATCCTATTATCTACCTCTGGAATTCAAACGATTTGGTAGTTTCTGATGACTCCCCATCTGTTCCGCTCTGAAAAAATTTCCTATATTAGACTATTGGGTGTTGCTCCCATATCAAATTATTGCTTAATTTCATCAGGGATGATTGCTGACAATAATCTTATAAGTCAGTGACCTCTAATATCATCAGGGATGATGCCTAATGATAATCTATGAATCTGCACAGTTGCGATACTGTAAGTTTTTAAATTAATTGTTAAATTTATTAATCAGTTAAAAAGTTGGATTGTGTGGTCATCTCAAAGTTCAACATATCCTTTCTGAGCTTATAATAATTTGGGCATCCCATGAGGTTTTCCAGCAGATATTTCTTTTGAACCAATGAGAAAAATATCCTTGTGCTTCAGAAAGAGGCACATGATGAAATAAATTTCTTTTTGTCATTGTACTTCTTAAATTGGTAAGGTAATTCTGGCCACATTGGTCATAGATAATTCTTAATCTTTCCTCCTTTTATATTCCAGCTCAGGGTTTTTGCTTTCATCATTTAGTATAAGGAGTTATAGTATTTTTAGGTGAAGGATTTTTTACTTTAAGCTTGTCTAGTTAATCTTTGTCTTCAGTTAGAGTTCTGAAAATGTTCCTTGAGATCCTGTCAGAGGTACAAAAACTCTGAGAAATAGCCCATGTAACCAGTTGATGACCATGCCCATTTTAATACTAACAATGAAATACATATACTCATGTTTATGAAGAACTTTATAAGAGGTCAGACCAAGAAGTAGCAAGCTTGATAGTTCTTCCTCTGGGGCGATGATGGTAAAACATTACTAAGTCCCCTGTGAATGTACCAGTAATGAGGGCTGCTGAAAATCGCTTAATCCATTACCCTTGGTTGTGGTATGCAGAAGAGCATCCATTGCTAGATGCTGCAATTTAGATAATATGACTGGTTAAACCTCAATGGGTGATCTCAGATTTTTAAGGTTGTTGCCATTAGCATGTGTTGGCCATCGCCCTTTTCAGGATGAAACCTCTTGATAGGGATCATTACTCGCCCATATAAAATTATTGGCGGATGTCAAATTATGCTCCCCATTAACTTGGGTTGAGCTAATTTGATGTGTCAGGTATTATCCTCACATGATCTATCTGTATGAGATACTAACAATCCTAACACAATCAGGAATTGATTCTGATAGTAGATATAGTCTTGGGATTACTGGTGACTAAAGCCAAGGTTAATACATCATTTTATTTAACCAAAGTAAGCTGACCAGGGGACGAGCAATACTAAGAAAGACATAAGGGGATTGTGGAAGGCGAAGTGGAACTGAATTAGGCACCTCAGAGTAAACGAGCTACTCTTGTGGCCAGCTGGTATCGCCAGGTGTGGGAGGTTGAGTATGTTAGAATGAGGGGGTTTCCCCTGTTATGGAGCAGGTGTGGAAGAAGGGGTCCGTGTGTAGAAACATACTGGGAACCATGACTCTACAAACTTTTGCTGCCTCAGCTTCATGTATCCATAGAGTCAGGCTTTTAAAGTGTTCCAGTAGGTGAATGTGAAATTTACTGATTATCCCACGGATGGTTGGTACAGTACCCTTGAATGCATCCAAAGCAATGGTGTGGATTGTCCACATTGTGATGATTACTATTAGGGACTGGAGGGTAGGTGATATTGGGGATTCGAGCTGGAGAACAAAGAGGCTCCTGGAGATAGAAAATTTCTGGTTAATTTGGGTCCTAAGCAGGCGCGCAACTTTTTCACCATATGGCTCTTGATGGGGGGCATGCTTCAAGGCGGTGGTGTAGAGTGCCATCCCCTCCACCCATTGCGCACTCTGCATGGAGAGAGTTGGAGCGATCTGCTGTTCTGTAGGTTCTTCTAAGGCAACTCCAGGTGTTAGCTCTTACCCTTGGCTGGAGGAGCGGATGATGTGTCAGCCTCCATATTGCCTTCTGCTGTGTGAAGTCGTATGGGATGTCTAGAGCATCCAGGTAGTCTATTATTGCTATGTCTGGGGTTACATCGTGTGTGTCACTCTGGAGGTTGTCCTCTAGGTTCCTTAGCGTGAAGTGGGCTCTGGGCCTTCCCTTTCACTGACTAGTGCCTGTGAGTGTGACTGACTACCCCATGTGTCAAATGGTGTGGAGGAGGTGTTTGAAATGTGGGAAAGTTCCATGAGGGCCAAAGCGGTGGGGTGTTTTGTGAGGTATGTGAGCAGGCTGGACGGGTTGTGTGGGTTTAATAGTTTTAAGCCTGTGTAAGTTGGCCCTCGTTGCTCTGGACCAGTGTTGTTGCGGGAGGTCTGGGGCAAGGACTTCCTTTATTCAGGTGTCCTGTATAAGGTTGGCATGGACCTCAAAGTCCATTAGGCCCATGCATCCACTGGTGCGTGGGCCAAAGAGTGTTTCCACCTGTACAGGTGGCCGGGTCCCAGGCCATAACCATCCCTGGATAAATGCGCGGATTGAGGATATAAATTAGGTGAGAAGGATATTGCATTTGTGGGGAACCACAGCATCTGGAGAATGAGTGAGTTGTTAACTGTTACTCGCTCTTTTAGTCCTGGGGACCTTCTGTTAAGGGAGGCTACGCAGTTGGTCATTCTCTGTAGTAGGTTGTTTTTCATTGCCTCGTTGGCATATCCTACTGTCTCCAGCCAAACCCCAAGATTATGGACAGGGTTGGTTGAAGGAGGTGATGCGAAGGGTAGGATGAGTGGGTTGTTCCTTTGTGGGGGGCTGTGAGTCTTGGGTATTGTAGCCCAGTTGTTGGTGTACTTGCCTAAGAGGATTATTTCCGTTTTCCTTTTGTTGAGCGATGCATTTCTCACAGTAAATTATTCCTCTAGTGTTCGTTCCAGTTGCCAAGCATCATTGTTGATAGCTATACCTGTCACGAAATCATCTGCAAAGGCTAGTATCTTGACTGGTGATTGGCCTTGTGCGGTTATGCCCATAAGGTGTGAGTCAGCAACGCAAAGGAGTGGATCAAAGCTGAAGCTGTACAGCAACGGGCTGAGGGGTCCCCTTGTTTGAGCCCTCTGCGTGGTGTGATCTTATTGGTTAAAAAGCCAGGGCCATACAGCCATGGATGCTGATTCTGTAAGGAACATCGCCTAGTTTATGAATCTGGGTGGGAGTTTGAAGGCGCTCAGGCATTCCTTCAGGTACAGAAAGCTAATGCGGTCGTATGCCTTCTCCTGGTCTAGTGATACCAGGGCTACAGATGCTTTAGATTGACATATGAAGGCGACGGAGTGTATATTAGTCCATATTAAACGCCCTGGTATGAGCCCAAATTGATTGGGTGACAGGATATTGGAGCCATTGTGCCTAGTCTGGATGCTAAAATTTAATTAAGTAACTTTGTATCTGTGTAATAGAGAGTACAATTGGGAGCCAGTTGGCCAGGCCCAATTTGTCACCCTTTTTATACAGGGTTATGACATAGGAGTCCTGGCCGCCAGGAAGGAGATGTGTCTCCAGCAGGCATTGGTTTATGGATGCTAGGAGGAGTGGGGCGTTTTGCTTTATTTCTTATAAAATTTGTAGGGTATCCCATCAGGTCCTGGGCATTTCCTACGAGGTGCACCACAAACTGTGTCCCAGAGTTCCTCCTTTGTTATTACGTTTAGGAGGCTGTAGTCTGGCGGTGTGCTTTATATTCTGGTGGTGTGTATGAAATCTTTGTTTTTTTGGAGGTCTGTGGGTGTGTCACAATATAGTTCAGTGTAATAGCGGTGTACTTCCACCTTGACCTCCGTTGGGTCAGTTGCCATAATGCTGTAAACTTTGCAGACCTGTGTGAACGCAGGCTGGTTGCTGCAGGAGTAAAATTGACAGAAGAAGTATGTTGAGCAGATTTTCGCCTTCTTTTATGAACTTACCTTTTTTGATACCTTGATTCTGTGCTGGTGTTCAGGTATGAGAGAGTTTATATGGGCTGATATTTCAACCCATTTGTTTCCCCAGTTGAGGCTGTAGCTGGACTTTGGTGCGTTGAGTTTGAGGTGGCTCAGCTCCACCAAGGTGTGCATAATTGTGGCTGTGTTGGCAGTGTACTTATGTGAGGCAATGTGACGAATTTTATTTATTAATTTGGTTTTGAAATTTGCCCAGGTTTTGATAGGATCTGATATGAGCAGGGTTGTAAATTCTGGGTTCATGGCTTTGTGTTCAACCCAGTCAGATAAATTAGAAAAATTTATGTTTTCCGGGTGTAGCTTCCTCCAGGTTGACGCCTATTTTGGAGTTTGGGTTGGTGAGAGCTGTACTGAGACAAGTAAGTGGTCAGAAAAATTGATTTTTTGTTGTGATTTGGAAATGTTCCAACGTTATGTTTTTGGTGTGAGGATGTAATCGATGCAGCTCATTGAGATGATCATTCCCTCATGTATGTTGGGGTGGGTTATGTTGGGAAGGAGTGATGATTTGAGGGGAGGTGTCATGTAAGCCTAAGGATGCCTTCATTGCACGAAACTCTTTGTGCCCCAGTGGGCATCCCCTGGTACTAGCCATTGGTCCATGTTGGAGTTATCCCTGAAGTTGAAGTCGCCCAGTAGAATGGTATCAAGTGGGAGGGTGAGTGTTGGGATGGTTTTGAAGAATTGTTTCCTCTTGGCTGTGGTGCACAGTGCATAGATGCTTGAGATCAAAATTGTTTCCTCTTGGTTTATGACTGTTGCAACAAGGATTCAGCTGTGCAGATATAATGAGGAGTTTGTATTATTAGTTTTTTGTTTTTTCTGATGACCACCCCACTGTGTGTCATCCATACTGATAGGGATGGTGAGACCCTGGCTGCCCAGATACTGATCCCCTCTGTAGACAGTGGGTTTCTTGAATGGCCAAGATGTCTACAAGGGGTTTTACAGGAAGTCCAGCTTTTGGCTTGGGATGTATGAGTCCTGGCTCCTACAATGTTTAGCATCCCTATTGTCACTGAGGTGCTCACGGCGCCTCATGAGTGGTTGGGAGGGCCGCCTGGCCCACACCTAACGCCCTTGTTACTGGTCCTGCTTCATATCAAAGGACAAGTATATTCCGTGGCATCGTTCAATTCCATACCTTGTGTCAATTTCTCGCAGTTATTGAAGTTTTCGAATTTTCAGCATATTCTTCCACTTGTGACCCTTGGAGAATTGGTGCGGTGAGCTGATTTGTTTCTGTGGTTTTGGGATGCAAATTTGGAGAATTGGGTCCCGCTTTTCCTCCCATAGTGGAGCCAAGTTGTTCTGCTAATTTTTCTTGATTGATGTCATTTGGAATTATAGTTGCTTTGATGAGAAGATTTTCATTTTGGGCGTACTACTCTGATTGGGTGACTCTAATAATTTCCTCCATGTTCTCCTCAGCTTTACAGCCTGTTCTGATTGAGAGGCTTGGCTGATTTACTCAATGTAACACTGAATTTTGCTGGGGTCAATAGCGGAGGCCGCAATTGATGCCGCCTTGGCCACTTCCCACTTGCAGGCCTTCTGTAGCATTTTGCGTGCTTTGGATGCTACTGGGTCTAAAATGAGGTAATGCCTATCCTATCCCCATTGGAAGGCGTGGTTGGCATCTATTATTTTGCTGAATTATGCTTTATTTTCATCTATGGCGTTGCCACAGAATTCTGGGGCCATGATGCCCTCCTTCACTGGGCATGCATGTTCATTGTGCCCCAATGCGTTGCAGTGGTTGCAGATTGGCAGTGCACGTTCTGGTGTGACGCAGAATGGTTCTGACACCTTCCCATCTGGAAAGTGAAATTGCTCTATGAGGAATTTTTATGAGATCTTCAGCCACCTTGGGTATTGGGTATATTATGGCAATTGCCTTTCCTGTGCACAGGTTCAGCATCAATTGGAATCTTTGTAAATTTAATTGTTTAATATCTCTATAGTGTTTAAGTCCAGCTCATAACTCCTCCTCGATGTGCTTATGGGTGAGGTTGGTAAGGAGCGAGTTAAAGGATATGAACAAAGTGTTCAATTTGTTCCATCTGGTGTGCACAGTGCGCACAATTTGTTTTCCCTCAGGGAGGGCATCTTTGACGCATACTTTTGCAGTTGCGTCTGCATCTTCTTTGGCCTCAAAGCCCAAATCTACCCAGCTACGTGGGAGCATTTCCATGTTCATGTACACCATGTAGGGGAAGAGGGAGGCCTTTGCCTCGCACACTTTCTCCCACAGAGTTGGTGACTCAATCCCTAGGTAGAGTTGGAGCCCATGCTCTAACTTCAAAAGGGATTGATTGAACTGGAATTCCATGTACAGGTTGTGTTTAATGGTAAACTCCAAAAACTTGGGAGGTAACTCAGTTTGTTGTTTCTTGGCAGCATTGGTTCCCAGTCCCCCTCCAGGGCGTTTCTTGCCCTTTGGCGCACCATTTTGTCTATTGCCTGTTACAGCTTTCACCCAGTTTAATTGATTTTTGTTGTATACGCCCATATTTCTTGTGAGATTATCAAAAATTGCTGTTCAAATAGAATTGTAGTAACTAGTGTTATTGTTATGGGAAAGAGAATTTATCTAGGTTGATCCATTATTAATTTACTATCCTTCTTATCATTATTATTATCAGCTTATAGGAAACCAATGCTGAGAGCTTTTCTAAGTGAGGCATTTAATTTCCCGCTATTGCTTAGTATTTTTCCTCAGCTTTCAATGAATTCTCTCGCCTCCCACCATAAGCCTTAGCACTTTAATTATTATGAGGCTTCTCTATATAAGCTTTATTTCTCATTATTTTTTCATTATACCTAATGTAATATCCTGTAATTTACTAAGACCAATTTGGTATAGTTATTATCTAGAATCCCTTCTCCTACAAGGGCGAGGCTGGTAAACTTATGGGGAACTTTAACCCTCTTTCTCTTGGGATGGGCGACGTACTAAGCATAACAGACCTGCCCTACTGTTGGGATTCTGAGCTATCATCGCGAGCACCCAAGCGGCCAGAAATCATAACACTGGTGCTCACTACAGGGGCTCCTGTATACCCCCAAGGTTCCGCCTCCACCTGTAGAAGGGTTTTGTTAGGAGGTGGCTTATCCCCATTGGATTTTGTCACCCTTGAGTGCTGACCACTTACCTGTGCCAAGCCGCGCTCCCATAAAGCTGAAGAGGATGTCAGGCCACGCCTTCAGGCTGTATAGGAACCTTTGAACCTCTAAAGGAGGTTAATGTTCAAGTTTTGAGGGCTAACCAGGAACTTCATGAGTACACTGAGGCCTCTGCAAAGACATCAGCTTCTTTATTGTGCCCCTCAAAGCACGTCCTAAAAGATGAAGGCCAACCTGAGCCTGCTCCTCCTCCCAGATAAATCTGAAGGGGGCGAAATCCTGAAAACAGCAATTCAGTTAACTAGGGTTGGATCCTGAGAATCCCCTAATTTCAATGTTTTAATTATGGTTGTAAATTATTAGTGGTAATTTGAATCTATCCTCCTCATTTAATTGTTTTGAGCCCTTTCAAAAATCTCCATTTCAGATGCACATTAGCTTGAGTGAGCTATCCTAACAATTAACCAATATGATGCGAGATCCTAAAGCGTGCTCCCCATTAAATTGGGTCAAGCTATTACCACCTATCAGCCATTTTTTTAATTTTGGGGAAAATCTCAATAACAGCAGAAAGTGCCAATGGTCTTCACTTAGCCTCTGAACTAATGGTCAAAAGGTCAAGCTCAGTACACATCAGAGGGGAAGACCGCTGCCTGGAACTTACAGCGTAAGATGCCATAAGGGCTGAGCGCACTTAAACCCCCATCTCAGGATCAGTCAGACAATATTCTTCCAGACCTATCCATAATTTTTCTTTCTGGGAGCAACCCCCAATGCCGGCTACCCATGCAGAAGATCATTCCAGGGCTACCCCTGATGCCACCTACCAATGCCAATGACCTTTTAAGGTCCATTACCCAATTCAAGCTATCAGTGCCAATGAACTTTTCCAGGCAAACCCTGATGCTGGCATCTGATGCTGATAATAACTCCTGGTCACCTCCTGATGCCAGCCCCATGGATGATGATCTTTTATAAATAGGCCAGGAATTTTATTACTATGAGCCTATGCACCAACCACTGCAGGCCACCTTAATCCTGATTCTCGCGCTGTTAATTCTGAAGGGGGTGCAAAAATAAGCCCCTCAAAAAGTGTCAAAATTCCACCCGCGCACTTTTGAGCTTATTGCTCAGAACAACCTACTGGGTTATGTTTAATTCAAGACAGATGAATTGGTAAATTGAACCAACAACCCCCAACAACCACACGGATAATGATGAGGTTATCACTAGCAACCAATGCTGAAGATAGATAGGACAACTGGTCGAAATTAATTTCAAATTGTGTTCCCTATTAACTTGGGTTGATCTAGTTTAGAGTTTTGGGGATCATCACCAATATGAACTAATCGTTAATCTGAAACCAGCAACTGAAGCTGAGGTTTTTGACAATTTATTTAATATTTAAGATTTAGATTTCTGGCGTATTGACAAAATAACACCAAGGTTTTTAGGATTACTGGTGACTGAATGCCAAGGATAGTCTACTTGCTAACTTTTTGGAATTTACCAGCGAATTATTCTGAAGATAAGCTATTGCTGGCAGAATGCCAAGGTTCACATCATTAGAGTATGTGACAATAATTCCGTCGCCTGAGTCTATGAACTACTGATGATTTGACACTGAGGAAAGTCTAAAAATTTTTGTATTTTTGTTTCGCGCCACACATTTAATTGAGTTGAGCCAATTTAAGGGTTACTGTTGACTTGATGCTAAGGATAACCAAAACGCTTTGCTAAGCCAATTTCCAATGATTTATTAAAAAGTCTGGCCAGCATGGCTGTCAATCTTAAAAAGGATTACCATTCAGTTGCTCTTCATCTATGTTCTTCCCAGCCACCAAGGTCAATAATGTTTCAACCAACTCAAGCATTCAGTTGCTTGCCACATATGTTTATTGGCGTTCAATGCCAATTATTTTTTAACAGGCCAGGCATCCAGTTGAAACAACGTCTATTCTCTTAACATCCATCTGTGCCAATGATTTAAATAGACAAAACCTATATTTGCTCTCTGCCTCTTCTCTTTTTAGTGGCAGTCCATGCTGACAATTGTCAAGTAAACAAATCATTCAGTTGCTTTCTGTTAATATATTATTGCCAGACATCAGGGACAATGATTTTTAAAAAGGCAAAAACAATCAGTTGCTCCCTGTTACCTATTTTCTGCAGCAACTAACGCCAGTTTTATCTCTTCCAAAATCTTAAGGTTGTCTCTGCACCATCCACCTTTGCCCTATCAACCCTGATACTTTTGGATATCTTTGGTTTTACAAAAACTATGATAACCCAAATATTAGCAGTTTCCTTTGGATCAACCAACCAGCGCCTAAAGATTTGATAACCCATGTCCTGGCTCTTTACCCCAAGATGAGGCTTGAGTGGGTTCTGTTGGGCATCGCCCTTTTCAGGGTGAAGCCTCTTACTAAGGGTCACAACTTTCCAATATCAAATTATTGAAAAATGCTAAATTATACTCCCCATTAACTTATGTTAATCTAATTTGAAGTGCCAGGTATCGTCCCCACAAGATTCACTGTAATTTGAGTACAGAAGCAATACTAACATTATCAGGAATTGATTCTGACAGTAATTAAAGTCTTGGGTTTACTGGCGACTAAAGCCAAGGTTAATCCATCATTAATTTACTATCATTCTTACATTGTTATCATTAGTTTATAGGCAACCATTTCTGATAGTTTAAATGAGGCATTTGGTTGTCCGCTATTGCTTAAAATTTTCCCCCTGATTTTGGTAATTTGTCTCACCTTTCACTATTAGCTTCAGCCCTTTAATTATTGTGTGGGTTCCCCATATAAACTTTACTTCTTTTATTTAACAAAGGTAAGGCGATCAGGGGACGAAATTTACCGAACTAAAACTAAAAATTATAATAAAAAATAACAATTCAAACAAAACGCCCAAAATGGACGGATTTATTGAATCATACCTAACAAATATCCAACCAGGTGGGCAGCGAATACTGCTATCCCTTCATGGTGGATGGGGAGGGGGTATTGGGGCTTGTCTTCAGCCACATCCATCTCATCTCAGAGTAGGGTGCATGTTAAGGCAGATAGTAAGAGTGTGGGGGCATCAGCGGCATGGGGTTCGATATCCTTTTCTTAGTACTAGATATAAGGTTCAATATCTTGATGACTGAAACTTCTGAATAGTTGCCGCCCATCATAATGCCAACGATGTATTTGGCCAAAGTGTCTTCAGCTTTGAAACGGGCGTCTGGGAATTTAACAAATGTGGCAATGTTGGTTTGGATGATTTTTGCTTTCATATTACATGCTACTGTTACCACGTTCTGGATGGCTTCAGTGACGTTTTTGTGTAAAGTTTTAATATTGATCTTACTTTGTGTAGTAATATATTGGGGATAACAGGAAAAGGAATTTCTCCTGCGAGCACAGCCACAGATTTGGCGGCAGCTTTGCAGAGCAGACGGCAATCTGGTGTGGTGGCTGCTTCTACTGCAAGCTGGTGGTCGCTGTAGAACAGTTTGGCGTTAGGTTGTGGGACATATTTCTGAGGCGAGAATTTTAAATTCCATTATGCATTACAGAGCCACTTGACTTGCAGCGTCAGTTCTTCAATGAATTTACCTGATTCATCAAGTTCATCCAATAATTCCCATGGGTTTTGGTTGAATTGGATTGGAGAATCAGCGTATGGTTGAGGTTTGTTTGATTTGTTTGTGGATGCATGGGATTGAACTGAGATCCAATCTGGTGTTTGGTTGGATAAATTATTTATGGCATTGGGGCAAGGTGGGTGCTGATTGGTGGCCGTAGGTGCATTTTCAGCCTCAGGAATTGGAGGAGGGGAAGGTAGGATTGTTTTCCATGTCAGAGTTGGCGCGGGGTAGGCGGCGGATTGGTAGGCGTCAGGTAAAATTTCGGCATCAGTGGAAGTTTCTGAATATGGGCACTTGCATTTTTAGTGGTCTAACTCAAAACATGATGGACAGATTGTCCGCCCACCCTCGATGAGGGCCCAAAACAGATGGTTGGGGGCAGATGGGATGGTGGCATGAGGGGGAATTGCCAAAGAGATTTTTTAAATTCAGAGCTGATTGTGGTATACGCCCAAGGCCAAGCAAGGCGTGTGGCCCCATTTGGGACCACAAATTGTAAGGTGGGGGTTGGCGCTAAAGGCTGCCAAACCTTCCATCAGCTCCTGGTGGAGTACTTCAGGGGGGAGGTGTGTGGGCAAACCAGCGAACTGGACCACCAAGGTGGTGTCCGTTGGGAGCTGGGTCCAAGTTGTTGGAAGGGGAATATTATTACATACTAACAGCACTGTTGCCGCAGAGGCTGCATCAGCTTCACAGGGGAAGCCAAGATCAAAGTACCCCTTATAGGGGCGGAAGTCAATAAAACAGGCTGGTGTCATCACCGCCTGAGCCATTTTAATAATGGCTTGGTCATTGTAGGGAAAAAATTTCCCATATTTGACCCTAAGGCGAAATGCATGTTGCTCTGGGGGAGCACCAGGGGGCAGCGGGGCACCACTTGGGTTTGTGCGAGATGGGCATCAAGATCCTTGGGAGGAACAAATCGTCCCAAGGGTTTGGAATGAATGGGTGAGCCAGTCTGAGCGCGTTTTCCTATTGGACAAAAATGGATGGAGGAGTTTTGCCGCTGACCCATTCTGGGACAGTTGGCGGTGGATCTGACGACATTGGAGCAAGACTTCGGTGTGTGATTAAGTGATTGCTTTTAATTAACTGAATAGTTTGCTTGGAAAGTTACGCTGAGCGGAGAGAGAGAAACCTAAAAACTTTATTTCTAAATAATATTTTTTACCTAATATAAAATCCTTTAAAACTTTACAACAAATTTATTATATTATCTAAAATCTCTTCTCCAACATTGGTTGAGACTGGTAAACTTAAGGGAAACTTTGGCCCCCTTCCTCTTAGACAGGTTGACATACTTGGTATACTGCACCTGTACTACTGTCGTCATTCTGATCTGGCACCATGCGAGCACCCAAGCAGACAGAAATCCTGACAGCATGAGTTATAGCTATCTGGTGATAGAGGCAATCTGATTAAATTGCCTTAAAGGGGCACATCCTTATCAACTAGTGGAAAGATGACCTATTAGCAAGTATTGCACTTTTTAGAAATGATTCATCATAAAGAATCAGTAGAAGCCATCTTTCTCATAATGGAGATGTATTTGTTTTGATTATTTTTTCATCACTAGTGGTGCCCAACCCAAAAAGGGGAGCCACCATGCATCCTTATTTTTGAATGAGCCAAAAAAGGGATTATTATAAATAAAAAATCTTTATATAGCCCCTAAGTTATCAGCCTAGGAAGCATATCATAAGGTGAGGAGGCTTTGGGGAAGCTTTTGTCTGGCGCCCGCTTTAGCTTGTGGACAATGGCAGACAGCATCAAGGTGGGAGCATCAGCGACATGGGGCATAAGGAGGTATAGTTGTGAGTAATCTGCATTTATGAGGCCAGAAGTGTCCATCACCTCAACATATTGAGCAAGTTGATACTCACTAAAAGTTATGAGAGCCAGCACACGAGTAAAAGACTTGATGCGCTGGCAGGCTTGAAAATAATTGGAATCAAAAAAGAGAAGTTTCTTGCTGCATCAATGCAATCACAGCTTGCACCAAAAGCGAGTTCCTCAATTTCATATTTTTCATCTTCATCAAAATCAATGGGGAAATTTGAGATAGGAATACTCTCAACTAGGGATTCCATGGCCCCATTAGGATGTTGGTGGAGGAGGGTGTTGGCGGGGGCAGCTGCATCTTCCACCGCCATTTTATTGATATTTTTATAAATTGGGAAGCCATTTTTAGAGAGAAAACAATGGGGGCGTGAATTGTGAGGATAAATAAAAAAACTTCTCCAATGCAAAATACAGCTTGACATTGAACGGCCAGTTGCTTTCATCAATCAACTTGAGACACTCAAATGAATTAAGATTGGCCAGCAATGGCCCAGCCACAGGAGTTGGTGCGGTGTCATAACCTGATTGGTTGTGAACAGTTGACCATGGCAGCTCAGCTGAAAAAGTTTCAGCCATCAACTCAGGTTTCCATAACCCAGTCAAACTATTTAAATTTTTAATCTTTAAAATTTTGATTGGCTGCTGCTTTTGAAGCAGTTCCAGAATTCCCTGAGGTTGGGGACAGGAAGATCATGCCCCTCTGAAGAATTTGGGCATGGCTGCAGCTGGGCTGACGCCAGAAAGAGGGGCAGCAGAAGTGGTGGAGGCAATGTATTTCTTTATCTCTCTATAAAACTCCATTTTTAGAAGGGTTATAAAGTGCTGAAAAAGCTTGGTGAGTGTTGAATTGGGCAATTAATTATCTGATCACCAATGAGATAAAATTTATACTATTATCAGATAAGAGCACCCTCAGGCTACCAAAAGTTTTAAAGTTGCTGATTGAGGAACAATGTAGTTGCTCAAGTGGTAGCCATAGCGACAAATTCAGCTTTAATACATTTTTGATTTGGTCCATAGCCAGTACCATATATTGGTAACTGTGAACTCCTGTAGGCAAAGGACCTATAACGTTTTTTAGAAATCCGCGGATGATATATGACCCAGTGGATAGTTGCACAGGAGATATTACCCACAATCTAATGGAAGAAAACTACAAAGGTTGCCGTTCCATAAAACAGAATGAAATATAAAAAGGAAGAAAATTGATTCAGTAATCTCAATATTTATTATTATAGCATCATCCAAATGCAGCTACCACTAGGGTTTTATACCAAATAAAACTTCTACTACAGTTTCAACTGCTGTTTACCAACTAAAAATGATTTATCTTACTCTTTGTCACCACTATTGTCTTTCACGCTGCAGATGCTGAACTTCATTTCAACCAAACAGTTATTAATCACTAACTTTCTCAGAATAAATCTCAGTGTAATTAAAAATATACTCCACATTTTTATTAGTAATCCTCAGCATTCAATCTCCAGCAACCATTAGTAACTTAAAAATAGGACCTTCTCTCAATTATTCTCAGCTTCATTCGCCAGTAGTCAAATTCCACTGAATGCAATTGCAATAATTTCTGATGCTAACAAAATTGGTGGATCCCACTAAGATTGCTCAACTACCATCGTTGAAACCAGGTAATTAGTCAGTCTGCCAGACTTAACTAATTGACCTGAAACTCAGCATTATGAGAGGAAAACATCTGGTAAATATTCATATATTTCCCCCATTAACCAGATGGTATTACTATGATGCAAATCCTGCACCTTGTCCTTCAACAACTAGTCTTGGGGACCTCTTCTCTATCGGGGAGCAGAACCTGCCTCATTTTGCTGCAAACTTATGCTTCCTCTTATGCTATTAAACTGCCACTTCTTTATATAAATGTCCATTCAATCATCCATTTTTATGTTGTATTATTATAATAAACATTATTTATTGGTTGTATTTCCAAAGAACTTAGCATGCACCCTGTTGAGATTTTTGCCCATATTTCCAGCCTGCTAGATTACCAGGAATCGCTAGGGGATAATTCCCTGAGGCGAGGTATATTGGAAATTGGGTGGCTAAATTTTGGAGTAACTATGTTTGGGGGATTTTGGGATATTTTCCTAGTCGTATCTGTCATGGATTGATCTGAACAAATAGTTAAGATCTTGTCAGGCAGAGTTGCCAACGAGAAAAGGGCATCTGATAGTAGATTAACTATCAGGTGTACCAAATTTGGATTGGTCAGGTTTCATCACTGACCAATTGGGAATGAGTAGCAAGTTGCAAGGCGAGTGATGCTGCCTGAAACTAGCAAATCGATCAGTTGGTGCATGAACTGCCTTAATGGGTAATGAGTCCCATTACCAAAGCAGGTCACTAGCCAAATATGGTTGGTTCACTTGGATTATGAGGAAAACGTTAGGGACACATTTTTTGACACTTTCCATTTCAGTCTCAAGGATGTCCAATGATAGGATCCTAGCCAGGATGGGGAAAAACATCACTGCCAAGACGAGTATGGGTGATTCAATGACAACGGCTGCCATTTCATTGAAGAGGTGTCAACTGAGGGTTATATGACTGATTCCCCACTATAAATTCCCTAGAATTTACTCATAATAAAAAACAGAGAATATAACAGTATTTATGAAGATAATAAAGAAGTTCTATAGTTTTCATTCAGTATATAGTTTAAGTAGTAAACTATCATCAGCTTTCAATTGTTCTATTCTTCTTAAGGATATTATTGCTGTGTACAATAATTGGGTGACTCTTAGGGAAAAGAGTAAAGATCTGAGCGGGGATCAAGAGAAGAAGGAGAAACAATCAGGGATTGCTGCCAACTTAGTGTTGGACTGAAGAGACTGTCACCAGAGAAACTCAGAGAAGATTAGGTTGGACAGAACAAGGGAACTATCCCTAGATCAAAACATCTCAAGTATTTCAAGCAGGAATACTGGCTGAGCGTTGGCCAAGGTATAAGAATTTCACTCAACTACGGATAATAGTCGTCATACTATTATCAACTGATAATATAATATACTATACAACACGGGCAAAGTGCACAAGAAACCAAACCTGTGCAGTAATAAGTTTATTGATTTGTTTAAAAATAAATAACAAATAAGTAAATTTTTACAAGTTGGTGCTCACTAAAGGGGTGTAGTTAAGTAGAAGAACTTAGAACATGATGTCCTATGAAGATGTTTATAATTTAGAAATAAGTTACTAAGGAAAGTAACTTTAATGAAGACAGAACGTGAAGTGGATCACGTTCATTGGCGTTCACCCAGCTCAGAAGTGGAGCTCCAAGTGAAGCAAATTGAAGATACTCAATACCAGGGAAAATGTTTTGCAGCCTAGATTGGAACTATCTAGTGCTGCAAGGTAACCTGTTACACCCAACATCTATCTGAGATAAAGAGTATCAGCAGGGCCAAATAGGGTTGAATTGGGCCCACTGGAAATAGTCCCAAGGAACAGCAGGATTAACTCAGGTTGAAATTGGGTCCACCTAAAATAGTCCTGAAGATTGAGTGTTTAGATGAGGCATTGGATGAAATAGGAAGAAATCAATCAGGAGAATTTGATTGCTATACCAACGAAGATATGAAGGCAAAACAGGAAACGTTTGATCCAAGATAGTAAAAATCTATCGTTTGACTCAATAACACTCAACCAATGATCAGAAGTTGCTGTAGACAAGTCCTTCAATTCAGGAGAAATTGGATGAAGCTAAAAAGGCCAGAACGACCTGTATAAATAAAGATGGCAATGAATACCAAAAATCGTTTTCAGGAGAAAAACAAATTGAACAATCAGACAGAACTGTTGGCTAATGAGATACAAGGATCCAAGCATCAGTTGCTAAAATATGAGATGAAATTAGGACCCATTGGATGAATAACAAGTCAGGATTATAAAATCTAATATTCAAGAGTACTGAGAGTTGGCAAGAGTAGCCTATACGTGAAGAAATAGCACTGCTGGTTGTATAGTGAAGGTCAATACTAATTGGAAGTATTAAGCCAGAGAAAAATAGTTGCAATGTTCCCAGCGGACCTCTGAACCATTAAATGGTTATTTCCTGAGATTTTGGCTAAGTACCAGAAGAGGACCACTGATCCAAATGGTTAGTTAGATCTTAAGAGGATAAGATCCTGAACCTTGATAACTGGTAGGTCAGAGTTATCTTGGACCCATTTTAATAAAGAGGAAAAGAAGGACCTCTGAACCTTTTTCTAGGTTGAAAATCCAATTGCAAAAGAATAAAAATATATATGTATAATATATAAAGATATAAAATATTGATTTTTATGGTCTATGAGTTTCAGACCTAAGCGATGAGAAATCCTGGCGGCCAGATTGAAAAAATCCATCCTCAATGAGATGGGATTACCAGTCATGGTCTGGAAGTTTTGAATTACACTTTCAATGGGGCAGGTATAATCTCGAAGTTACACTGAGAGGATTCTCTAGAAATGCACTAAAATCAAATGGAACTAATGATTATGAATTGACCTAGTTTTTATTATTGAAAAGAGGGAATATTTATAAGCTTTGTAACTGCTTGTAATCTATCAGAGCAAATTAATCTCTGCGCAATTGAATCTTCAATCAATTGATCAGGATTAGATTGATTGTTAACCTTGATAGGTTGTGATATATTGCTTGCTTCTTCTGATGATGTAAGGGGAACTGATGAAGTGGGTTTTTGGAGATATGAGAATTCAGTGAAATCCCAACACTTCTCCCCTAAAGATTTGATCGCGGTGGATGATGACTTCTAAAAAACTAGGATGAATACAATTTACCACTATACCAGTATCAATATGAACAATCGAATACTCTATTCCTTTTCAAAATATAGCTCTATAGGGACCAGACCAATTAGTTCCTAACTTTTCAGTCCACCCACCAGGCCAAGAATGATAGTAGATAACTTAATCCCCTTTTGGTATTCAGATAAGACAGTTTTGTGTTGATTTCCCCTTTGAGTCTCTTTTTGTGCGGTTGTTTCAATCAAATTCATTGCTTGAGCCTGAAGACGGATAATATCGTCAGCCAAATTCCTCATAATTAAATTAGAATTTCCTGGGATGCTTTCCTCAAGGATTTTCTGAACACTTGAAGGGACTGAAGGATCCCGCCCATATATACACTTAAATGTGGACATCTTGATAATGCGGTGGTAGCTTATTTGATAAGCAAACAAGGCACTAGGAAAATAAAAATCCCACTGAGTTGGGTCAGTGGATGCCATCTTTCTTAGAATCGAGACCAGGGTCCCATTAACTCATTCGATGGCCCTGTTTGTAGATGGATTATATGGGACAACAAATCTCTGAGTAGTGTTAAATTTGGATAACTCTTGTATAAGTTGCGAGGTGAAGTTAGTCCCATTATCTGACATAAGAATCTTTGGACACCCATGTTGATTTATGATATGCTGATATAGGAATAACGCTGTAGTCTTAGCTGAAGGGGTAGCAATGGAAATGGCCTCAACCCATTTGGTTAAATGGTTGACAGCCATAATGATATACTGATGGCATGCAATCCCCAAGGAAAAGGACTTACAACATCAATGCTGACCACCTCAAACGCCTTAGTTGGGGGAATAACTTGGTGTTGATATGTAGGGTTGGTAGTTCCATGGCTTTTGCAGATAAGACATGAGTCAAGGGTCTCTCAATTGAACTCAGTCATGTTGTTCCAATAGTATCGAGTCCTAAAGGGTCTTTAAAACGAAGTTTTTATG